>CM069238.1:5752358-6352358 GCA_035582765.1 Acer negundo
CTTTTTTTCTTTTTTATTCATTTACTTTATGTAAAAGCAGAAAATTTTATAAATGTAACCACTTGTTCATTTTCACTATACTCTTTCATTTTTTATTTTTTATTCTTTTCCTCTTTTATCATTCTTATTTCAATAGCTTCTATGGTGTAATTTTACAAAGTTGTATAACAAAATTATTCTCACTTGTATTGGTCTCATTAATGCATTTGACAAGTTGAACAGCAACATCATATATGACTTAGTCTATACCAAAAAATTTTGTTCTGTCAATCTTTTTTTTCATTATTAATCGGAAAACAAAAGGATACAAGATAACAAAAACAATTAAATAAATATAAAAATTTGAAGAATGGAAAAATTACTGTATATAGACCAAGAGCATCTGTTGATAAGTCTTTTGATTACAAGTTTTTTTAACATTTTCGAAAATAATAAAAATTAGTTGATGCTAATATAATGAAATAGAAAGAAAAAAAAGAAAAAAAAAAAAAAAAAGGGAGGAAATTAAAGATTTTAAAGAGTGAAAGTCACATCAATAATGTTATTGTTTCAAGTAAAGTAAAAGAAGAAAAAAAAAGTGTAAAGGATAAAAAAAAGGAAAATTAAAAAAGATGGAGAGAATTGAATAAAATAATAATATTTTGAAGGAATAAGTATTAAATATGTGAAATATAATGTCTGTATTATATTTAAAAAAATTAAAGTGATTAAATTATGTTCATCAAAAGAAGTAAAATCTATTAGGTATAAAAGTGTGTCAAATCTTATTATAAAAAATTGGTTAATGGATGATGTCCATATATATATTTTCATTGATAAATGGATAAACCATTTGTAAAACACAGCGAATCAAAGACTAACACGTGGATAACCCCAACCACATAAAACCAATCCTCTATAATCCATTTGTGTCCATGATTTCTTCAGTTTGGTCTTAGCTGAAGAGAAAGTTAAGGTTTGAAAAAGTGGTTGGTTATGGAGGCCGCAGGTTTTTATGGCAGCAGAGGAAGAGGATTCCCATCCATTCCCAAAAGAAGAAGTGAGAATTCAACTACTAAGTTCTCACCCCTTGTTATTCAATCTATGGCTACCCAGAAACCTTTGCCATCAGCAGTTTCCTCTAAAAAGGTCACTTCTTTCTGAAACTCAAATTCTTTTTAGTAATTTCTCTAGAATCTGAAATTAATTTTGATGACAAATGCAGAACTCGATTGTGTTTCCGGTAGGAGAGCCAGGGCGAAGGAGCAAGACATTGGCGACAAGTCCTCCGGTGAA
This sequence comes from Acer negundo, assembly GCA_035582765.1. Taxonomy (NCBI): domain Eukaryota; kingdom Viridiplantae; phylum Streptophyta; class Magnoliopsida; order Sapindales; family Sapindaceae; genus Acer; species Acer negundo. The sequence goes on from CM069238.1 coordinate 5,753,634, forward strand.
GCTATTAACAAGAGTGGAGCAACTCAAACTATTAACAAAAGCAGAGAAAGCAGGACTTTTATCAACAGCAGAGAAAGCAGGACTCTCATTATCAACCATTGAGAAACTGGGTCTGCTCTCAAAAGCTGAAGAATTTGGAATCCTCTCGGCCGCAACAGACCCAGGAACCCCAGGGGCTCTATTGAGCCTGAGCTTGGGGTTGTTGCTTTTAGGTCCCTCTTGTGTTTACCTAGTGCCTGAGGATTATCCTTGGCAAGTAGCTTTGCAGGTTGTGGTTTCTTTCACCTCTGTACTTGGTGGCTCTGCAGCTTTTGCTGCTTCAAATTTTGTATCTAATTTGCAGAAATCAAACTGAAGTTGGTAGTCATTCTCTGTAATAATCATTTCAGTATTTTGATCATTTAATCAAACATGCAAATTCTTGGATCAACATATCGGACAACAGTCTCAAATTCCCAAATATTCCCACAATACGTACACACAGGAAAAGGTAAAAGGTGATAGATTAGAGAATATGGAAGAATTTATAAATGAACACACGCTCGCACCAAAACACCCTTCCATGTTAAATAAGCTTTTATGAAATTCATCGCGAAAAATAAAAACCGCAAGAATCTTCTCATAAGCATCTGTAACTAAAAAAATCAAAACATGAATTTTTAGCTTCTTCAAACCCCTCATTAGTATTGTCAAAAATAAATATTCTTCAGCAGTGTTCAAGCAGCAACTGAACTACGATATGCTCCGCCTTGAGGACCGCCCCTTCTACTTCCGTTCTGATTCACTCGTCCCTGCCCCTGCCCATGTCCCTGTCCCTCTCCATTACGGGCACTGGAACCTTTTGGTCGCCCTGAAAATTCACCCTGACCTCTGAATTCACTCCTGCCATAACCCCTGCCTCCGCCAAAGCTCCCACGACCCTTGAAACTATCATTGCGGAACCCACCTCTTCCTGAAGAAAATCTACCTCTCCCACCGCCACCAACTGCAAAAAAGATCAGTAAAATCATCAATTCTTCCACATAAACTATAGGAATTAATATAATGTTATAATTGGTTTATAATAATCACAGCCAATGAAAATGAGATTGCACTTTTAACTAACCTCGAGAATTAGCTCTCTTTGCCTCGACATCTGCTTGACGATCCCCAATTATTATAGGTGAAGCCTGAAATTTACATCAACATACTAAGAAACTAAAACAAAAGGAGGCATAACAAAATGTTACAACACCCGGAACTGAAGATGGCAATTGAATCCCCAGTTCTTTAATTCCATAAGCAAAGCAAAGCAAAAATCCAAACCATTTCAACCAAAAGCCACCTACTCGGATTTCCCAAAATCCACATACTCTAACATTCTCAACCACAAATATCAATAGATGTTATTAAACTGAAAACTATTATACCACTTCTTTATAATATTAATTAACCACCATCACAGACAATGTCAATGCCATTGCCACCACCAAAAAATAAAAACAAAACAGCCACAACACCCTGTACAAAACTGCTATACTGGTATCATGCAATTATTAAATAAATGTTCTATACTTTATCTTGTGTTTGGAAGCAAAATGTGAAATCATCTATGTAGGCACAGGCAAGGGGCAAAACATGTCTACAAGGAAAATAGAGGAAAGAAAGAATAAAGGAAATGTTCACATAGTCAGTACAGTGAACTAGCAAAACAATTCTAATAATTTAGTGCTTGAAACTTAGCCTCTAGTCCATTCACAAGGTGAAATGACTGGGGAGACAGGAGAAGTTTTTCAGAGGAGAAGGGAAGTAAACATTCAGTGAGATAGAATTCATTTTGGGCCTCTCCTTGGGCTTTTCTATTGACTGCTTTATTTAAACAACTTCCTTTCTTATTAATTAATCTTAGCAGGGGACTGCCATGGCCTCAAGAAGTTTTTGTTGCATCTCTTTTCACCTCCTCTATATTTAACAAGCCTTCTAAGATGGCATCCTAATATAAAACTAGAATCAATAAAAACAAAATCAATAATAAATCCAGTTCTGATTTGGTTGAACGTGGATCTACAAGCATGGATGTCTAGTGCAAGTAGAATTTGTTCACAAATAGATCACAGATTTGATTAGAAAGATAATGAATGACTAGTATATATATATTGATTGAATTAGGGCTAAACTTAGCAGGTATGTTGGGCTAGTCAGAGAAAGTGATTTTCACCTATCATGAGTGCAAACATGTAGAGTATTGAAAGTCTGATCCAGCCAAACCATTATTTTCTTTTAGTCGAAGATATGTGTGTAATATGTTACTTCAAGCAGCTATGTACTCTCAACATACTTAAAATGACTGAATTACTTATTTTATCCAGATTCAGCACTTAAACAATTGGTTTCAGCTATTTATCTAATCTAATGTAACTTGGGAAATTACGAAGTATAACCACTAAGAACCTAGACTAATACAAGCTATACTACTTTATCAATGTTCAAACTTTACACAACAATTTCATTAATATGAAATTTCATAAAACCACCTCCCAAAAGATACTTATACAACCATAAAACTATCCCTACCCAATTAGTTGATACTCAGTACATTCCAAAATATAGCTCCAGAAACCAGGGCACCTATATCTATTTGATAAATTTCCTTAAGATGATAACAAGCTATGTTGAAAGACCATAAAAATAAAAAACTAACTAATGCCCTTTTTATAAAAAATAAAAAAAATAAAAAAATAAAAATTCCTAATGGATGCAACCCAAGAGAATGAAACGTCTAATTTACATAGCAATCCATGCTATGAAGACAGTGTCAGTGAAAGTCACCAAATTAAATTTAAGTCATACATAACAGTTATCACATCGAGGATCTCGGATGTTTTTGAAATTTATTGGATATCTTCTTGGTTGTTGGATTAATTTATTGGCCAACAAGGGTGTCAGAAACATTTTAAAAATAAAAAATAAAAGACTTAAGACTTTTGTCTGATACACGCTACCCAAGTCTGAAAACTTGGCCTCCCTCTTCACGCTTTTTACTCTATCTATCTCTCTCTCTCTTCACACCTTTCAATTGTTTCAAGTCATACATCATTATAATTAGATATGGTCAATTGCTTCATGTGATGAAGAGAAGAGTGAAAGATGTGAAGAGAGAGAGTGGGGATAGAGAAAGAGAGAGTGAAAAGCATGACGAGGTAGTATGAGTTTTCAGACTTTAGGCAGCATGTGTCAGACAAAAGTCTGATAATCTTATTTTATTAAATTTTTCTGACACCCTTGTCAGACGTTGGATTGATCCAACAGCCAACAAGACATCTTGTAAATTTCAAAAAATCCGAAATCCCTAATGTGATAACGGTTGTGTGTATACATGTATATGAGTATATGACACTGTCTCTGACACTACTAAAACATGTTTGCTCAGAGTGTACTCTTATCACTGTATCACCGTAAACAATAGGACCTCGATAAAAGGAAAAAATATATATATATATTAAGTAATTGTTAATCTTGAACAGCACTTAGGCACAATTAGAAACAGCAATTCTTGCTCTAGTAAGTGGAAAAGGATGCAAAATTCTAAAATGACGAAAATGAAAACTTCATACAGAATAGTGAAAGAAGCATGTTTATTTGCTATGATATACATTCAACTAACATTTGAACTTGAATGAAAGTCAGTGGTGCAATATGAACATTAAACACTAGTAACTATAAGCACATAAAGGTATGAGTAAGTACCTCAAGTGCATTCTGCACTGAACTTGGCATCTCAAATGCAACAAAGCCAAAACAATATCCTTGCTGCAGGAAAAAACCATGACCCATAAACACTACATCCAAAAATTGAATTTAGGGTGGAATTAACAATGCAATATTCAAACCAAACCTTGTTACTTCTGACTTGGATGCCATGTTTCTTAATAGGCCCAAAATTTTTAAATACCTCCTCAAGTTGTGCAGGTGTTGCATTAAAGGGCAAGTTCCGTACATATATGGAGCAACCTTCAGCTGTAATGAGTAAAATGTGAAATATATATACATTTTGAACCAGAAAAGTAAAGCATTAATGCATCTTCAGCGTGGAATTGGAAACCCAGAGATGGAAAAGATTTATCCTATCAGATCCAACACACTGCCTTCACACCATAAATTTGACATCTTTAAATCTCAATAGAAAATTACATGTTTTGTTCAGAATGAGTTTGGATGCATATTTCATACCAAACAGTATCCTTAAAATAGTCAGCAAACTTTCAATTTAAATTCACAATGCATACCTTCCTCATTAACACTGCTACTTTCAAGACCACTGTCACTACTAGGTGCCGCAACCTCTGGCACAGGGGCAGGTTTTGCAACAGCAAGCGACTGTTGATCAGTATTTGCTGGTGCCTGCCTCACTTTACTGCTAGGGACATATGCTGGACTAGTAGATACTGTAATCCCTTTGGTTACTTTCACCTGTATGAAATTCAATCAGATTGATAATTGCCAAAAAGGTCAAAACCATAATTTCTAAATGCTACAGCCTATAAGACTATAAGCATCAAACCACCAACTCACAATCGACGCATATGATTTCTTTGTAGGAGCATCCTCCTGGGGAATGGGAGCTGAATCCACAGTAGTATTAATTTCATTCTGAACAGAATTAGTTGGGGGTTCAACAACCTCATCATCAATCACTGATCCATCCTCCTTATCTGAAGGATCACAAACTTCAGCACCGTTATCAAGATCCTCTCCCTCAATGGCAATTGCCCGGTCCACTGAAAGATGATCATGAGCAGGCTCTGGAAAAACAGATAAAAGCAATTCCAACATTCAAGTCCAAAGTTAATCTTAATATATTACATCATAAAAGTAGAACTATGCCAACCTGGTGCCTGAGTCACATCAGCTGTGGAAGCATTCTCATTAATGCTATTAACAGAATCAGAACTGATTTGCAATGATTCACTCTCCTCAACATATCTAAAGATATCATTTAAGACAAAGTAGCCTTTGTCTTGTGGGGCTAGAAAGAATGATTGTGTAAATTTCTTTCTCAGATTATCCTTTCCAGTTAAGCATCCAGTTACTAAAACAATCACCCCTTTCTCATATGATTCCTGTGCATCTGCAGTTTTTATCTCTGCTGTATAGTCTTCGTACTTCAAAGACAGGATCTTGTCATTGATTGCCTGTTCCAAGGTGGACAATGAAATTTTACAATTGATTTATGTTAAAGAAAAGTTACAATTTATAACTTACTCCAATTTTATCCTAACTATCAAAGTCTTCAGATCAAAAAATTGAAAATAAATCCTAGACAATTTATCACCAGGCTGCTCTGAGCACTACAATGCAGATCCTCAGCAGCCATCATTAATTTACCCACTGCAAACACATAATTGTTGAACACTAATCAACTATCACGATCATCAAAATGATAATCCATATTCAATTTTAAGCAAATTCTTAGAGCAGACCCTACAACTGTCTAATTGCTTGTGACGGGCTATTGGAACACAAAGTAAACTAATCAATAACCATCAGAGAGCACTTTTCAGATTTGAGCAAATAGAAAATGCTAAAAACATGATATTCGTGGATTGAATCTATTTGTTTCTTGCTGTGCATATTTTCGTGGTTATTTTTGGACAAAAGTTGACAGTTTGCATTTTCCAGCAAAAGTTCACCACTCACTCAGTCTTCAGGTAATTTTTATTAACGTAACTGAGCAAGTACAAGATTGAATTTTGCTTTCATAGTTGAATAGGCAAATCAAATTTTGTCTTTGTTTGTATATAGACTATAGAGCATATCATTTAAAGTGTTCAAGACCTCCAATACTTAAATCCTAATTCTAATTTTCATTCACTTACAACTCTTATGGAATAAATGCATTTAACTCTTCTCATGCCCTTTCCATACCATATGCAATACAACTAAAATGCACAGCTCACTCACTGATGATTGATCACAATATTTAACCTATAATTCATAGGTCCTTTTATATGGAGCACCACCTTAAACCATTGCAGTCAAAGTGTCAAACGACCAGGCTTAGTATCAATAGGTATCAGCTTGATCATTTATAGCAATGATACTCCATAAGCCATATGTAGGAATTTCCATGCAAAGTCGAGATAATACATAGTTATTAAAGGCGTTAGGCGCACCTAGGCACTAGGGGTCCCTGGAGCCTGAGGCGCAAGGCGCAAGGCAAGGGGCACGCCCGACTAAAGTCAGACGCACTTTTTTTAAAAACATGGAAAACATTCATAAAACATTTAAAAACCCAATATATCCTACAAATTTCTATAACAATACAAGAATAATAAAATAATGAAAATGCAATCAATCATACTAAGATTCAAACTTCAAAGTTTCAAATACAAACAACCAAACCAAACACAAAAAATAAAGGATGTTCAAATTAGTTTCTAGTTCTCTACTTTCTAGTTTCTACGAATCTAGGCTCAAGCATATAGCTATCAAGGATTCGAATTCAATGCAACATTAATCATCCAAATTAGGACCCAAATCATCATCCCCTTCTATCTCCACTTGATCCTCCCTTTGAAATTCATCTCCCTCTTCTTCCATTTCACACTCTTCCTCACTCTCATCTTCATCTACAAGTCCAACGGATCGAACTTGTGATTGTGACACCCTTGGCCTTGTTGTAGTTGGAGTTTTGGAGACTTGCTGACTTTGAGTTAGTGAGGAGCCATTGGACTTTTGGAGAGAGAGAGGGAGAGCGGTTGGAGAGAAGAGGAGAGAATGAAAAGAATGAGCTGCAGTCTAACTTTTGATTTATGAAGAGACTTTGAGTTGAAATTAGGGTTTTTTTGGGCTTGGGTGGGCAAGAGAGTGTTTGGGCTTAAGCTTTTGCAAAAGCTCACATGTATAAGTTGAGTTTTACCAAATGTATAAGTTGGGTTTTAAAAATCCCACACGAATAAGTTGGATTTTAAAAGAAAAAACAACATAATGGGGATGTTTTACTTAGGCGTCGCCCATCGCCCGTTGCCTGCGATGGCCGGCCCGGGCCGGGGGCACACCCGATGAAAATTGTGAGCCTGGCCAAACTATAGGCACAAAAGCTGAGCCCGGAGGAGCCTGGAGCCTAGGCGCGCCTTTAATAACTATGAGATAATATCAGACAGAAGATAAAAGTTTCCATTATTCGTAACATAAAATTGTGTGCATTGTCTATATCCTAAACAATCTTAGTTCCTGATAACCTTACTTGCATAGTTGTCACTGTTGCCATAGCACCATTGCTGTCTGGACGGCTTAGCAAACTAGAATCCTGGTAAAATCTGTGCACCAGCCCAGGAGATTGATGAAGAATTTGGTAATATTGCTCGACAAAGGCATTGCCAACAACTTGGGCACTGGGCGCTGGACTGCCTTCTTGCGCTGCCATCTATATATCAATTTAACATCAACACATTAGCAAAATACATTATAAACAAAAACATATGGAATAACAGTAGTTAATTACACAGTACAATATAATAAGGAATAACAAGGTCCACTTTTTAAAATTAATTAAAGGAAGGTCCACTGAAGAAAAAATATGTGAGAAACTATAAAAGGGTTTGTTCATTTAAAAAGGGTTTCTAAGTAAAAGACCATGTTTATTTTATTATAGTAGCCTATAAACCTTTCAATTTTAGGCTGTGTAGTGTTTACTAACTTTCATACTAGAGGTGGTAATACAAACCTAAACATGCCCTGTTTGCATTTAACATATGCTAGACAAGGGTTATTGAAACATATTAGTAGTAGTATCACAGCAGCATGTAGAGTGTAGATGAAAACAAACCCAAAGATAGTGAAGCACAGTAACAATACAAGATCCAGAAATAAAATCCATCCCATACAAGTTAACAAATAAAAGCAACTGTCAAGCAGATACACTGGATAGCAAGATAACATAGCACGCTAATCCACCAAAATAAACCTAAAAAAGGCAACATACCAATTTGACAGTAATTAAAAAAAAAAAACCCTAATTCGCATTAAATTGCAATACTAAACCCTAATTCCAAAAAAAGCATAAAAACCCAGAAAAACCCTAAAGCAAAATAATATATATTTATATATGGGCACAACGAAAAACATATTAGGTACAAAAGTAGGGTTGATCCGGAACATTATGATATGATTAACACGAGCAAAAAGTGTATAGATCAAGTGAAAAATACAAGTGAGAAAGTGAAGAGAAAACAGATATCAATGAAGAGTAAACAAGTACCTGCGCTCTGGGTATGTTGAGCTTGAGCGCGAGAGAGAAAACGAGATCTTGAAGAGAGAGAAGCAGAGGCAGTAGTAAGCTTACGAACAAAAGTAATGAAAGACCAGAGAGCAGAGAAGCATACTCAGAAAAATAAATACAATCAAAGTTTTTTTTTTTTTATTTCATTTTTTTTATATTTAATATTACATAAATTCGGATATTTGTAAGGAGAGTTTAGAGTCGAACCCACGACTCGGATATTTTTAGAGTGAGGAAGGATTTGAACCCATGACTTTGTCGGGTTTCGTGGTGTATTTTTAGAGAGTGAAACTTGAACTCATGACCTTGTTAGGTCTCGTGGTTTATTTTTAGAGAGTGAAAGAACTCAAACCCATAACCTTATTAGGTCTCGTGGCATAGGTATTAGGGGTTTTATCAATAGACCAACCTCATATTGTCAGTTTATTTATATTCCAACTCTAACACAGTGCCCTTTTGAGATCAACACTACACGGAAGAAAGGTCACTTTTGGCTTTGGCTTCGTCTTCGGTTTGCCTTCTTAACTTCTCTTTTGTGTGCTTAGGTTTTTATTTAAAACCAGAAATTTTCAATTTGTTATGGATTTTGAAAGAAAATCTTCGATGCATCTGATGTGCTGTTCAACTAGTGTGCACCGAACCACTAAAACATTGACAAGTTAAGTGGTGTTTAGACTACTAAAACATTGACATGTGGTAACTCTTTAATTAAATATAAGAAATGCTATTTACAATCCATTAATTATTCGTTTAAAACATCTATAATGATAATGTGGCTTGCATTTGAAAAAATAGTGATATATCAACATCGTCAAGCCAATTGCTTCATATGTGGCATGTAACTAAACTTGATAAACATCCAAATAAAAAATTGATCTCCAATGCTTCACTTGTAAAATACATGTTTTTTATGACATGTTAATTTATTATTGGTCTCTTTAAATATACTTTAGAATTGTTAAATAAAATAAAGTAGAAGACAAGAGTAGTTGCTGACTAGGCCAACAAGATGGCTATCTAACAAGCCCTTTGAAATTAGAGAGTCTTGTTGAGAGCATCTTCAATGGTAATGTGACTTACATTTGAAAAAAGGGTGATATGTCAACATTGTCAAACCAATTACTTCATATGTGGCATGTAACTAAACTTGATAGACGTCCAAATGAAAAAAGTGATCTCCTATACTTCACTTGTAAAATACATGTTTTTAATGACGTGTCAATTTTGTATTGACCTCCTTAAATATACTTTAGAATTGTTGAATAAAATAAAGTAGAAGAAAATAGTGATTGCTGACTGGGCCAACAAGATAGATGTCCAACATGCCCTCTAAAATCAAAGAATCATGTTGACAGCCTCTAAACAAAAGTTGTCACCTCAGCTTAAAGTTTTATTAAAGAGGTTGCATTGGAGATGAAATTTTTAACAAAATGGTTGCTCATCCTACGTGTCATCTAATTTTTTCACAACCCACATTAGCAGTGGAGATGCTCTGACAACCTCTAAAAAATATTTGTCACCTCAACTTGAAGTTGTACTGGAAAGATTGCATTGAAGATGAATTTTATAACAAAGTGGTTGTTCATACTACGTGGTATATAATATTTTTCACAACTCATATTAGCATTGGAAATGCTCTTAGACTCCATTTTAATTTTTTTCATTAAGGACAATTTTAATCTGAAATAAAATTACGACAAGAAAGTTTTAAAGACGCTGCAAACAAGTTTTTTTTTTTTTCCATCTTCAGTATTTTTTTCCCTCTTTTGTGTTTGTTTTTTCCTATTTTACAAACCCTAAAATATATTCTTCTTTTTCAAAATAATTTTTTACTCGCACACCATCAAACCCTCCATCATTATCATCACCGGTTTATATTTATATATATATATATATATATAAAGCTTTCATGTTTTCCAGTTCAACCAAATTTGAAATCAGTTTTTTTTTTTTCTATAACACCCACGTTCGATCATCACCATCACTAGAAAAAATATATAAAAAATTCTTTTTCTAGAAAAATATATTTTAAATTATTTATTTACTCAATATAATTTTTTTTTACTGAACTTAAAATCCAAAAGAGAAAAATAAATATAGTATTCCTATTTTCACAGTTTGATCTCCAAAACAATTTTCTTATTGTTTCGATCTCCTCGCTTTTGTTCAGTTTTATTCTCAGTTTTATTTTCATTTGATTATTTCACATTTCCCGTTTTAAATTTTGTAAAAAGATGTATTCAAAATCGATAGTATTAAAATAAAATGAAATGTCATTAGAAATTTAACTTTAAAAAAGAAATTGAGTGTTTTTAAAATACGAGTGACAAAAGATAAAAGGGATAATTTTGAAAAAAAAAAATGAAGTGTCTTTAGAATTTTTTTTTTAATTTAAATTTTCAGAAGTAGGTATCTTTATAAATGAAGTGTATAAAGAAAAACATTTGATTGTAAAGAAAAGCTCTCTTAAATATAATATTTCAAAAGTTATTTTCTTTCCTTACACTGATTTTTAAATATTTTTTAAAATAAAAAGCTGTCACGTTTCATATTTTCAATGGTTGATGCACCAATCACTAATGGTGATTGGTGCACTTGATCAAAAAGTCTTTCCTTTAGGTTTTCTCTTTAGGTTTTCTCTGAAAACCTAAAGTCAAAGAAGTGGGGAAGGACAAGGATTTCAAACAGTCCATGGAAGTTGTTGAGGATGAATGCGTGAGAGATTGAACACATGTACGAGGTATTGTCTTTGAAGGAGAAGTAAAGCCCGATGCAAGCGTTGGTTATTGGTTTGAATGATCTTTGAGAGTGGCGGTTGGCTCTATGTTTGGTGGGTACAGTGTTGTCAACGAAATTAATTAATCGTGAGGCCTTCATATAAGGATGAAGCCATAATTAAACACTATAGTGGATTAGAAATATTTTTTACTAGACATCAACAATATGAAAAAAATTTATTAATTAAAAATGTAGATACATCTAATCATGAGGACATAACAATGCTAATCTCGTAAAATGTATATTCTATATAAATACGTTACTAAATGTTTTTTCTTCTTAGGTAAAAACAAATTATAAAAGAAATATGTAATAAAAATACAAAAATCCAACACAAAAAACATGCAACTAAGTTTCAACCGAAACAACACCAACCAGAAATTCATTAAACAATATCGCTATTTTGTAAATTTAAAATCATATTAGCTAATAATTAGATTACCTCTAAAATTTCATAAACTACAAATTATAGTAATCCTAAATTTCAAAAGAAAAAAAAAAGTTAAATATTTAAATCTAAAATATTCACATAAATATATATAGTTTGAAGATGTTGACAAAGAGTTTGAGCGAATTTGGAGATTTATAGAAAATCGTTACTATAGAATGAAGAAAGAACAAATCGCAGATAGAGAATTGTTATTATAAAATAAATTACAATGCATATCTGCTATTCTGCATCGACTTAGAAATAAAAATATTTTTTATTTTTAATTATTTTTTGTTACTATTGTAGAACCATAAAATCCTACGGTCAAAATTTGGTTAAAATCGTAAAGTTCAGGGCACCGGTAATCTATAGATGCAACTCGTTGACTTTGAGTAAGTCATGTGAGATCAGAAAATGAAGGATGAATTGTGTAGAGTTCGCCCGTAGACAAGGCTTGTTGAGCCTTGGGTGGTGTCTTTTGGAGAGTCTTATGTTCGCTTGGGCTGAGCGTTTAGCAAATTAAATTGCTAAGAGAAGACGAGGCAAGACTGTCTTTGATTCGCTTAGAAGAAGTGAATTAGAACTTTAAAAATGGCTTTGAGTGTGGGGTCATCATGCATGTGTGTGTGTGTGTGTAGCAGTCGAATGAGCTGATCAGAGAAAGTGTTGGTGTTGTCTATATGTGTAGAGGTTGGGTGATGTGGTCACATGTGAGTGAAAACATGCAAATGAAGTGGATTAATATTGATATGGAGGTGGATGATGTAGTTGACAGCTAGTGCATGTCAAACGAATAGCCATCAAGAAACAAAGTATCTAACCTGATTTGTGGAGCTCAAAATGAAGCATTTAAGAAGATCAATTTTTCTGCCCTTATCTGTGGAGAAATGGGGTCTTATTTATAGGCCTCACAGGGAGGTTGTTTCATTTTTTTTAGGAGAATCAAATCCTAGAGATCATGTCCTGATTTCGTGGGATTTGATAATTGAAGACTGAATTGAACTCAAGCTAGGTAGTTATCAAATGATAACAGCTAGCTGACTTTGTCAATTTCTTAAGCTGGATAACAGCCAGTTGACTTGGTCCTTCTCAGATTTGTCAATGCTTATCACATCAGATTGGGCTTGTCTTCTGTTGGACCTCAATATTTGGGTTGTGCTATTTTTGTCTATTGACAAAGCCGTTTTGTGTGTATGTAAATCCACTTGTCAAAAACAATTTATAAAACCTCACAAAGCCCTAAATGATATGAAAGCATAAGTATGGCGGTAAGTGGGGTATCGTCCACAAAGATCGTGTTTAGCTACAACTAATTGGAACTTAAGTAATATTAATGCAATAAAAGTAAATGGTTTATGTTGTGAAAATGTGAATGAGCAAACACTATAAGATTACACTAGAAAAGTAACTAAAAATGGAATGCAAATGGGATGTAGATAGATATGATGGAAACTAAGTGTAAGTTCCTCAAGATTGATTGACTTATTTCGGTGACAAACCACAAGTGGGGTTTGTTGTAAAGGTAGCTTAGGCTTTTGATGGTTGATGCTTTGCACAACCAAGACCCTCTCAAGACCTCAAGAGATCAAGCACTTTAAAGGTAAATTTCTAAGTGCTTACATGCTTTGAAGAGATGTAGTTGCACACACTCACAACACATACATAATTCTTATTTTTGTATGTTGTATGTCTTAATAATGTGTGTTTTAATGTTCATTAATCTCTCTTCTTGCATGTTTAATTTGATTGCATCTTATGTGTTAAATGCCATATTTTTGATGCATTATGTTGTAGGGAAAAATAAACAAATAAAAGTGTTACACGCAGCGGAAGCGATACTAAAGACGATTTAGTGACTTTTAAAATTTTTCCTTTATGAACCTTAAACCCTTTTAATCAATAAACATGCATATATATCAACAAAAGTAAATTACCTCTTGTCGCGTGATCCGATTGACTTACGTCGATGGTAATCCGCAAGACCTTCAATCCGAGCACGAACGTGGATCACCTAGGAGCGTGGTCTCCCTTTCCTTTGAATTGCAAACCTGTGAATGGACCAAACAAATACTTTTTTTTTTTTTGTTAGTCACAAAACAATCAAAAGAATGTCAAAATTATTCCGGTCACTTTTGAGTTCACAATCTTATGATCGAAACTCGCGTGAACCTAGATCGATATCGTATACACAAGCTTATTGATGTTTAAGCAATTGTATACTATCAAAGAATAATTTTTCACTCTTTTTTGTCTCTCTAGAATAAAAACTCTCTTAGAATTAAGAAGAAGAAGAAAGAAAATAAAAACTCAAGCACCAATTAATTGATGTGGCCGAACCCTATAAGAACATATATATAGGTTGGCCGAATTTTTCTTCTTTTTCCTTTAGGGTTGCCGAATTCTATGTAGTATCTAAATTAGGGTTGGCCGAATTTCATCATGTCACTTATATAGGGTGACTGAAATTCAACCCTAATTCTTTTTAACTTTATAGACTTCAAACCCTAATCCAACTCTTTTATTTTTATTCTTTTATTTGACTAAATAAAAAAAAAGACTCCTTATTTGATTAAATAAATAATACTAATTTATTTATTTACTTATCAAACAAGTCTTTTACTTTTAGGAAAGATTTGTTTCTTTAATTAAACAATTAATCAATAAATCAATTAATTCTTATTTAATTAAAACAAATGAAACAAAATAATATTTTTATGTCAAAACCTTAACCTAGCCGCCCCACTTATATATAAGATGAGCCTAATATTATTTTCCTATTTCATTTAATCCATTGGACTTTAAATAAAAAAGCCCACATGTGAACCAGACCCATTCTTACTAAAAGAAACAAGCCCACATGTCTTTCATTAATATATTAATATAATTGAGCAGCCCATTACTTAAATAATGTGCAAATTATATTCTTAATATATTAAATGCAATTCTAGATGGACCCTTAAATTGGTCCGGTAGAATATATCAAGTGATCCATGCAAGTCCGTGTGGATTGGGGATCTTGGCGGACCATCTAAATTTAAGCTTCAATAGACATAACCTAATCACAATCAACAAATGATTCACTTAGGTCCGATCCATTAATTTTAACTCATTCCACTAAAGAGCTAAAACTGAACTCTTAAATAAAGATAGAAAAGGAAGATGCTCCTCATTCATACCCTAGACAATCATATTGGAGATAGTGTATCCTCGTGATTAATATCAGTAATCGCCAAGAGTTCATAGACCGCCTATAACTCTCCAAGTTACCATATTTACTCATATGACCACGTTTTGAACTTGGATATTTTGACTTGTCCAGAAGCCATGTTTTCAATAGACACTATCGAAAACTCAACGTTGAGATTTAATATCCAATTACCTCAAAACATCCATATGATGATATTATACTCTCATTTAATTAAATGGAGCCACGATGTCCATATCTATAAATGAAGTCCTCTATCGATTAACAAATGAATATCACCAAACTATCGAGGATAGACTATGCGATATAATCGTACTCATTGATATCTCAAATGCTATCACTTGTAACCATAAGTCCATCATTTATCTCAGGATTAAGATAGACTCTCCGATTGTCCTGATAATGAAAAGACTATTATCTATTGACGGTTCTAGATAAAGCTTTTCATTGTGATCCAGTTCAATGCACCCAGTGCACTAGATCCTTTTGCTCGAAGACACTCCGATGATTTTAGACTCATCATATCTCATTTGATCCCACTCAAATGCTAGCAAAAGAATTCTACAACTTTAACAAGATAAAGGTGCCCAACCTTTAACTTAAGTTGTGAACAATATTCAAGACTAACTAAAGAATTGTGTCTACCACATACATATCCAGATGTACGAATAATTCTTCTTTTCCCATAGTCTTTAGACCTTATGATTATTTACTTTGACAATTATAATACAAACTATAAATGCTATACGATTTGTTAAACCAGAAATCACTTTATTAATATGAAAAAGATTGTTAATTACAACATTACACTCTTGCTATTGAGCATAATCCTAACATATGTTTGTTTAGGGGTGTTATCAAACCGCTCTACAACCGCCCTTTGTAGAGCGATGCCACTGGTGGATTTTTTAATCCCCTACAACCGGCCTTACAACCGCCCTACGTAGAGCGGGTGTAAGGCGATCCTCAAAATCCCGAGAGCAACCGCCTCCATTTTGCCTGAAAACCGCCCTACGCGTAAAGCGGTCATGAAGAACATGTTCTTCATTTCCTAGGTGAACCGCCTTTCAACCGCCCTACGTAGAGCAGGTGTAAAGCGGTCAAGGCAAAAATTTTGAAAACTTTGCAAAACGATGTAGCATTAATTTGTCACCCTATATATATGCTACTTTGACTTTAGGTCAGTTTGAACAGAGTCCAAATCATATTTTTGACTTAGCATTTTTCCAAAGAGAAAAAATCACTAAAGAACTCTCCTTTGTTTACTCAAACACATATCCAAGTGCATCAAATCATCATCTAGCATCATCCATGATCATCTAGGCACATTCATGCTTGATTTTTATTCAACACTTTTAGCTTGGTAAGTTGGTCACTAATATCACATATATTTTGTGTCTTTCTTAACAAGCAATCTCATTTATCACTTGTATGTTTATAGAACATATTCTATTGACAAGATTGAGATAATTGTGTTGATTGTTTAAGAGTTGTATTTTGATAGCTATTTTTAGGATTACTTAATCTTTGATAATTAAGCTTTATGACATATTATATAGCAAAGATTGATATCTAGGATAGTGATTATTGTTATCTTTCATCCTAGATAGGCATTTAGTGTAACCTAGCATTACTTGCTCTTTGAATATCATATTATTCACATTAGGTTGTTTATTCTCTTCATTGAGAAGTGATTCTTGTGACTACCGGTGAGTGGTGCAAGCAAATTGGACTAGGTCCACTTTTATAGGCATGCAAGTAGTAGTGGCGGGTTATAGACCGTGAGAGGTTGAGGTCAACCTAGGTTGTAAACGTCATTACAATTAGTGGATTTGAGGTTCGTGTATGGCGCACTTAACAGTCTGTGGTTTTTCCTTATTAAAGGTTTCCACGTAAATATCAAGTGTCTTTTATATTTCCGCACATATTACACTTCTATATAAATTGACTAGTTAGGGGCATTTTCGTAAACTTGACTAATCGCGAAAATTGGGTAAAATTGATTAAAATCTATTCACACCCCCCCTCCTAAATTAATTTTGAACACACCATAATTTGTTTCACTAAGGAATTGACAGACTAGTAAGCTAATATTAGGCAATTGCATACAACACGAAAATACGTTTATTTTAACAACCATAGCCAACCTAGGGTGTATAGAGTTGGCTCTCTATCTCTAGCAAGGGGCTAACGTAGGATCTATAGAGAAGCCCCCTACTAGTGATCAATCCTTCCCGAGCAACCTAGCTAGGGTGTATAGAGTTAGTTGCTCGTTTCGAATCCTTACCATGAACACTCGCTATCTAAAATGGGCTCTACCAAAGACTAAGGTAGCCAACCTAGGGTGTATAGAGGAGACTTCTAATCCTCTCACAAGAGCCGTCCTAAGATGTATAGTGACAGACTCCCGTTTGAGGTTAGGTGAACAACGTGGTCATTGAGCCGAGTGTAACACCCCAAAATGTTCTATCATAAACCATAAATTAATTCACCAAAGAAAATTAATAATTATAAAATACCTCCAAATAAATCATTCTCCAACGTAAATATATCTCCAAATAAATCATTCTCCAATGAAAATATATCTCCAAATAAAACCAATGATAAGGTCCATATCAATCTAAAGGAAATTAAAATAATTGAGATTCCTAACTTCAAATTCTAAGTAACAAAATCAAAGGGAGTTGTTTTATAAAATCTCAATCACTTCCAACTCCAAATCTATTGCCCTAGCGGTAAACTCTTAAGAATATCTGTCTGCAAAATGTTAAATGACAAGAGATGAGCTGTCAACTTAAATAAGCATTACATAATATGCAATCGAAAACATTTATAACAAATACCAAAAGCTTTTAAAGAGTATATAAAAGCAAAAATCAAATATTCGGTTACAAATTATAAACTTGCAAAAGTAACATTTTCATATACAAAAGTACGTTTGCAAAAGTAATATTTTCATTGTATGATATAGATTAGTAATATTTCATAAAAATAAGCTCAAGTCAAGTAGTGTCACCAATACCCCCGGTGACCCGGCCATTTACATTTCAGAAATTGGTACAAGACCAAAATCATAACATTTTATTTATCGCGCGCGCTGCATTTTCATTTTCACTAGTGATCACCATTTCATTTACTACTGACATTGAGCTAAAACATTATTTTCAAAATATGAATATAATAATACATCTGCATTACTAAAGCACAAAAGAACGAAACATATAAACTTTTTAATAAGAGTTAAAGTAAAGACAAAACTTATTTAAAGATTTGGATAAATAACGTGTAAGTAAAGAATATATAAGTAGAAAAATATGAGTTTACATAAGTATAAGCATATATATATATATATATATATATCGTTTCAGAACATAATAATATAATAATTAAATTTGTTTCATAAGAAAAATATATATTTTTTCTTTTTTTGCAACAACATACTATGCAAAAACCACTTACCTTGGAACATAGCGAGTTTAATGCTTCACTAATGATATTGGAAAGTCACACGTGGAACCTAAACATTTAGAATAATAATCCTTCAATCAAAATAACCAAATAAAAGAAATCTGACTTCGCTTCTTTAAAGAAGATGCATTTTTATTCATTTTATTGTAGAAATTCCAGTAAGACAGATTTTAGTGCACAAACGTTAGTGATTCGAAAATCTTAAGGGCCTCAAAATATTTCAAAACTTAATCAATAAACATAAACATCAGATTACTAACTCCCCTCAAAATATCAGAATTTTATCAAACACTTATGGATTTCTATAATTTTCTAAGCACCCAAGGGTCAATCCTGACAGCATGAACTTTGATCCTCCAACCAGATTTCATATCAAAGTTTAACAACCTTACATACCATGAAAAATTCCAAAATTATATTTATAGACTAAGATACTAGTACTCTATCTCTATACTAAAATCAGAATTTAATCTATCTTCATTTGTGAATTAAAATTCCTACAATACTAAAAGCTCATGACTGTCATCCTAAATATTATATTATTATGGCTTAAACATCAAATATACCCACAGATTTAAAATACTTATATCACTAAAATTCACGAAAATTTATATACTTATTCAATTATGACCTTAAAACCATAGTACCAAAAATCAAACTTAAATACATCCCCAATTTCAATTTAAAATTACTCCAACACAATAAGGTCGGTTTGATGTTAAGAAAATCTGCATATGTAACCGATTTTAGAAATAAAATCTTCCTAAGATAATTGCCACCAAAAATTCCGAAAATTATGATCCAAGTTGATATAAATGTCTAACATTCTCATACCAAAATTTACCGTCAACTGCACTCTACAAATATAATTAAAATAATCAACAAGTTACTTCACCAATATTAAAACAAATCAAAATTGCAACCTATACTAACACTCAAATTTTAACTCTATAATGAACTCCAAAATCCATGCATTAAGACATCTCCAACCAAAAAACTAAAATCGAACAATTGATAGAGGCCCAATATTTGTTTATGAGATATCTTTAATGATTAAAAAAAATAAAGAGTTTTGAAAGAGATTAAAGCTGTAAATAAATATTTAAAGAGAAACAAAGTTTAAGAATTTTACCTTGAAAACACTCTAACTCAATCTACAGAATAGTTGTTTTATATATTTTTTTGTGAGAGTTATCAATTTCGGAAAGAAAGTGTAGAAAAGAATATAAAAGTTTTAACCTAAAAACTCATTTATCTCTTTTTAAAGAGAAGAATACAAATACAAATCAAATTCAATTTCCTAATATCTCTACACATTGGGATAAGATAATCAGTTTAAGGAGTTAGTGGTTTTGTACTAATAAACCACTTACCAATCTCCTAGATAGATTAAACTATCAAAATAACAGGACACTTCTATTTATATATTATTATTAATAAAGAGGAAAATAAATTCGGGTCTTACACTGAGATTTTGAAAATCCCATCTATTGGCATAATCAATAAACAACCTAATAGATTGTATATCAAGTTGTCTACACAAATAGAATCCAAAGAGAAACTTGCAAAGAGAGTGTATCCTAGACAAGTAAATCAATGAAACCATTCATACTCATGAATAGTGTTAGGATTATGCTCAATAGCAAGAGTGTAATGTTGTAATTAACAATCTTTTTCATATTAATAAAGTGATTTCTGGTTTAACAAATCGTATAGCATTTATAGTTTGTATTATAATTGTCAAAATAAATAATCATAAGGTCTAAAGACTATGGAAAAAGAAGAATTGTTCGTACATCTGGATATGTATGTGGTAGACACAATTCTTTAGTTAGTCTTGAATATTGTTCACAACTTAAGTTAAAGGTTGGGCACCTTTATCTTGTTAAAGTTGTAGAATTCTTTTGCTAGCATTTGAGTGGGATCAAATGAGATATGATGAGTCTAAAATCATCGGAGTGTCTTCGAGCAAAAGGATCTAGTGCACTGGGTGCATTGAACTGGATCACAATGAAAAGCTTTATCTAGAACCGTCAATAGATAATAGTCTTTTCATTATCAGGACAATCGGAGAGTCTATCTTAATCCTGAGATAAATGATGGACTTATGGTTGCAAGTGATATCATTTGAGTTATCAATGAGTACGATTATATCGCATAGTCTATCCTCGATAGTTTGGTGATATTCATTTGTTAATCGATAGAGGACTTCATTTATAGATATGGACATCGTGGCTCCATTTAATTAAATGAGAGTATAATATCATCATATGGATGTTTTGAGGTAATTGGATATTAAATCTCAACGTTGAGTTTTCAATAGTGTCTATTGAAAACATGGCTTCTGGACAAGTCAAAATATCCAAGTTCAAAACGTGGTCATATGAGTAAATATGGTAATTTGGAGAGTTATAGGCGGTCTATGAACTCTTGGCGATTACTGATATTAATCACGAGGATACACTATCTCCAATATGATTGTCTAGGGTATGAATGAGGAGCATCTTCCTTTTCTATCTTTATTTAAGAGTTCAGTTTTAGCTCTTTAGTGGAATGAGTTAAAATTAATGGATCGGACCTAAGTGAATCATTTGTTGATTGTGATTAGGTTATGTCTATTGAAGCTTAAATTTAGATGGCCCGCCAAGATCCCCAATCCACACGGACTTGCATGGATCACTTGATATATTCTACCGGACCAATTTAAGGGTCCATCTAGAATTGCATTTAATATATTAAGAATATAATTTGCACATTATTTAAGTAATGGGCTGCTCAATTATATTAATATATTAATGAAAGACATGTGGGCTTGTTTCTTTTAGTAAGAATGGGTCTGGTTCACATGTGGGCTTTTTTATTTAAAGTCCAATGGATTAAATGAAATAGGAAAATAATATTAGGCCCATCTTATATATAAGTGGGGCGGCTAGGTTAAAGTTTTGACCTAAAAATATTATTTTGTTTCATTTGTTTTAATTAAATAAGAATTAATTGATTTATTGATTAATTGTTTAATTAAAGAAACAAATCTTTCCTAAAAGTAAAAGACTTGTTTGATAAGTAAATAAATAAATTAGTATTATTTATTTAATCAAATAAGGAGTCTTTTTTTATTTAGTCAAATAAAAGAATAAAAATAAAAGAGTTGGATTAGGGTTTGAAGTCTATAAAGTTAAAAAGAATTAGGGTTGAATTTCAGTCACCCTATATAAGTGACATGATGAAATTCGGCCAACCCTATTTTTTAATTAGATACTACATAGAATTCGGCAACCCTAAAGGAAAAAGAAGAAAAATTCGGCCAACCTATATATATGTTCTTATAGGGTTCGGCCACATCAATTAATTGGTGCTTGAGTTTTTATTTTCTTTCTTCTTCTTCTTAATTCTAAGAGAGTTTTTATTCTAGAGAGACAAAAAGGAGTGAAAAATTATTCTTTGATAGTATACAATTGCTTAAACATCAATAAGCTTGTGTATACGATATCGATCAAGGTTCACGCGAGTTTCGATCATAAGATTGTGAACTCAAAAGTGACCGGAATAATTTTGACATTCTTTTGATTGTTTTGTGACTAACAAAAAAAAAAAAAGTATTTGTTTGGTCCATTCACAGGTTTGCAATTCAAAGGAAAGGGAGACCACGCTCCTAGGTGATCCACGTTCGTGCTCGGATTGAAGGTCTTGCGGATTACCATCGACGTAAGTCAATCGGATCACGCGACAAGAGGTAATTTACTTTTGTTGATATATATGCATGTTTATTGATTAAAAGGGTTTAAGGTTCATAAAGGAAAAATTTTAAAAGTCACTAAATCGTCTTTAGTATCGCTTCCGCTGCGTGTAACACTTTTATTTGTTTATTTTTCCCTACAACATAATGCATCAAAAATATGGCATTTAACACATAAGATGCAATCAAATTAAACATGCAAGAAGAGAGATTAATGAACATTAAAACACACATTATTAAGACATACAACATACAAAAATAAGAATTATGTATGTGTTGTGAGTGTGTGCAACTACATCTCTTCAAAGCATGTAAGCACTTAGAAATTTACCTTTAAAGTGCTTGATCTCTTGAGGTCTTGAGAGGGTCTTGGTTGTGCAAAGCATCAACCATCAAAAGCCTAAGCTACCTTTACAACAAACCCCACTTTAGTGAATCCTGCAATTTCCAGCTCTCTGGAAAGGGATAGAGTGCGGGTGGCTGACCCGCACTCACTCACACTTTATCCTTCCTTCAGATGTCAAGTCCTGGGTTTTGGTGATAGTGCAGTTGGGACCCGCACTATTGATTTCTTTTGTTGCCATTTGTCTAACTCTTAGCTCTTTTTGGTCCTTTTTTCATCCGAAAGTCCCAGGATACGCTCTAAGCACTGGAAATGGATAAACGCTTGCAATTACAAACATAGAGCCCATAAGTGATACTAAAACGCAAGAAAATGACACAAAAGATATGGATTTGAGGGCCAAAACATATTTGTGCGATCAAATACCCCCAAACCAAACCCTTACTCGTCCTTGAGCAAACAAATGACAAAACAAATAAAACCAACTAAAACCGACTCGACCGACAAAATTCCTAGACATCTAAGCAATAATTTCAAAAGGGCCGCTAGCCTAACTAGTGATGTGATACTAAAATGTGTGATCAAGATAAGTAAACATATGCATATTATATAAAGCAACTTTGAGATACCAAAAGGACACTTGCATGACACGAATCCCACATCTAAAAGTACTCATGCATCCGGGATTACTCAGTCCCACACTTTGAGCATAATTCGCTTCAATTCTACAGCTCGTCTGGATTCTCTCTTCTCTTTCCGCTCAGAGTCCTAGGTTCCACACACACATATGCAAAGATGAATGATGCATATAATTTAAGCAATGTCTATCCTAGGAAAGGACCAATGTGCCATGGACGCGAAAAGATCATGTGTCAACCTACATTCCCAATTTAGACATATTATGGATTAAAAAGGGTTTTTCCTTGGTTAAAACATGGTCGTGGGGTTTTATGAGGTAAAACCAAGATTGGACAATTAGGAATTCAAAATTATCAATCATGCTAGTGTTAGGATTATGCTCAATAGCAAGAGTGTAATGTTGTAATTAACAATCTTTTTCATATTAATAAAGTGATTTCTGGTTTAACAAATCGTATAGCATTTATAGTTTGTATTATAATTGTCAAAGTAAATAATCATAAGGTCTAAAGACTATGGGAAAAGAAGAATTGTTCGTACATCTGGATATGTATGTGGTAGACACAATTCTTTAGTTAGTCTTGAATATTGTTCACAACTTAAGTTAAAGGTTGGGCACCTTTATCTTGTTAAAGTTGTAGAATTCTTTTGCTAGCATTTGAGTGGGATCAAATGAGATATGATGAGTCTAAAATCATCGGAGTGTCTTCGAGCAAAAGGATCTAGTGCACTGGGTGCATTGAACTGGATCACAATGAAAAGCTTTATCTAGAACCGTCAATAGATAATAGTCTTTTCATTATCAGGACAATCGGAGAGTCTATCTTAATCCTGAGATAAATGATGGACTTATGGTTACAAGTGATAGCATTTGAGATATCAATGAGTACGATTATATCGCATAGTCTATCCTCGATAGTTTGGTGATATTCATTTGTTAATCGATAGAGGACTTCATTTATAGATATGGACATCGTGGCTCCATTTAATTAAATGAGAGTATAATATCATCATATGGATGTTTTGAGGTAATTGGATATTAAATCTCAACGTTGAGTTTTCAATAGTGTCTATTGAAAACATGGCTTCTGGACAAGTCAAAATATCCAAGTTCAAAACGTGGTCATATGAGTAAATATGGTAACTTGGAGAGTTATAGGCGGTCTATGAACTCTTGGCGATTACTGATATTAATCACGAGGATACACTATCTCCAATATGATTGTCTAGGGTATGAATGAGGAGCATCTTCCTTTTCTATCTTTATTTAAGAGTTCAGTTTTAGCTCTTTAGTGGAATGAGTTAAAATTAATGGATCGGACCTAAGTGAATCATTTGTTGATTGTGATTAGGTTATGTCTATTGAAGCTTAAATTTAGATGGCCCGCCAAGATCCCCAATCCACACGGACTTGCATGGATCACTTGATATATTCTACCGGACCAATTTAAGGGTCCATCTAGAATTGCATTTAATATATTAAGAATATAATTTGCACATTATTTAAGTAATGGGCTGCTCAATTATATTAATATATTAATGAAAGACAGACATGTGGGCTTGTTTCTTTTAGTAAGAATGGGTCTGGTTCACATGTGGGCTTTTTTATTTAAAGTCCAATGGATTAAATGAAATAGGAAAATAATATTAGGCCCATCTTATATATAAGTGGGGCGGCTAGGTTAAGGTTTTGACCTAAAAATATTATTTTGTTTCATTTGTTTTAATTAAATAAGAATTAATTGATTTATTGATTAATTGTTTAATTAAAGAAACAAATCTTTCCTAAAAGTAAAAGACTTGTTTGATAAGTAAATAAATAAATTAGTATTATTTATTTAATCAAATAAGGAGTCTTTTTTTTATTTAGTCAAATAAAAGAATAAAAATAAAAGAGTTGGATTAGGGTTTGAAGTCTATAAAGTTAAAAAGAATTAGGGTTGAATTTCAGTCACCCTATATAAGTGACATGATGAAATTTGGCCAACCCTATTTTTTTTTTTTTTACTACATAGAATTCGGCAACCCTAAAGGAAAAAGAAGAAAAATTCGGCCAACCTATATATATGTTCTTATAGGGTTCGGCCACATCAATTAATTGGTGCTTGAGTTTTTATTTTCTTTCTTCTTCTTCTTAATTCTAAGAGAGTTTTTATTCTAGAGAGACAAAAAGGAGTGAAAAATTATTCTTTGATAGTATACAATTGCTTAAACATCAATAAGCTTGTGTATACGATATCGATCTAGGTTCACGCGAGTTTCGATCATAAGATTGTGAACTCAAAAGTGACCGGAATAATTTTGACATTCTTTTGATTGTTTTGTGACTAACAAAGAAAAGAAAGTATTTGTTTGGTCCATTCACAGGTTTGCAATTCAAAGGAAAGGGAGACCACGCTCCTAGGTGATCCACGTTCGTGCTCGGATTGAAGGTCTTGCGGATTACCATCGACGTAAGTCAATCGGATCACGCGACAAGAGGTAATTTACTTTTGTTGATATATATGCATGTTTATTGATTAAAAGGGTTTAAGGTTCATAAAGGAAAAATTTTAAAAGTTACTAAATCGTCTTTAGTATCGCTTCCGCTGCGTGTAACACTTTTATTTGTTTATTTTTCCCTACAATTGGTATCAAAGCCTAGGTTGAACCCTTTTAATTAATTAACGTATATATACGTGGATCTATTTCTTTTTATTGTGATTATGCATGTTTAGAAAGAGATGGCACTCTAGGTATTCAAATATATAATTACATGTGATGTATGGATTTATATATGTTTTATGTGGTTTGTTATTGCTCGATTTTGGTCCTAGATTTTCAATGTAATTTTTGTTTCGGAGTTGTAACAAGAAGGGTGGTCTATTATCGCCATAATTCCTTCTTGGTAGATTGCTAGGTTTTATTTTTTTTTATATATATGTGCAGTATTTTTTTAGGGTTACTGCAGTTTTTTTTATTTATTTTTAGTATGTGCAGTTTTTGGTTTGTAAAAATACTGCAGTGAATAAAAAAAAAAAAAAATTAATACTGCAGTATTTATTATATATATACTGCCGTAATATATTTAGGTCTTGGAGATTCAAAGACACGAAGCAAAACGAAGCAACCGGAACCAAGTACGAGCACCGTGCGCACCCTAGGAGTGGATTGGGCTGCGCATGACAAGCCCAAACTTTGGTGGGCTGCGCATGGCAGCCTTGTGTGGCCTTATGGGCTGCGCAAGGCAGCCCCTTTGTGGGGTTGTGGGCTGCGCACGCCCATGGGAGAAGGCCGAAGGATGAGCGTATGGTTGATGGGCCACCTGAAGATCTTGTATTCCTGACAAATTGTAATTTACTTGTTTTTCTAGGATGGGCCAAAGTTGTTGCTATTTAATTTATGCTTAAATATTACAATATTTGTTATTGTATGATAACATGACATATAGAATAGGAGTGCCACGCATATATCTCTTTTGGTATGAACATGCATTGAATGATTTAGGTATCTAAATTGGCATCTAGATAACTCGGTAAATCATTCTATGGGATTTAATCACACGCCTTAAATAATTGAGTGGGAGAAGGTGTTTTGGTAACACCTATGGCCTCCAAGGTTAGTTGAGCTTTATTATTTATTGGTAATCCCCCCAAGGGGCGTCCATGAATGGAATTTAGCAACATACTTCCTTACAAGGATAGACTAGACAATGGACTCAAACGAGATCTACTCCCCAAGGAGGGATTTTCGTGAGAGAAAATTGAGGGTCGATATCTTGGTAACACACTCAATGTAATTTTATTAATATCCTCCCAAGAGTTCTTGTCAATAAAATTACAAGGCTAAAATTGAAAACGCCGGTTGTTATGTTAACAATTAGGTGGGACCTAGTCTAACTAGTAAATGGTGCGAACTCCCAAAGGAGGCGTAACATTTATGGGTGTTAGATCACCGTTGAATTTTATGATTGAGTTATTTATTTAATTCAAGATAAATATTTAAAAGTGCTTTATCATGATTATTTACTTATATATGTTTTGTTTTATTCAGAAATCATGACCCCATCACTTATGAACATCCTGAAAGATAACACTTTAACTGGAGATAATTATGTCACATGGAAAAGGAAAATTGGGTTGTTACTGCAAAGTGAAAAACATAAGTTTGTTCTAACTACTCCTAAACCACCTGCTCCTAATAATGAATCTAGCATAATGTGTAGAGATGAGTATGAGCAGTGGAAGACTTCAGATGATATGGCAAAATGTTACATTATGACCACTATCTCCGACGTGTTGCAACAGCAGCATGAAGGAATGGAGTCCGCTGCTGATATAATGATGTCTCTAGAGGAGATGTTTGCTATGAAGTCTAGGACGACTAAGAGAGAGGCAGTGACTGCTTTTATGAATCTTAGGATTAAACCTGGACAGGCTGTGAAAGATCACATGATGAAAGTCATAGCACATCTCAACATTGCTGAACTGCATGGCGCTGAGATAGATGGTGAGACAAAGATTGATATGGTTGTCAATTCATTGTCAGATTCCTTTGATCAGTTCAAATTGGACTACACTTTGAACAAAAAGGAATACACCTTACAAGGCCTGATGCAAGATCTTCAAAATGATGAAAAGATCCTTGTGAAAGGCAAAGGTCAAGAGATTCATATGGTTGGTAAAGTTGCTACTGTTAAGGCCCGTCAAAAGGTCAAGAAACAACAGAAGAAAAAGCAACTTGGGCCTATCAAGAAGGAGACCAAGAAAGTAACCAAGATCAAAGGGAAATGCTTCCTTTGTGGTGAAAAGGGACATTGGAAGAGAAATTGCCCAAAGTCCCAGAACAAGAAGGAAGAAGGTAATTTGAATTATCTAGAAACATGTTTTTTGGCTGATTCTACAGATTCTTAGATCATAGACTCAGGAGCCACTAATCATGTTTGTTATTCCTTGCAGGGGTTTCAAGAAAGGAGAAAGCTGAGTAAGAATGAAATCAATTTGCGCTTGGGCAACGGAACGTTAGTGTCTGCAAGTGCAGTGGGAGATATTAGAGTTTATTTGGATTCTAGAAGGCATTTAGATTTAATAGACGTTTATTATGTACCTCAATTCAAGAGGAATTTAATTTCAGTTTCTTGTTTGAATAAATTTGGATATTCGGTTACTTTTAATAAAGTTTTTATTATTAGTAAGAATGACAAAATTATTTGCCAAGGTACATTGGAAAACGGTCTATACTTTTTGCATAGAAATATCTCTCACTCGTTAGACACAGAAATAACGGAACCTAATCATAAAAGAGTAAAATTATCAACAGATGAAACCTACCTTTGGCATTTACGCTTAGGTCATATTAACCTTAATAGGATTAAAAGATTGGTAAGTGACGGACCTTTAAGTGACTTAAAGGTTGATGATCTACCAACTTGTGAATCTTGTTTGGAAGGTAAAATGACCAAAAGGACGTTCTCTGCCAAAGGTGCAAGAGCCACTGAATGTTTAGGATTGATACACACTGATGTATGTGGACCTATGAGCATTCAAGCTAGAGGTGGATATGAGTACTTCATCACCTTCACGGATGATTACTCAAGATTTGGTTATGTGTATCTCATGAGACATAAGTCGGATGCTTTTGACATGTTCAAAGCATTCAAAGCTGAAGTGGAAAATCAGCTTGAGAAACACATAAAAATCTTGAGATCTGATCGTGGTGGAGAATATCTATCTGGTGAGTTTCAGCAATATCTTATTGATAATGGGATAGTTTCTCAGTTTTCTGCACCAGGTACACCTCAACAGAATGGGGTAGCAGAAAGGAGAAATAGAACTCTTTTGGATATGGTTAGGTCTATGTTGAGTTATTCAACGCTTCCTATTTCTTTTTGGGGATATGCTTTACAAACTGCTATATACATTCTAAACGATGTACCATCTAAGTCTGTTCCTAAAACATCGCATGAGTTGTGGACTGGGCGCAAGCCTAGTTTACAACACTTAAGGATATTTGGTTGTCCTGCGCATGTGTTAAAAGGAAAGACAGAAAAGATGGAGTCCCGTTCAGAAACATGTATATTTGTAGGGTATCCAAAAGAAACTAAAGGATATTATTTCTATAGTCCTTCAGATCTTAAAGTATTTGTTTCGACAAATGCTAAATTTCTGGAAAAGGACTATATGAATGATTTTGTGCCTAGAAGTAGAATTGTCCTGAATGAGATGTCAGGAGATACAATTCCACGAGAGGTTGCACAACCTAACCCAATTGTAAGTTCCGATCCAACACAAGATCAACAACCTACCATTCCTCGTCGTAGTGGGAGGGTTAGAACACAACCCGAAAGATACATCGGTCTGGGAGAATCAGTGGAGAATCTCCCGGACGACGATGATCCCTATACGTACAAGGAAGCTATGGAGGATGTTGATAGTCGCCATTGGCAAAAGGCAATGCAATCCGAGATTGAATCTATGTTCGATAACAAAGTCTGGTCCCTTGTAGACTTGCCTAAAGGGATAAAACCCATTGGGTGCAAGTGGGTATACAAGAGGAAAAGAGGTATGGATGGAAAGGTGGAAACCTTTAAAGCTAGATTGGTAGCTAAAGGGTATACACAGAAAGAAGGTATCGATTACGAGGAAACCTTCTCTCCTGTGGCCATGCTTAAATCCATTAGGATACTCTTATCCATTGCAGCATCTTTAGATTTAGAGATTTGGCAAATGGACGTCAAGACAGCTTTCCTAAATGGAAGTCTTGACGAAAGCATCTACATGATGCAACCAGAGGGATTCATTGAAAAGGGCCAAGTGGATAAGGTATGCAAGTTGCAGAAATCCATATATGGATTAAAGCAAGCATCCAGATCCTGGAACATAAGGTTTGATCAAGCTGTCAAAGGTTTTGGATTTATTCAGAATCCTGACGAACCTTGTGTATACAAAAGGATTAAAGGCGACAAGTTGGTTTTCCTGATTCTTTATGTTGATGATATACTACTCATTGGAAACGATGTAGGTGTATTAACATCAGTAAAAGAATGGTTAGCAAAACAATTTGATATGAAGGACTTAGGAGAAGCAAGTTTTATTCTAGGTATCCAAGTAATAAGGGATAGAAAGAATAGAACGATTGCATTATCCCAAGCTTCATACATAGACAAAATCTTGTCTAGGTTTTCCATGCAGGATTCCAAGAAAGGTATGTTACCTTTCAGACATGGAATCAAGCTTTCTAAGGAACAAGTTCCTAAGAATGAGCATGAAGAGCAATTCATGAGTAGAGTTCCATATGCCTCGGCAGTTGGAAGTCTCATGTATGCAATGCTCTGTACTAGACCAGATATTTGTTTTGCTGTTGGCATAGTTAGCAGGTTTCAATCGAAACCCGGACCTGATCACTGGACGGCAGTCAAGCATATTTTCAAGTATCTTAAGAGAACGAGAGATAATATGCTTGTATACTCTGGAGGGGATTTGGTTCCCGTTGGGTATACAGATTCTGATTTCCAATCAGATTCTGACTCCAGAAAATCCACATCAGGGGCTGTGTTTACTATTGGAGGAGGAGCAGTTATATGGAGGAGTATCAAGCAATCTTGTATTGCTGATTCCACCATGGAAGCTGAGTATGTTGCTGCATGCGAAGCTGCCAAAGAGGCTGTTTGGCTCCGCCAATTCTTGATTGACTTAGAAGTGGTTCCTAGTGCGAATAAGCAGATCACTATCTACTGTGACAACAGTGGAGCAGTGGCTAATTCGAAAGAACCAAGAAGTCACAAGAGAGGTAAACACATTGAAAGAAAGTATCATCTTTTAAGGGAGATTGTTCAAAGAGGTGACGTGACGATTACCAAAATCGCGTCAGCAGAAAATCTAGCGGATCCCTTCACAAAGGCTCTACCTCAGAAGAGTTTCGATGGGCATCTAGAGAATATGGGCTTGAGAGATATGACACATTTGCTATAGCGCAAGTGGGAGATTGTTAGGATTATGCTCAATAGCAAGAGTGTAATGTTGTAATTAACAATCTTTTTCATATTAATAAAGTGATTTCTGGTTTAACAAATCGTATAGCATTTATAGTTTGTATTATAATTGTCAAAGTAAATAATCATAAGGTCTAAAGACTATGGGAAAAGAAGAATTGTTCGTACATCTGGATATGTATGTGGTAGACACAATTCTTTAGTTAGTCTTGAATATTGTTCACAACTTAAGTTAAAGGTTGGGCACCTTTATCTTGTTAAAGTTGTAGAATTCTTTTGCTAGCATTTGAGTGGGATCAAATGAGATATGATGAGTCTAAAATCATCGGAGTGTCTTCGAGCAAAAGGATCTAGTGCACTGGGTGCATTGAACTGGATCACAATGAAATACTTTATCTAGAACCGTCAGTAGATAAAAGTCTTTTCATTATCAGGACAATCGGAGAGTCTATCTTAATCCCGAGATAAATGATGGACTTATGGTTGCAAGTGATATCATTTGAGTTATCAATGAGTACGATTATATCGCATAGTCTATCCTCGATAGTTTGGTGATATTCATTTGTTAATCGATAGAGGACTTCATTTATAGATATGGACATCGTGGCTCCATTTAATTAAATGAGAGTATAATATCATCATATGGATGTTTTGAGGTAATTGGATATTAAATCTCAACGTTGAGTTTTCAATAGTGTCTATTGAAAACATGGCTTCTGGACAAGTCAAAATATCCAAGTTCAAAACGTGGTCATATGAGTAAATATGGTAACTTGGAGAGTTATAGGCGGTCTATGAACTCTTGGCGATTACTGATATTAATCACGAGGATACACTATCTCCAATATGATTGTCTAGGGTATGAATGAGGAGCATCTTCCTTTTCTATCTTTATTTAAGAGTTCAGTTTTAGCTCTTTAGTGAAATGAGTTAAAATTAATGGATCGGACCTAAGTGAATCATTTGTTGATTGTGATTAGGTTATGTCTATTGAAGCTTAAATTTAGATGGCCCGCCAAGATCCCCAATCCACACGGACTTGCATGGATCACTTGATATATTCTACCGGACCAATTTAAGGGTCCATCTAGAATTGTATTTAATATATTAAGAATATAATTTGCACATTATTTAAGTAATGAGCTGCTCAATTATATTAATATATTAATGAAAGACATGTGGGCTTGTTTCTTTTAGTAAGAATGGGTCTGGTTCACATGTGGGCTTTTTTATTTAAAGTCCAATGGATTAAATGAAATAGGAAAATAATATTAGGCCCATCTTATATATAAGTGGGGCGGCTAGGTTAAGGTTTTGACCTAAAAATATTATTTTGTTTCATTTGTTTTAATTAAATAAGAATTAATTGATTTATTGATTAATTGTTTAATTAAAGAAACAAATCTTTCCTAAAAGTAAAAGACTTGTTTGATAAGTAAATAAATAAATTAGTATTATTTATTTAATCAAATAAGGAGTCTTTTTTTTATTTAGTCAAATAAAAGAATAAAAATAAAAGAGTTGGATTAGGGTTTGAAGTCTATAAAGTTAAAAAGAATTAGGGTTGAATTTCAGTCACCCTATATAAGTGACATGATGAAATTCGGCCAACCCTATTTTTTTTTTTTTTACTACATAGAATTCGGCAACCCTAAAGGAAAAAGAAGAAAAATTCGGCCAACCTATATATATGTTCTTATAGGGTTCGGCCACATCAATTAATTGGTGCTTGAGTTTTTATTTTCTTTCTTCTTCTTCTTAATTCTAAGAGAGTTTTTATTCTAGAGAGACAAAAAGGAGTGAAAAATTATTCTTTGATAGTATACAATTGCTTAAACATCAATAAGCTTGTGTATACGATATCGATCTAGGTTCACGCGAGTTTCGATCATAAGATTGTGAACTCAAAAGTGACCGGAATAATTTTGACATTCTTTTGATTGTTTTGTGACTAAAAAAGAAAAGAAAGTATTTGTTTGGTCCATTCACAGGTTTGCAATTCAAAGGAAAGGGAGACCACGCTCCTAGGCGATCCACGTTCGTGCTCGGATTGAAGGTCTTGCGGATTACCATCGACGTAAGTCAATCGGATCACGCGACAAGAGGTAATTTACTTTTGTTGATATATATGCATGTTTATTGATTAAAAGGGTTTAAGGTTCATAAAGGAAAATTTTTAAAAGTCACTAAATCGTCTTTAGTATCGCTTCCGCTGCGTGTAACACTTTTATTTGTTTATTTTTCCCTACAGCTAGAATAGTCCACACACCCATACAATGCTCTTTTAATTTGATCATTCACACACTAGCATTTTAGGCATTATTTACCCCCATTTGTGTTTCTTAAGTTGTACTCTACTTTGTAAGTACTTGGCATTAAATAATTCAAAACTCTTTTTTTATTTATTTATATATATATTTATTTTCTTTTCTTTTGAGTTGCCTAAATTTTTCTTATTTTGCGATTTAAGGCTTTAGGTACTTTTATATTCTTTGTCGTTTGCTTAGCACATTTGCTTACAAATTTTCTCTTTGTACACGCTATTTGTCAATTAGAGCATAATTTCTTTCATTACCACCATTACACATCCTAACATGATTAATAATAAAGGTAGGCATGTGTTTAGGCTATGAGTTATATGGTTGTACGTGGTTCCAAATGAAAAAGTAGTGTTTTGCCTTAAATTGGGCTTGGGAGCACACAATATAGATAGGAAATTGTTTAGCTTCTTGAAGGTAATTAAGTGCATACATATTGCCTAATGTCATCTCCACAACCATCTATCAAGGGAATGAAGGCATTCATCAAGCAATTAACTATTTATATGCATGTCCTATAGCATGTGACATAAATGACGAGAAGAGTGTTTAAGACAATCAATACTAACACTCAAATGCGCAATTTAAAGGTTTGTGTTTGTGATCTCGCGACAATCTCTATTATTAGAACAAGGCTTGAAAGCGTCGAATCCCCTCAACTTTACACCAAGGATAGGACAAACCCATGAAAGTGCAAGTGACCCCTAAAGTGGCACCAAGCTACATCACAAGATTACTACGCATACAAGAACTCACCACAAGCACACGCTAAAAGCATCATATCCACACTAATTAAAGCTCAAAATTTTTGGTCAAGCGACAAAATTTGAAAAAATTTGACACTAAAAGGACTAAAAGATACAAGAAAAGACTCAATATGGTGACAACACCGTCAAACCAAAACTCAACAATGTCCCCATTGTTTGAAATCAAAAGAATAGGCCTAGCAGGGGAAAAACACCATACAAGACTCAAACAAGCTCTATCAATCAAGGCAATTCATACAACATGTCATACATCGAATTTTAACCTAACACATTCATATTCTCAAAATTGGCGGAACGGGGGCACAACAACCCCCAAACCGGATCTTATCAAAAGATCAAAAACTTGTACAAGTGTGTGATCAATATGCAACAGAAAGTGTGCTCAACCATATCAACAAAATATTCTAAATCTACATTTAACAAGAGTTGAAATCAATTAAGCACAAATTAAAATAGTAGAGACTCCCTTAGAAGGAAGATTGGTTCCTTATCCGTGCAAGCTGTCATGCAATTCCCAAAAAGATGAAGAACCTAGCTTATGCACAACACCTCTACCAAATGAAAGTCAAATGCAATTTAAAATATCGGCATTAAAGTCCATAGAAACTCCAAATAAAAGAAAATCAAAAGCTAAAAGTACGAATAAAGCAAAATAGTTCGAAACAAATATAACAAAAAATAAAGTAGATGGGTGATTCAGTCATCGTTTGAAGATGCGGTATCTTTCTCAAAGGATGTCCCATTTCCCCATAAGTCTATCTCTGCTCTAATCCTTACTTCATGCTCTTTTCTGGACCTCTCTATTACTTCCCGAAGTTCTCTCGCATCTGGATCAATAAAGGGGCCTCCTATGGGAAATGATGACGGGGCAAGTCTCTTTTTCTTTCTTGAGTAATGAGAGAGACCGAGCTCCTTCCTCAAGCTAGTGATGTTGTCCCAAATGTCTGCGAAGCTCCCAATGGTTTCAACCTTGCTATCAGCTATTTGTTTCCTATTTTCAAGAATTTCGATTTTCAAGTTACTGATCCCGTCCAACAATGTTTACCAATGGACTCCTTCAGAAGGTTCCTGCGGAGGTGGGGGCATCTGATCAAAATCCATAAATTCCATCACGTCTTGTTCAAACCCTGTATGCTCTGGATCCTGCTTAACCTATCTACTTATACATTCACCTTGAACAGATTTCTTCCTCCCAGTTCTTACTCTAACTCCGAAGGGTTTCCGTTCTCTCCTTTGGTCGCTCCACGTGCCCTTACCAGCAGGTCCTATAACATTATCAAAAGGATCAGGCCTTAAATCTACCCCTGTCTCCCTACAAAATACGGTGATGCAATAGGGACCATTGCTGCATTGAAGTTAACTGTAGTCATGTGTTTCCTGGGGATCAGGGAGTGGGAGATGAACACGTGCTAAAACCCCAGTTCCAACTTCAAATTGGTGTGCTTTATACGGTAATCTAGGGCCACCCAAAACTCTATTGGTCTGATCACCAACTCATTAGTGAACTCCACATTCTGTGTCAAGAAAATATCGTTCCAGGTCACTCAATTATGAAGTCTTTCAATTACTGCTTGATCATTTGGGAGCTCAGTCCTATAATATTTGTTAATGTCCGTGATAGTCATTCGGACTTCTACCCTTCAAACCAACACCGTGGACGATTGCTGAAAATCTTCTGGTACCAAACTAGCATAGAACTCATCCACCACCCTTCTGCAATATAAGGGAGGGTGGCTAACAAAAGTTTTCTATTCTCTCTTTTCGACTTCTCGAGGTATAGGGGTGTCATTTAGCTCATCTACTGTTATACCCTTTTTTGCCACAGTGTCCTGCTGCCTGAAATACTCCAAGCGATCAGCGAACTCTTCGTTTTGGACATAAGAAGGCATATTATAAGCTCTCTTTGACCTTCTCCCAGAGCCTTGTCCAACATGAGTGGTAGACTTCCTGGTTCTTCCTGACATTTGCACAAGACAAACAACCCAGTTTAGGAAAACCTTTAACAAGGAACCATGAGGTAATTATTTAACATTTGGAAACCAAAAATATATTTTGCCAGATTGATAGAGTGCGGGTCAATGACCCACACTTTAACACGTTTTCAGTTTCTAGCACAACAGACCCACGTCAAACACACATGCAATAATTTTGAAACTTCTCAAGTCTAATCAACCAAGAGTTTATCATTCCAAACTCTAAGTTACTCAACAAATACATGTTCAAAACTACCAAATCCGAAATTAAATCATGTAAATGCAGTGGTAATCACAACTATAAACAAACTTCTCTACAATAATCTTTCCCATAAGATTCTCTAACATGCATCCTAAATAGGCACAAGGAATACCTTAGGCTTTTAGAGAGGGAGGAAAGAGAGCATGTGGTGTTTTGATATAAGTGGTGCAGCCCTAGAAATCAACTTGTTATATTTATATAACGCGCGCGGAGTGCGGGTCACTGACCGGCACTCTATCACTTGATGTGCTTCTGTTTTTTGGAGTGCGGGTGAGTGACTTGCACTTGACCCGCACTGTTTCCTAGGTCTGGCCTCATTGAATTCTGTTATCTTATCTACTTGCACTAAAACACTTCAATCAACAATTTTCCATACCTTATAGACCAAATACCAATCAAAACCCATAACTTCTATCTAACAAAAAGAAAAATGCAAAAATATTTAAACTAACTCTAAAATTGGTTCAATGAACTCATGGTGAGACATGGTCAACCAAAGGTGGTTTGACCGGACTGGGAATCATACTTTTTTTTTACCACCCAAATGGGTGCTAATAGATTAATTTTTGTATATATTCCCACTGTCCTCACTTGCCCTACCAAATCCTTTATAACCCAAATTTGTTTGACTTTAGATGGGTACCTCCTATATCTCATTTGACTTGTTCTAAATCTTTTGAAACTAAAGCAATGGGCTTTAGTGTGCTATCTTTTGGCATAAAAATAACAAGTGAATGAACGGTTAGGTAAACTCCCTAATTGGTTGTTGGTGCTGGGCCCATGGTATTTCCGAATTTAGAGGAATTTCAACTCATTCTCTATGGCGTCTAGTTGGACAATAAAGTCACACTCCTTAACCTTTGCGAGCTTCAATTCTTCCTCATTCTTGTTAAAATGTGCTTGCAATTCGATTGTGGCATTGGTTGACTTCTCAATCCCCATAAGCATTTTCCTTAATTTCCTCGCATTCTCCTTCTTAAACTCTTCTGTAAGATTGGCCAAATCTTCTAAGTTCTTGGAGACTTCTTTCTCCTTTTTGTCAAGCACCCCAACTTGCTCTTCTAGTTCTTTGTTCAATGATGAGAAATCAAGAACTCTCTTTCTTAACATCTCATTCTCGGCTTTCAACAACCTTTGTAAGTTCCTAAAGTTTGATTGGCTTATTTCGGTGACAAACCACAAGTGTTGTTTGTTGTAAGGGTAACTTAGGCAATTGATGGTTGTTGCTTTGCACAACCAAGGCCCTCTCAAGACCTCAAGAGAACAAGCACTTCAAAGGTAAATTTTTAAGTGTTTACTTGCTTTGAAGAGATGTAGTTGCACATACTCACAACACATGCATAATTCTTATTTTTGTATGTTGTGTGTCTTTATTATATATGCATTAATGTTCATTAATCTCTCTTCTTGCATGTTTAATTTGATTGCATCTTATGTGTTAAATGACATGTCATGATTAGGCTTAGGATGCATCATGTTTTTAAGGGGTGCTGTACAACCGCCCTTCAGGCACCCTACGTACAGCACCTGTAAGGCGGTTAGAGCAAATTTTCTCTTGACCGCTCTACCACCGCCCTACGTAGAGCGGTGCCACTGGTTGATTTTTTTTATTGCCCTACAACCGCCCTACAACCGCCCTACGTAAAGCGGGTGTAAGGCGGCTCTCAAAATCCTGAGAGCAATCACCCCCAGTTTGCTTGATTTCCGCCCTACGCATAGAGTAGTCATGAAGAACATGTTTTTCATTTCCTAGGTGAACCGCCTTATAACCGCCCTACGTAGAGCGGGTGTAAGGCTGTCAAGGCTTATTTTTGAAAAACTTATCAAAACGTCGTAGCATCATTTTGTCACCCTATATATATATATATATATTCTATTTTGACTTTAGGTTAGTTTTAAGAGAGTCCAAATCATATTTTGTCTTAGCATTTTTCCAAAGAGAAAAAAATCACTAAAAAAACTCTCATTTGATTACTTAAACACATATCCAAGTGCATCAAACATCATCTAAAAATCATCCATGATCATCTAGGTGTCATCTATGCTTGGTTTTTATTCAACACACTTAGTTTGGTAAGTTGGTCACTAATATCTTACATATTTTGTGTATTTCTTAACAAGCAATCTCATTTATCACTTGCATGCTTATAGAACATATTCTATTGACAAGATTGAGATAATTGTGTTGATTGTTTAAGAGTTGTATTTTGATAGCTATTATTAGGATTGTTTAATCTTTGATAGCTATGTTTTATGACATGTCATATAGCAAAGATTGATATCTAGGATTGTGATTATTGTCATCTTTCAACCTATATAAGCATTTAGTGTAACCTATCATTACTTGTTATTTGAATATCATATTATTCACATTAGGTTGTTTGTTCTCTTCATTGAGAGGTAAGTCTTGTGACTACCGGTGAGTGGTGCAAGCAAATTGGACTAGGTTTTATAGGCCTGTGGTTAATAGTGGCGGGTTATGGACCGTGAGAGGTTAAGGTCAACCTAGGTTGTAAACGTTATTACAGTTAGTGGATTCGAGGTTCGTGTGTGGCGCACATAACAACCCGTGGTTTTTCCTTGTTGAAGGTTTCCATGTAAATATCAAGTGTTATTTAAATTCCGCACCATATTACACTTGCTATATTATATTAACTAGTGAGGGGTATTTTTCGTAATCTTCACCATACACGAAAATTAGGCAAAAGTAGTTAAAATCTATTCACCCCCCTCTAGATTAATATTGAACACACTAGAATTTGTTTCGATTGGTATCAGAACGGGTTCCCAGATATATTTAGGTGATCCTTGCTCATTTTGGTGTGTTTTGCATTTTGTGTGATTTTTGATCATTCATACATTTGCATTCATTTCATTCATTCATTCATAAACACTATGAGTGGAAACGGTTGTGGAATCGGTGGTGGCAACGAAGGTGCTTCTAGCACAAGACCTCCACTTCTCACTGGATTAAATTATGCCTCTTAAAAAGGCAAGATGGAGTCGTACATATGCCAAATCCATGACCGGGCTTGGATGGCGGTTGAAGACGGCTACACATCACCTATGATGACTCCTACGGGTTGAGAAGCAAATGTACTCAAGCCTAAGGCGCAATGGAACGTGTAAGAGTTTGAGGCATCAAAATGGAATAGAATGGCAATGCATGCCATCCTATGTGCAATGGACGAGAATCAATATAAATTGATTCAAAACACTAGGATCGCAAAAGAGGCATGGGACATCCTAGAGGTTGCACATGAGGGAACCGAAGTGGTGAAGGACTCTAAGCTTCAAGTCTTCCAAACTTAATTCGAGATTCTAAGAATGGAAGAGGATGAGTGATCAAGTTGATGGACATTGTCAACCAAAGTCATCAACTCGGTTACCCTTATACGGATAGAAGGATCAAGCAAAAGATAATTAGATTGCTTCCTAAAAGGTTTGAATCCAAGGTAACGACTTTAGAGAAGAATAGTGGTTACAAGGATATGAAGCCAAATGAGGTGATTGGGCGACTTCTAGCATATGAATCTAGGAAGGGTCCTATCTCCACACCTTATAAAAAGCAAAAGGGAATTGCTTTGAAAGCCTCCAAAAGTGAGAAGGAGGAGAAGGATGACTTGGATGAAGACATGGCCTTGTTGATAAAAAGGTTTAAGAAATTTGTCAAGACCGAGAAGAAGGGTTTTGGATCCAAGGGCCAAGACATGAAGAAAAGGACTTCTTTCAAGAGGTTTGAGCCTAGACAAGAGAAGAGTGAAAGTAAAGGGATCCAATGCTATGAATGTGGCAGTATAGGACACATTGCTCCCGATTGTGGAAATTTGAAGGACAAGAAATGGAGAGTGATGGCCGACACTTAAAGTGGAAGTGATGAATCCGATGAGAAAGATGAGTCTTCAGATGATGAAGAACTCATGGCTAACTTCATAGCCTTTACCTCCTCCCACAAGAACAAAGGTGTTAATGAAGAAAAGGATGAGAGTCAAGAGGAAATTGACTCAAGTGATGATGGCTCTTCATCATAATCCACAAATGGAAATATGGATAGGATGGATCTCCAAAACTACATAGTCATGTTTGAAAGCTCAATGTTATAGAACAAGAGAGAAATTAGAAGATTGAAGGAAGAAAACCTAGAGCTCTTAACACAAGTTGATCACTTAAGTGAACAAGTGATGAGTTCCAAGAAGATTGAAGACAAGCTAAGAGATGAGCTAGCTATGTCTATGAGGAATGAAGAAAGTTTGAAGAGAGAGCTTGAAAAAGCTAAATGGTCAATGATTAGGATGGCCTCTAACACCAGGAAACTTGACCACATGCTTTGTATTGGCAAGAGTCTTTGTGATAAGAGAGATCTTGGGTTTGTAGATGGTAAAAAGATCTCCACTCCAAACAAGACCGTGTTTGTCAAGAGCTTAAGCTACAAAGAAGCCTCTCCCATGCAGACTCCTAGGAAGAAGATTGATCTAGGACAATGTTCACATAGTGCACAAGTGATGGTGGCTCAAAGAAGACAACCATAAGCTCAACCTTTAAAAGCTCCTCAAGTTAACTTTCCTTAACAAATGGCTCTCAACAAAGACCAATCATGCAATATCAAGCAAGGAAGCAAGCTAGACCGGTTCAACAACAAGGATACTTTGAACCAATTCAACCACAACGACATGGGAAGTCTCCAATGCAAGCACAAGGTTATGGTATGATCCCTAACTTTATCCCCATATATCATTTTTGTGGTTTTGATGGTCATATTAGACCAAAGTGCTTCCAATACATTAAAATGTGTAAAACTAGAAGCATGATTGAGAAGAAAAAGAAAAGAGCCATGATGCATGTACCTAAGAATGATAGAATTTATATGCATGAACCTAGGACTTCTAGAACCCATATACCAAAGACCACTAGGAAAGAAAATGTTTTACCTAGGTGGATTAGAAAGAATGAAAATGTTTGCCATGTTGCACAAATTATCTTGAAGGCAAATTCTTCTAATTTTTGGTATCTAGATAGTGGGTGCTCTAGGCACATGACAGGAAATAAGAGTTTCTTTGAAACTCTTGTCATGGAGGAAGGAGGATGTGTCACATTTGGTGATGGATCCAAAAAGAGAGTTATAGGGAAAAGAACCATTTCCATTCCCGGATTACTTTCTTTGTCCAATGCATTATTTGTTGATGGCTTGAAAGCCAATTTGATTAGCATTTCTCATCTAAGTGAAGAAGGACATTCTGTCTTATTTAGCAAAAATGATTGCTCTATCCTATTGCATAATGGACAAACCTTGTTGAAAGGTATGAGATCTAGCGACAATTAATATTGTTTTGAAGCTAGAATAGTCTCAAACAATGTGTCTAAGGAAGAGCAAGTTGAGTTATGTCATGAAAGACTTGGCCATATGAACTTTCGGGATTTACAAATCCTAGACAAGTTCAATGTTATGCGCGGCCTTCCTAAGTTTGGGAAGAAAGCCAATGGTGTTTGTGGACCTCGCCAACAAGGGAAACTAACCAAAAGCATGCACAAATTGGGCAAGTATCTCTCCACCAAGGAGCCCCTAGAGCTTCTCCACATGGATCTAATGGGTCTTATGTAAATCGAGAGTTTAGGTAGAAAGAGATACATTTTTGTTTGTCATTTTGTGTAGATGATTTCTCTAGGTTCATATGAACATATTTTCTTAGAGAAAAATCTGAAACTTTTGATAAGTTTAAAATGCTTTGTAGTAAAATTCAAAATGAAATGAACTTTAACATTAACAGCATAAAACGGATTAGAAGTGACCATGGGAAGAAATTTGAGAATGTTTCATTTAGAACATATTGTGATAGTGTAGGCATATCCCATGAGTTTTCCACTCCTAGGATACCTCAACAAAATGGAGTTGTTGAGAGGAATAATAGGGTCTTTCAAGAGATGGCCCGTGCCATGTTGCTTAGCAACAATGTCCCTAGGAACCTATGGGCCGAAGCCGTCAATACGACTTGCTATATAGGGAATAGAGTTTTCATTAGGCTTGGCACTAGGCAAACCTCTTATGAATTATGGAGAGGTAGGAAGCCAAATGTTAGCTATTTCCACACTTTTGGGAACAAGTGCTACATTTTAAATGACCATGATCAACTTGGCAAGTTTGATGCTAAGAGTGATGAAGGTATCTTTATTGGCTATGCCTTAAATAGTAGAGCCAATAAAGTTTTTAATTTAAAGACTTGAAGCGTCATCGAATCATCGAACGTTGTATTTGATGATAATAGGCTCAAGTCTGTGGCTATGAGGAGGAAGTTGTTGTAGTTGATGATTCTCCTTTGGAGAAGGTTGTGGAGATTCCTATTGTTGGGATGTCTAACCTCAATGAAGAGGACACACAACCTATTGATAGAGTTTCTCTCTTGAATTCTAAAGAACCCGCTCCATGGATTAGACATCTCCATAACAAAAATGACATTATTGGAGATGTGAATGAGGGTGTTAGGACTAGACGTCAAATAGCTAATCTCATTAGCTACAATTGTTACACCTTTCAAATAAAACCCAAAAAGGTTGATGAGGCCTTAAATGATGAATTTTGGGTTCTTACATTATAAACCAATTCGAAAGGAATGAGGTTTTAACTCTAGTTCCTAGGCTTAAGATCACTGATGTCATAGGCACCAAATAGATATATAGGAACAAATCTGATGAAGATGGCAACATAGTGCCTAACAAGGCTAGACTTGTTGCACAAGGGTACTCTTAAATTGAAGGTATCGACTTTGAGGAGACATTTGCTCGCGTTGCCTCATCTTGAGTCCATTAGGCTTCTCTTGTCCATATCTTGTGTGCACAAGTTCAAATTGCATCAAATGGACGTGAAGAGTGTCTTCCTCAATGGCTTCTTGCAAGAGGAAGTGTTTGTAGAACAACCCAAGGGGTTTGTGGATACACACCACCCCAACCATGTCTATCGCTTCAAGAAGGCTTTATATGAGTTGAAACAAGCATCGAGGGTTTGGTATGAGCGTCTCACTCAATTTCTTGTTAATAATGACTACATAAGAGGTAGTGTTGACAAGACTCTATTCATCAAGAAAAACAATTATGAGCTTTTCATAGCTCAAATATATGTTGATGATATAGTGTTTGGCTTTACCAACAACATCAAGGTCCAACAATTTGTTGAGGTTATGTCTCATAAGTTTGAAATGAGTCTAGTTGGTGAGTTTAGTTACTTCCTAGGTTTATAAATTAGGTAATTAAATGATGGGATTTTCATTACCCAAGCCAAATATGCCAAAAATCTAGTGAAGAAGTTTGGTCTTGAAAATTTCAAACATTGTGATACACCCATGAGTACCACTTTCAAGCTAAGCAAGGATGCTAGTGGTA
Source organism: Acer negundo (assembly GCA_035582765.1). Taxonomy (NCBI): domain Eukaryota; kingdom Viridiplantae; phylum Streptophyta; class Magnoliopsida; order Sapindales; family Sapindaceae; genus Acer; species Acer negundo. Next base: position 5,797,153 of record CM069238.1, read on the forward strand.
AAAGTGTTGATCAAACTCTATATCGGGGCATGATTGGAAGCTTGCTTTACTTGACCGTAAGTAGGTCCGATATATCATTTAGTGTGGGTGTGTGTGCTAGGTACCAAGTGGATCCTAAGGAGTCTCATCTCTCTTCCGTTAAGAGAATCATTTTTTATGTGAATGGGACATCCAACTATGGGATTTGGTACTCTTTTGACACTAATGCTAGTTTAGTTGGCTTTAGTGATGCGGATTGGGAAGGAAATTGTGATAATAGGAAGAGCACATCGGGCGGTTGCTTCTTTCTAGGCAACAACTTGGTGTCTTGGTTTTGCAAGAAGTAAAACTCGATTTCTTTGTCCACGGCCGAGGCCGAGTACATAGACGTGGGGAGTGGATGGACACAACTCCTATGGATGAAGCAAATGCTAGTCGACTACAGATTCAACCAAGGCACACTCACTCTATTTTGTGATAATATGAGTGCTATTAATATTTTCAAGAATCTGGTACAACACTCTAGGATTAAGCATATTGACATCTGTCATCACTTCATTAGAGAGCTTGTTGAAAATAAATGCATAGTGCTTGAACATGTAGGCACTAATGGTCAACTAGCGGACTTATTTACTAAACCCTTATATGTTACTCGATTTAAAACACTTAGTAGATCTATTGGGATATGTCTTGTGGAGTGATGAGTTTTGGTGATTGACCCCATTTGGGGAACTCAAGCAAAGAGAGCAATTGCATACTTGTTGCATGCAAAAAATTTGAAAATTTTTATACTTCTTTATTAATTGCTTGAGTATCTTGATTGCACATATGTATATATGTCTTTATTTCAATAAGTGTGAACCATGCTTTGAATGCAATCCATGTTATATTTATGTTCAAATATGCATTTTTAGACCAGGAGATTCACTTAGGAAATGCTTTTTGAATGACCTATAATGATCTCCATGACATGATAATTCTAATGACATGCTCAAATGATAAAGCATGAATTGATTATTGCAATTCTTAAATGCAAAACAATGTGTGAAAAGCTTATGAGACTCAAAATGTTTAAAGGATCTTGTATCCGTTCTAAGCATCTAAAATCCAAATGTCTCTTTTTCTTTATGTGTTGAACATGTCTACTATCATACGGATATCTTATTCGGAAAAATCAAATAGGGTGCAAAGTTGCTCATAACATGTTTCGCTTATAAAGATTAGATACAGTGCTCTAAAATTGAAATCAATAAACTCTTTATATCCTTGCTTTAATTCATGACAAATGGTGAAATTGGTTTGAATTCCTAAAGGAAATCTTTGTCATTTGCTTTACCAAATACCATTGATTTTTGGACTTGAATGCAATATATCTTGCATGGAAACCATTTTTTAATGACACATTTTCTATGAAAATAAATCTCCATGTATCTCTCCTTTTTTAAATGAGTTGCATAAAGTGTCTTATATGATTATGCAAATGACATGTACGCTTCTATCTCTCTTTCCCTTAAGTGACCCGTTTGGGGAATACTCCTTTGCCCATCTCATGACAAAAATGGGGAGTAGTATATTGGTAAGTGGAGTATGCTTATTATGCTAATTATAGTAGCAAAATTACATGTTGGGGAAAATACACATTGATGGGGAGTAACCCGTTGAGGGGGAGCATTGCATTACACATACTTTGCATAATGTTGTGCTTCAATTCTTTATATACAAATGCTTGCTTTAACTTCACATGATCATCTCACAATACACTTGCGATGGAAAGTGTAATTTTTTTTTTTTTGTTTTGAAGGATTGATAGTTCTACAAGAGATTGAAGACTTGAAGTTTTATATTTTATACCTCTTTGTATTGTAGAATATCATTGTTGACCTTTAGTTTCAATTGATGTGATGATCAATGTGAGTGGTGGTTTCGTCATGAAATACCCAGGGGGGGGGGGGGAGATTGTAAGTTCCTAAAGTTTGATTGGCTTATTTCGGTGACAAACCACAAGTGGGGTTTGTGTTAGGATTATGCTCAATAGTAAAAGTGTAATAATGTAATTGACAATCTTTTCATATTAATAGAGTGATTTCTGATTTAACAAATCTTATAGCATTTATAATTTATTATTATAATTGTCAAAGTAAATAATCATAAGGTCAAAAGACTATGAGATATAAAGAATTGTTCGTACATCTGGATATGTATGAGGTAGACACAATTCTTTAGTTAGTCTTGAATATTGTTCACAACTTAAAATAAAGGTTGGGCACCTTTACCTTGTTAAAGTTGTAGATTCTTTTGCTAGCATTTGAGTGGGATCAAATGAGATATGATGAATCTAAAATCATCAAAGTGTCTTTGGGTAAAAGAATCTAGTGCACTAGGTGCATTGAACTGGATCACAATGAAATACTTTATTTAGAATCGTCAGAAGATAAAAGTTTTTCATTATGAGGACAATCGGAGAGTCTATCGTAATCCTGAGATAAATGATGGACTTATGGTTGGAAGTGTTATCATTTAAGCTACCAATGAGTACGATTATATAACATAGTCTATCCTCGATAGTTTGGTGGTATTCATTTGTTAATCGATACAGGACTTCATTTATAGATATGGACATCGTGGCCCCATTTATTTAAATGAGAGTATAATATTATCATATGTATGTTTTGAGGTATTGGATACGTTAAGTTTTCGATAATGACTATTAAAACATGGCTTTTGGACAAGTCAATATATCCAAGTTCAAAATGTGGTTATATGAGTAAATATGGTAACTATGAGAGCTATAGGCGGTCTATTAGCTCTTGGCGATTACTGATATTATTCACGAGGATACACTATCTCCTATAAGATTGTCTAGGGTTTGAATGAGAAACATTTACTTGTTCTATCTTTATTTAAGAGTACAGTTTTAGCTCTTTAGTGGAATCAGTTAAAATTAATAAATCGGACCTAAGTGAATCATTTGTTGATTGTGATTGGGTTATGTCTATTGAAACTTAAATTTAGATAGCCCGCCAAGATCCACACGAACTTGCATGGATCACTTGATATATTCTACTAGACCAATTTATGAGTCCATCTAGAATTGTATTTAATATATTAAGATTATAATTTGTACATTATTTATTTAATGTGCTATTAAATTATATTAATATATTAATAAAAGACATGTGAGCTTTTTTCTTTTAGTAAGAATGAATCTAATTCACATGTGGGCTTTTTATTAAAGTCTAATGGATTTAATAAAATGGAAAAACAATATGTAAGCCCATATATATATAAATATATATATATATGTTGGGCGGCAAGGTGAATTAATTTGCCTAATGTATTGTTTTATTTTATTATTTAATTAAATGGGAATTAATTATTTAATTAAGAATCAAAATCTTTTTCTGACTAAGAAATATGTTTCTTAGTAGTATACTATTGTTGGTAGTATAAAAGGAATCAAAGACTTTATTTGGTAAGTAGATAAATAAAAGAAATTATTTATTTAATTAAATTAGGAAGTCCTTGATATAGTCACAAATACACTAAGGAGTTGGATTAGGGTTTGAAATTTTAAAGAAATCTACCTAGGATTAGGATTTAGACTACAAGACATAAATCCTACTTGGGAGAAGATTTATGCTAATATATAATATATATGAAAAGAAGAATTTGTGATATATGAAAATAAGAATTCGTGCAAAATATGCATGAAATATAGACAAGTTGATTTCATGCATATATTTCATGCTGAATATATATTGAATATGGCAAGTTGAATTCCAAGAAATAAAATAAATATATCTATTTTATATATAAGTCAAAGAATTCACGCAGACATGCAATTAAAAGGGCACTAGATATATATAATATATTGTGCAATTAAAGTGCACTAGATATATATAATATATTGTGCAAAACAATCGCCAGATATATATACATATATTATATTCGGCCATACACCAATTATTAGTAGAGGTGGCCATGGTTTCGGTTAAACCGACGGTTTTGCCCGCGGTTTAACCGAAACCGTACTTTCAAAAACCGCCCCAAAACCGAAACCGAAACCGACGGTTTCAAAACCGGTCGGAAACCGGTTGAACCGGTTACGGTTTCGGTTTGGGTACTTCCAAAAACCGCCAAAAACCGCCAGTTAAACCGGCGGTTTTAACCGAGGTTAAACCGCTGGATTTTTTATAAAAATAATATTTTAAAAAAAATCGACTAATCAGAAGCTGACACGTGGCATTTTTTTTGAATTTTTTTTTGAAAAACCGAAACCGAACCCAAAACCGTCGGTTTTTAAACCGAAACCGAAACCGAAACCATAAAACCGCCAGTTAGAAACCGTGTACCAAACCGGTTTTCCGATTACGGTTTCGGTTTTGGGTGGCCACGGAACCGAAACCGCCGGTTTCAAACCGAAACCGAACCGAAACCGAACCGTGGCCACCACTAATTATTAGGTGAAGAATTCGGGAACCCTAATTTTGCTTTATAGAGATTTATTTTTCTATAGCTTGAAAAATAGAATCCGACTCTCAGATTAGTGTGAGAAAATTCGGCCAAAGAGAGATAGTAAGTAGATACATTTTATTTCGATAGTACATTAGTAGCTTTTATATCAAAAGGCTTTGTACACAATTTCAATTTAGGTTCACGCAAGTTTTGATCAAAAGATTGATAATTCAAAAGTGACAAGAACGTTCTTTATAATCTCTTGTGAATTTTTGTGACTAACGAAAAAGAAAAAGTTTTTGTTATCCATCCTCAGGTACTCAATTCAAAGAAAGAGAGATCACGCTCCTAAGTGATCCACGTTCGTGATTGGATTGGAAGATCCTACGGATTACCATCGACGCAAGTCAATCGGATCACGTGACAAAATGTATGTTACTTTTGTTTATACATTAATTTAATTAAGGGTTAAGGTTCATCTTTTGAAAGGGAAAATGTATTTTGATAGCTATTATTAGGATTGTTTAATCTTTGATAGCTATGATTTATGACATATCATATAGTAAAAATTGATATCTAGGATTGTGATTATTGTTATCTTTCATCCTAGATAAACATTTAGTGTAACCTAGCATTACTTGCTCTTTAAATATCATATTATTCAGATTAGGTTGTTTATTCTCTTCATTGAGAAGTAAGTCTTGTGACTACCGGTGAGTGGTGCAAGCAAATTGGACTAGGTTTTTATAGGCTTGCGGGTAGTAGTGGCGGGTTATAGACAATTAGAGGTTGAGGTCTACCTAGGTTGTAAACGTTATTACAGTTAGTGGATTCGAGGTTCGTGTGTGGCGTACATAACAGCCCGTGGTTTTTCCTTGTTGAAGGTTTCCAGGTAAATATCAAGTGTTATTTAAATTCCGCACCGTATTACACATGCTATATTATATTAACTAGTTAGGGGTATTTTTCGTAATCTTCACCATACACGAAAATTAGGTAAAGTAGTTAAAATCTATTCACCCCCCTCTAGATTAATATTGAACACACTGTAATTTGTTTGAACCTTACTTCTAGCTTGAGCTTTGATTTATCTTTTTCTAACTCAATTATCTTCTTGAAAGGAGATAAGGCCAATTCTTCCTCTTCAAGCTCAACTTATCCTTTTTCTCTCAAATAATCGTGATTGCCTAATTCCATGTCGGTTACACCCTCAAAAGCTTGTTTGAGATTGAGTACTTGACTTCTCTTCTTCCTTGACTTTGGCGTTTCCAACACTAGGCAATCATCTACTTAGCTCTCCTTGGGACATTCAACCTTGGAACTCACACTTTTTCTTCCACAACTGAACGAAATATTCCTAGAACGGATATCAACCACCATTCCAGCTGTGGCTATAAATGGCCTCCCAAAGAGTAACTCTCAATCCCTATCATAAGATTCAACTCTCTTGGTATCTAGTATAGCAAAGTCCATCGGAACAAACAAACCGTGCACATTCACATAGATTTCTTCAACTACACCAACCGGAGTAGTAGGAGAGTTGTCCGCCATAATGAAAGTTATGGAGGTAGGTTTGATTGCTTGGATCTTCAAATGCTTGCACAACTCCAGTGGCATCATATTGATGTTAGCTCCTATATCAAGCACTACTCCTATATTTGGCAAATCTCCTATAATGACATCTATCATAAAACTTTTGGGATCCGTAAGTTTAATGGGACAACCTTTGCCCTTTTCCCGTTCATCATTATGTGCGACCTTCACCACATTTTCCGCCTTCACCTTAGTAGAATGATCTAGAATTTTCACTTGGTTGGGTATAATCTCTAGCCCTACCACTTTCTCAACCTCCTATTCGACCACATCTAGAACATTAATGTGCTCATTGAGACAAGTTGACTTCCCCTTGTTCTGCTTAACCAATGCTTCACAAATTTGGGCCAATTGGGTTTCCATTTTCTTTAATGAAGCTCCATGGATATATGCTCTCTGATCGTTGGATTGCATGTAAGTTGTCATTCTTTGCTCTGATGCATGCAAAGTGTTCTTAAGGGCTTTAGAACCAATTCCAACTGTTTTGATCACTGTACTAACTATCTCCTCCAATGACTTGTCTTTTGCTTGATTGGAGGGTGTTTGGGAGTTGAAGTTGGCTGAAGGGTTATTACTAGAACTAACCCACTTGGCGTTGTTGCTAGGACCTTCTTAATTGTATCTATTGTATCCACGATTTTGATAACCTTGATTGTTGTTACTACGTTGGTAGTTGTTCCCACTTTGATAGTTGTTCCCACCTTAGGAGTTATTCACACCTAGCTGGTTGTTGTTAGACCAAGACAAATTAGTGTGATTCCTCAACCCTGGATTGTACGTATTCGAGTGGGGGTCATTATTTTGCCTCTGGCATTCCCCAAGGGCTTAGGCTTCGGCTTGGGCTTTCTCTTCTTGATCAAGTTGCCCTTCTCCCTCATCTATCTCTCCCATGACTTGACTCACTTCATGGGACTACCCTGGTTTTCCAGTTATGAGCTCATTAATAGATTGGAGTTCCTTATTCATCATTGACATTTGAATTTGCATTTGGGTGTCCACACCAACCTCTAGCCTTCCACCCATTCTCACATTTGATGTCTTTTGTTGTGAGTTATAGGCGATCTTATCCAATATATCAAAGGCTTTGATGGCTCTCTTGTTTGCCATTGTACCCCCACACGCATTATCCACTAACATTTGCATGATAGATGACAGTCCACTGTAGAAGGAATTCACCTTCAACTCTGGAGGATTTGTAAATGGCAGTATCTGAGCAAGTAACAAGTTAAACCTCTCACATGCTTCATGAAAAGGTTCACCGTCCTCCTCATAAAAAGATGTTATCTTCAACCGTAGGTCTTTAGGCTTTTGTGATGGAAAAAATTTGTTAAAGAAAACCTTGCACACCTAAGCCCATGTCATCAATGATCCTGGCCTCAGATTCATGTACCAAGTCATAGCCCGTCCTTCAAACAGTATTGGAAAAATCCGAGGCGGAGCTGCTCTCTAGTTAGCACTGCTTGGTGAGCCATCACCAAAAAAAGTCTCTAAAGTGGCACCGTACTGCTTCAAGAATTAAAGACAATCTTCAGTAGCTATCCTACTGAAAGATGGAAGGAGACCAATATGCATATTCTTCAATTCGTATTGCCTCGCCACATCATCGAGTACTATGGTCGTAGGCATATTTCCTACCAAGGGGAGTGTATACTCGCCATGGTGAGGCCTAACTATTCATCCCCATGCACACTAAGTTCACGCTTATAAGCTTGTTGATCGTGCTGATTTGGCCCATAAGCATGCTGCTCATGTTGATTCTAAAGATTTCTGTCTCCCATATTCTGATCGTGCTGATTTTGAGGGTTTCCTTCTTCCATAATCCCCTCAAACTGATTTACTATTCTTCTTACTTGGTTTATGCTATCGTTGATTGGTAAAACTGGTCTTCTTAATGATCTTTTTCTCTGCATAAACCTAGAATCCTGAAATTACGCAACAAATACTGCACGATGTAAAAAGAAACAAACAAACTAAAAAGAAATGTAACTAAACACAAATATTACTCAAATAAAAACTAATCAAAGCTAAACATGCTGATCCCTGGCAACGAAGCCATTTTGACAAAGTCGTTTTATGTGTATGTAAATCCACTTGTCAAAAAAAATTTATAAAACTTCACAAAGCCTTAAATGATATGAAAGCACAAGTATGGCAGTAAGTGGGGTATCGTCCACAAGGATCGTGTTTAGCTACAACTAATTAGAACTTAAGTAATATTAATGCAATAAAAGTAAATGGTTTATGTTGTGAAAATGTGAATGAGCAAACACTATAAGATTACGCTAGAAAAGTAACTAAAAATGGAATGCAAATAGGATGAAGATAGATATGATGGAAACTAAGGAATTGACAGACTAGTAAGCTAATATTGGGCAATTGCATACAACACGAAAATACACTCGTTTTAACAACCGTAGCCAACCTAAGGTGTATAGAGTTGGCTCTTATCTCTAGTAAGGGGCCAACCTAAGATGTATAGAGAAGCCCCCTACTAGTGATCGATCCTTCTCGAGTAACCTACCTAGGGTATATAGAGTCAGTTGCTCATTTCGGATCCTTACCATGAACGCTCGCTATCTAAAAAGGGGTCTACCGAAGACTAAGGTAGCCAACCTAGGGTGTATAGAAGAGGCTTCTAATCCTCTCACAAGAGCCGTCCTAGGGTGTATAGTAACAGACCCCCGTTTGAGGTTAGGTGAAGAACGTGGTCATTGAGTCGAGATTCCAGAAATCTCATCTATTGTTATAAGCAATAAACAACCTAATATAGTGTATATCAAGTTGTCTACATAAATAGAATCCAAAGAGAAACTTGCAAAGATAGTGTATCCTAGACAAGTAAATCAATGAAACCATTCATACTAATGAATAGAACTAAGAAAGATATAAATATAGATGAAATAGTGTTTATATACAAAAAGCCAACATTAAAACAAACTAATCCATTAATCCCTTAGAGGGGATTTAGCTACTCATTACAATAATGAAAATAATAGAAATGATGGAGAAATAACCCATGGAGATCATCTCCTTCCTTAAAGTCCCCTTTAAGATGAGTAAATAATGAATGAAATGAGAATAAATGTATTCTTAGATTTAGATTACAATTTCAGAGTTTTTCTAAGTGTAAAAGCTCTCTTAAAACGAATACAACACTTACTATTTATACTCCTTACAAAATAAGCTATAAAACTGATGTAAAACGACACTGGATCGCGTTGGAGTGCGGGTGAGAGTGCAGTTTAAGGACCCACACTCACCTACACTTTAGTGAATCCTGCAATTTCCAACTCTCTAGAAAGGGATAGAGTGCGGTTGGATGACCCCCACTCACCCGCTTTTTATCAAGTCTTCAACTGTCAGGTCTCGGATCTGGGCAAGAGTACGAGTGGTTGACCCGCACTCACCCACACTTTATCCTTCCTTCAGATGTCAGGTCCCAGGTTTTGGTGATGGCACGTTTGGGACCCGCACTATTGATGCCTTTGTTGCCATTTGTCCAACTCTTAACTCATTTTGGTCCCTTTTTCGTCTGAAAGTCCCGCGATACGCTCTAAGTACCAGAAATGGATAAACGCTTGCAATTACAAATATGGAGCCCATAAGTGACACTAAAATATAAGAAAATGTACAACATATTTGGCACGATCATTTACCACAACTACTTATTTTTATTTTTATTTTTATTTTAAAAAGGAGCCGCCCAAGCCCTCCCTAAGGTTCATCGTTTCCTTCATGTAATGGTGTAAATGTGGGCGGGGCCTGGTGGGCTCAGCATGGCCGGCCCGTTAAGGATGGCAGGCCATGCCCGTTACTGCCCGCATAAGACGTGTGCCAGGCCAAGTATGGCCCCTATGCCTAGCACGTGCTGGGTCTTAAGGTCAGGTCTGCCGTGCCGGCCCAGCCCGGCACGCTAGGCTATAGGGCCTGCCAATTTTGTTTTCTATCGTTACAAACCCCTCCATTTTTTAATATTTTTTTAGAATTTTTTGACCATTGTTGACTTTAGCAAACGGTCAAAATTTTTAAAAAGGGCCGAAAATTATAATTTGCCCCCTCATCTCTTCTATTTTATATATTTGCACGCATTTCAACTTTTTCTATAAATACCCCCACCCATTCCAATTTCCATACACTTTCTCTCAATCTATCATTCTCTCCATTAGTCTCTATTCTCTACACCATTTCATATTTTCATAATTTCATTCTCTCTCTCTCTCTCTCTCTCTCTCTCTCTACACTATTATTCTAATACTATATTACTAATTTACTATTATTCTCTAATCTCTCCACCAAAGTTCAAATGTATTTTTTCCTTTAAATGTTATTATTTAGTTCTATGTTTTAGTTGTTAAATTTTATATTTATGCGTAATATATCTATGCTTAGTTATTAATTTTGATATTTATTCTTATGTTTTATGTATATTTAATATTTATGATGGCTTTATGCTTAGTATATTTATGAGTTTATAATTTTTATGTTTTGTTATAAATTTTAATATTTAATCTTAGAATCTTAGATTTTAGTAAATTTATCATTTTATGAATTTATATCTAGTAATTAATTTTAATATTTGTATATTTTAATTTATGCTTAGTATATTTTTGTTTAGTTAGTAAATTGATGATTTTATGTTTAGTAATTAATTTTAATATTTATGGTTAGTAAATTAATGATTTTATGTTTAGTAATTAATTTTAATATTTCTATACTTAGTAAATTGTTGATTAAATGCATAGTAATTAATTTTAATATTTTTAAGTGCATAGTAATTAATTTTAATATTTTTAAGCTTAATAAATTGATGCTTAAATGCATAGTAATTAATTTTAATATTTTTATGTTTAATATATTTATGGTTTTATGTTCGGTAATTAATTCTAATATTTTTATGCTTAGTATATTTATGGTTTTATGTTCAGTAATTAAGTGCATAGTAATTAATTTTAATATTTTTAAGCTTAATAAATCGATGCTTAAATGCATAGTAATTAATTTTAATATTTTTATGTTTAATATATTTATGGTTTTATGTTCGGTAATTAATTTTAATATTTTTATGCTTAGTATATTTATGGTTTTATGTTCAGTAATTAATTCTAATATTTTTATGCTTAGTATATTTATGATTTTATATTCAGTAATTAATTTTAATATTTATGGTTAATATTTTTATGTTAATATATTTATGATTTTATGTTTAGTAATTAATTTTAATATTTATGGTTAGTAAGTTGATGATATTATGTTATTTAATTAATTTTAATATTTTTATGCTTAGTAAATTGATGATTAAATTTCTTAGTAATTAATTTTAATATTTTTATGCTTAGTATATTTATGATTTTATTTTTAGTAATTAATTTTAATATATTTATGCTTAGTATATTTATGATTTTATGCTTAGTTTTTAATGCCTAATGAGTTAATATTGTATTGTAGGAAATAGATCACAATCATCCTCAATTTCTGGACAGTCTTAACATGTAGGATGATTATTTTGACCTATCCGGGCCGACAGAAACAGAGTGGGACCTTCTGGTTCTAGCATAACACCGACATCACGTTCTCCCATTGGACCCAATCTTAAAAAGCATACAACAAACGTATGGTAGTGTTATGATGTAGTACAGAAGACTATGTCAGACGGTCATGTCATGGACAGAGCTCAATGTAAGTTTTGTCTTAAGCACTATGTCACTTATAGAAGGGATCAGTCATTTGTGAAAGCATATAGAGAAATGCATGCTTGCACACGGATAGGTAGATACTACAACCTAGACACAACTACAATGGCACCCGAATGGGTTTGTTACAACATGGCGTTATGACGTCTCACATTCTGAAGAGTGCATGGCATGTTACATTGCATGTACTGATCAACCGATTAATTTCGGTGATAATGTTTTTATGAAGAATTTATTCAAAGTGCATACAACCCCCAATTTAAATCTATTTCTAGAAACACTACTAGGAACGATTTATTAAAATGTTTTCAAACCCAATAAGATGAATTGAAGGTTAAATTACAGCATCTAACTGTCTTTATTACATTAACTTCCAATTTGGAACGCATGTTCCAAACAGGACTATTTAACTGTCACATGATACTATTTAGACTTTGATTGGAGGATACAAAAAAAACAAAAAAAAACAAAAAAAACAAAAAAAACAAAAAAATTCTTTGTTTTCGTCCTATGGATTTTGCACATATCGTATGAAATATTCTTAATGTCATTCTTTTTGTTTTAGAAGCTTTTAAAATAACTCAGCGCATCATTTCTATCATATTAGATAATGCATCTTCAAATAATAGCTTTATTGCATTGTTTTTTGAAGAAAAAAAATATCGTGCAAGATGGGGGTTATTTCTTCCATCAACGGTGTTCATGTCATATCAACAATTTAGTTAAACAATCTGGTATGAAGGTAGTAAGTGATCGTATAGGTCGCATCAGAGACGCCCTTTCTTGGCTTGGCAGTTCTAATCCAAGATTGAAAAAATTCGGTAAATACTATAAAACTTATGGTCTACAACCCCAAAGATTCCAAACAAATATGCCAGTAATATGGAATTCTACTTACTTAATGCTGCAAAATTGTTTGGATTATGATACAACTATTTCAGGTTTTTATAACATGAAAATGTCTGAAATTGGCCGTCCAGTACTGACCCTAGACGATTGGTATGTGGCAAAGATTTTTGTTGAATTTTTAAAGGTTTTTTATGATACTACTATAACTCTTTTCGGGGTCTATTACCCCACATCTTCCCAGTCAATCCATCGTATTATTGAAATGTCTGAACTGTTAAACAATTATAGGGGAGATAATATCTTAGGCATTGCAGTTGTTGCCATGGAGACCAAGTTTAAAAAATATTGGTCTACAATTCCTTTCCTTTATGCATTAGGTGTTATAGTAGATCCTAGGATTAAATTATCTGGTTTAGAAACATTGCTAGAGTATATTGGTAATAATTTGAGTGTAAATTATTCTGCACAAGTTACTAACATTCGAACCAAGTTGTTCGAAGTTTTTAGTATTTATGAGTACAGGTATGGCGGCATTGACACGCAACCATCAGTAGAACTAGACATACTCCCGAATCAGACAAGTTGGAATATTCTAAAACAGAGAAAAAAAAAAAGTAGGCTCATCAAGTTCTTCTTCTTCACGAGCTGGTGCAACCAGTGCTAAACTGAAAAGCTTCCTTGAAGCTCAATTCGATGGATTTGATTTGTTGTTTTGGTGGAAGACCGATAACTATAGATATCCGATCTTGTCACACCTTGCACGTGACGTACTAGTTATCTCTGTCTCCACTATTTCCTCAGAACATGTATTTAGCACGACTGGAAGAATTGTTGAAGAAAGAAGTTCTTTGACTCCAGAGATAGTAGAGGTATTGGCATGCATTCGGGATCGGTAGCGTGCTCGAAAGAGGATGCAAAATGAAATGGTAGACAAACAACTTATTCAAAATTTCAATAATTTATATGTCGATGAGAGTTCCTACAGTAACCAGATTTAGGACTTCTAGGTTATATATGTACATTAACTTGTAATACGATTGCACTCTCTTTCTCTTACCAAATTTTTATCCCACTAGGTTTTTCTTGATAAGGTTTTTAATGAGGCAATCATATAAATATGTAATACTGAGACTCCGAAATAAATAAATAAATCTTCATTTCATATTTTCATAATTTTATCTATTTTTTAGTTTCTTTAATCTTTTGGCTTTATTTATTCTTTGAATTATTTTATTAAATAAAATAATAAATCTATCTATTTTCTAATTTTTTTTATTAGACTAAAATAATGAATAAGATAGACAAATTACAATTAAAAATACATAAGTTAAATTGTTAAAACAATATTATTAGTTGGTACAATTGAATTAAAATATATAAATTATAATTTTTTTTAAAAAAATTATAGCCCTGCATGCCGGCACGGTCTGCAACGGCCCGTCAGGCACGTACCGGGCCCCCCCCCCCCCGTATTTGAAAACAGGCCGAGCATGTTTTCAAAAACGAGTCTCATTGGCCCGGCACAAATGGGTTGTGCCGGCCCACATTTACATCATTACCTTCATGTTTCTAATTGCGAAAATATGGAGGGTAACAGAGAAGGTGAAATTTGAGATTATGACTGGTAATATTTATGCATTTCATTTTAAGAATGCAAATGACCGTCGGAGAGTCATAGCTAGTGATCCTTGGAGTTTTGATAGGTCCCTTATTGTTCTTGAGGAGCATAGGGGAACCGATGATTTTTCGAAGATGAGTTTTAGTAAGGTGGAATTTTGGGTTCAAATCTATAATGTCTCACTACTTTGCATGACCAAGGAGATTGGTCTGCGTTTGGGACGTATAATTGGGGAGGTAACTGATTTTGATAAGGGGGCTTCGGGCGATTGTCTAGGAAAAAATCTTAGAGTTTGGGTGGTGATTACCACGGAGCAACCTCTTCGAAGATGTCTTTGGGGTGGATCTCTTAGGTAATGTTGAGGTTGCTACTATGTTCCTTTGTTATGACTTCATTCAAATTTAAGAAAAAAATATCAATTTAAATTTCCAATTTTCCAGGTAGCAAATCTATTAATTAAATTCATAAATAATTAGAAACGGTCATCCCAAATGGCAAACACAACCATCCATAATAATATAAAAACAAGTAAATCTATAAATTACTAAATACGTTCAAATTGAAAATACAGTCATAAAAAAAATAAAATAAAATAAAATAAAAAAAATAAAAAAATAAAAAATAAATAAAAAAAAAAACCTTTCAAGCTTCACAAAGTCATGATCAGAACATTGTTCAAGCTACAAATAATGAATATGTGTTTACCATTGTTGAATTGAAATTTCTACTTGCGTTAGAATTGAAGAAATTCTGTAGAATGTGAATTTTTATGGAAGATTTTTATTTTTATTATTTTTATTATTTTTAAATGAAGTGAAAGCAAAAGTATAGAATTTTAAAATTTAGGGATGTAAGTAACGTAACTAAAATTAATTAAAATAGAAAAATAAAAACCATTTGAATTTTGAAAGTTCAAGGGTGGAGTGGCTCTCATAGATATCTATGTAGCTTCGGCTTTATATACACCAGTTTTTTTCTCCTCAGTGCGTCCTGATATAATTTCATCGGTGCGTTGTATGTGGGCCATAGATTATGGAGAAGTTTTGATAAGTACGTACACTTTCAGTCAAAACATGTAAATCTAATGGTTCACATCCAATGCACCGGTGAAGTTATATCAGTACGCACTGACTTGAAAATTTTTATTATATACACACATACAAATTAATTATATACATACATACATATATTTATACACACAAAAAGAAAGTAAGGGCCTATTCAGTAATGTTTTTATTTTCTGTTTTTTGTTTTATTTTTGTTTTATTTGAAAATCAGAAATTGATTTTTATATTTTCAAAAACTGAAAACATTGAAAACAAGTTTGGTTGTTGTGGTATCCAAAAATCGTCATACATCCCAATTATTCGAGCCCATGTAAATAACCAAACATTTAATGAGTTTGGGCTGCTCAAATAGTCCAGCTTTATGTTAGGCCCAAGCATAGGCCCAATCTAAAGAGACGCACTTTGATCCAGTTGGTTAAAGACCAAGTCAATATTACAATATTGTAATGAGTGTCGATATTTGAATCCCTAAAAAAATGTATGTACATCTCAAAGTAATATATATATTTTTTTTAAATCCAATATAACCCTTGAGCAAAATTACTTAAAAAGATTAAATAGTTTATAAGTACACCAACTAATAATTATTAATTGATTTTATATTAATCCTCATATAAAATAAAGAAAAAGGAAGTTTCTTATTTGATATTCACATATATAATAAAAACCATTTTATTTTCTTAAACCCTAACTTCTATTTTAAATACTAGTTTAATTTCTTCTAAGGAGTACAAATTATTTAAGAAGTATAAATAATGAATCAAAATCCTCTGATGAAGATGGCTTAATTTTTATTACTTTTATCACAGTTGTGTGATTTGCATCCGGTAAACATTGCTTTATTGTTTCATGTTGTTGCAGCCTCCAAACTTCACTTTTAGGAATATGCAACTGATCATAATTGAAACTACCCTAATATGTGTAAAAACAACTTAGAGGAGGAGTGAATGAGTTGTTAATCAATTAATTACCAAGTTTTTTGATTAGTTAAAATTAATAACAAAAACTCAAATCAAAATAACAACTAAAATAAAATGTAAGTGTGGAAATTAAATGACAATTGATTTTTGCGTGGGAAACCCTCCAACCGAGAAAAACCGATAGGATTAGCGTTGCTAGCCACTTAGTCACAGAAACTCCACTAATTGAATATTTGTTTACAACCTAAGTTGACATCCTAGTCACTCTTCTTAAGATTCGTAATACAAACTATTATACTCACAGGCTTTTAAAAGTGGGTCTCGACAATGTTTGTGCAACTATGTAGCCATAAGACATGGACTCTATTGAAGAGAATTAAATATCAGTGAACATGTAACAATGTCCTATATGCAATATAATGTCCTATATGCAATATAGTGCAAGACAACACACAATATGCTTAACTAGAAAGATAGAAATGCAATCTAACAATTCTAGTTATCAAAGGTGTCTAAATGAACATACAAGTAGACTTAGATGAATAAAATGCAACCTAACATGCTAGCTATTAAACAACCCTAATCAATCATCATAACTTTAATAAATATGCATTTAAGAAGTAGTCTTTGCAAACATGATGCAATTAATGAGATGTCTTGATTAAGTAGAACAATAAATGAAGTAGAATGTTTGTTCTTACTTACGAAGTGATGAAACCTATGAGACCATGCTTGAATGATGCTTAGATGCTCATGGATATGGGGTTGGAGAGTCAAAAACACAATCTTAGTGATTTCTCTCTATAAGAACTCTATTCTCTCACTAAGAAATATGAAATCCAAAGTTCTTGTTGAGCAAGAAAGAGTATTGGGCTTTAAATCGGGGGAAATAAAAACTATATCGTTTTGGCCAAAAACGGATTGTCGCGGTCCTGATTTCGTGGTTGACCAAGACAACAATCCGTCACGACAAAGGCAACTGATACGTCATCGGAAAGTCACGGTCCCCTTTTCACGGTGGTCCATGACGACACATGGACTGCGAAAACCACAAGAGAAAACTTCGTGTCAATTGTCGCGGTTCTCCATGACAACACAACAACAACAACAACGAAAACTACTGAAGGGTTTTTCGCGGTGGTCCAAGACAGCACTTGGACTGCGAAATCCTCTAGAAGGAATGTCGTGCCCATTTGTTGTGGTGGTCTAAGATGGTACTTGGACCGTGAAAACCACTGGAAGATTTTTCACTGTTCACCATGATGACACCAAGACCACGACAATGCGAAAAAAAATAGGTCTTCTCATGCAGTCAAACGCACTAACCTAAATGCAACATGTGCAAGTGTGTGAATGGTGAAATGCACACATAAATGACATGTAAAGGGTGCGTCTAGTACGCAGGACGGGACAGGACAACATGAGACAACTTTTTGTTGTCCCACGTTTGGCGCAGTTTAAGCATGGGATGGGATAGGATGGGACAACGTGGGACCAAAAACCAAAAAAACTGTCCCACCCCAGACCCTTAGCTAGACTTGTCCTATGCATGGGACAAGTCTCAAAATGACATATTTGTCCTTCCAATCTTAAAAAAATTACAACTTTGTCCAATATAAATTCAAACCACAGCTTTTCTCTCTCTCTCTCTCTCTCTCTCTCTCTCCTGTCTCTTTTCTCTCCAACCCGATCATTGTTCTTCTCTCCAAACCGCTACAACTCATCGCTGACCGTCGATTTGATCTACAACGTTACCGCCACCTATTCCAACTTCAAGTCTTGCACTTCTCATACCCTCTCTTTTCTCACCCATTTCCATCTTAGATCCTCTCTTTTCTCACCCATTTCCATCTCAAATCCTCTCTTTAATAGGCCATGGAAAATGTTCAATCCTCTCTCTTTTCTTGATTTTTTTTTTTAAAGATTTTGTGTATATAAGTTGAATATAGATTAATGAAGAAGAGGCTTGATGAAGATCTATATTTGTTTTCAAATCTGATGAAGAAGGGGTTTGATAAAGATTTGGATGTATCTGAATCTAATGATTGGTTTGATGAAGTTTGAATTTGTAAGTAAAAAAAATGTTGGATCTTGAAATAGAGTTGTAAAAAAAAGGTTGGATTTTGCTGCTTAAAACACCTACATAATGGATTGAGCTATTTTGTTGCTTACCTTAATTTTTTTGGTGTGAACAAGGAAAGAGGTAGATGTTGGTGGAGATCAATCCCAAATTGGATCTTCATTTCAATTATTATTTTTTATATTTTTTTTTGTTATTTTTTTTTTTTGGTAAATTCTATTTAAAAAATATATAATGGATCCTGAATTTTTGTTGATTGGATCATGAACAACAATCCTAGAAGAAAGATTCCTCCACATAAAGTTTGATCTTTTGAGTTTCAGTTGTTATGATCAACGAAAAAACCCCAATTGAATTTTTTTTTTTTAAAATTTTTTAAATTGAGTCCATTGTTATGTTGTGCAGGTTAAATCATTCAAAACAAAAGGTGAGGTGAATAATTGGTTTATCAAAAATCCATTATCATCCCCAGCAGCTCTGCATTTTGAAGAAAGAAATGCAAACAATTTTTTCTCTTTTTTTTTTCTCTGTTTAATTGATTTAAGAACATATTAATTATCAAGATGAATTTTGTGGAATTGATTTGTTGTTTTTGTTTGTTGAATTTGATTGAAGAAAAATTTATAGTGTTTGTGAAGTGAGAAAATGAAAGAAAATATTAAAATTTTTAATGATTTTTAATTAGTTTTAATTCAATAATATTTGGTATTTTTCAAATGCAAGTGCAGGGGCAATATTCAAGAGTCAAAAGAATCCAGAATTTGATCCTAGCATCTAGGAGTTTTTTTTTTTTTTTTTTTTTTTTTTTGAAACTTAATAAAATTGTTATAAACATTAGAAAGGATAAGAGGGGTACTCTGGTCATTTGACCATCTTGTCTCGTCCTGTCCTAGTCATACCAAACGCGTAACAGTATAGTTAATTGTTCTGTCCTAGACCTTCTAAACACAATACAGAACAACTTGTCCTATCCCGTCTCGTCCCATCCCGTCCTACCTTGTCCTGTCCCATCTTCATGCCAAACTCATCCAAAGAACACAAATGAATGTCATAAGTGTGTGTGCGCACACAATCTCTTCAAAAGTATAAGTCAATTGTTATACCTTTGTAGCTCTTCATTCTTGAAGCATTAGGGATGCCAGAGAGTGTTTTGATCATGATCAAGTTCAATCACCTAAATCTATCCTTACAACATTAACCCCAATAATAGTTTGTCACAGAAATAAGTCAATCATAATTAAGGAACTTACAATAATCTTTACAGCTTGACAAAACTAAAATAATTAAAGAAGTAATAATTGAGTTCAAATCAGTTAAACAATATAAAATTGGGTTTATGAATATTCCAACAATAAGTCCAAAAGGCAAAATATTTCAGCAATGAAACTGGATTATGTGTTTAACAACATTGATTTTATGTGTTTTCACTTTTGAATTCAATATAGAAAAAATAGATATGTCTTCAAAATTCATTAAATGCTCTTTTAAATTTTAGAAAATTTTCATACACCTCTATAAAATTCAACAGGACCCTCTCTTACATTTTGTTCAATTTTCTCTAAAAATATTAAGGTTTATGAGTATCACAACTGTCTAAATTTTTCTGTATCTAAAGAGTCAAGAGAGGTAAGTAACGCTTTCGTTCTGCAATATCTACTTGAACAAAAAATTGTTATTTTAAGGATATGGCAGCATAATAAGTTATCTTTATTTTAAGTTATTTTAAGGAGAATTTTTTATAGAGTTCGTTATGTGAAAGAATTTCATCATGACATCTGAGCTTTTTCAATTTGCTAGAATTGGAGAAGATTGAGAGAGTTTTAAACTTTAAAAAAAAATTAAAATTTTTTTAATGCAATGAAAATAAATTTAAAACTTCTAAGTGATCCTAAATGTTTTTACAGAAGTTGGATTTTTTTTTTTTAAACGATAAATTATTTATTTGAATAGAAGGATATAAAATAAACTTTCAAAATCATTATATTAAATAATAATAAAAGTGATAAAATAACAAAATAGTGGGGGTGTACTTATAAAAATATAATATAATAATATTAAAGAAATTGTATTTTTGGTATTTGATCGCGCTATAAATGTTCACATTTCGCATATCCTTATCTAACTTTTGTAACCGTTTTTCGAGTATTTTAAGCATTTAATATAGTAAATAAGTATTTTCAAGTATTTTCAATGCTTCAAGAGTCTTTTTGATCAAAGTGGAGATTTAGAGCTAAAAGAGAAGCTTTTGTGGATTTTTGCCCTAGTGTGGGCAGTTGGCCGCATTGACAGCCCACAATGAAGATCAGTGACATGTGAGAGAGGACTAGTGCGGGCAGTAAGCCACACTTAACATCAAAGAATTATGCGGGTAGGATAGCGCGGGCAGCAAGCTGCATTGATGAACTCGAACCGAAGACCAGAGGATTTCCGGAATGCCCTTGTGTGGGATCTTAGCCACACCAAGTTGTTAGCTCTTCAGTCAAAAGCCAATGCGAGTTGCAAGTGCGGGCAACTATCCGCACTACCAACTCGCACTGGCCAATGTCCAATCAAATCTTTAGATTTCCATAAACTCCACCAACTTCACCATCTTGTCACCTTATCTTTTCTTTGCTTTAAGAGCAGTTAGAACATCATTACATAGAAAATCCCTAATTAGACTCTTAGTTTTACATTTAGCGAAAGAGAAATTCTCTCACTTCTCTTTACTTTCTTTTACTTTCTTGCATTTTCTAGGAAACCAAACACCCATTTTTTTATACTAAGACTAGGTTATTTCGAGTTGCAAGTGAAGGATTTCAAGCTTGGACTACAAGGAAGGATATTCTAGACAAAGAAAAGAACTCAAATGGGTTTTATAATCACTCCTTTTGTAATCTCTTGCTTAATTTCTATTATGTGTAGCTAAATCCCTATTGTTGGAGGATTAATGTATATTTTGTAATTAAACCTTTTGATCTAATCAATCCATCTTTTATTTCACCTTCTTAGGGTTTTGCATGTGTGTTGTATGAGCATTTATGGCATGCATTTTGACACATTTTGCATGTATACATTTATTGCACACAAATGGTGGTAGGATTTCATGCATAAGGTGACCAACATATGTATAAGTCTTATTTACCAACCATTTCTTATAGTAAACCCTAACTAACTCATGACCTTGAGTAGTTGGAGATTCTCTACACTATTAATGTGGAAATTCTCTCTTGATTTAGCTCTCTATGACCTTAGGTTGTGGTCAAGATGATGAGTTTACTGCTTTAATGTAAAATCAATATCGTGCAAACCTAAGACTTGTTGTGAATATGCTAAAGGGATGATTGATTAGTGAAATTGGTTATTGCTAAGTCGCTTTGATCCCCTAGAATCTCTTTAAATAGTTGGCCAGGACGGAGAAATTCACAGAGGAGTTAGTCTCGTCCTGTAATTACTTATTCTCTTAATTTTGTGTGTTGGTACTGTTAATTTACTTAATTGTAAGGAGTAGTGTAATTTGTATTGATAGTTGATTAGTGTAATTTGCTTGAATTGATATCTTAGTTTAATTGTAATTCAATTTTATTAACGCCAAGTTCATCTTTAATCCAAAACTACTCGTGGGAATGGTGAAACACCCGCGTGCCCATTTCTATTTTCATTGTAGTCTAGCCCACTTAGCTTTTAGATTTTAGCAATCCATTCGTATTTCTATAGACCCGATCCGTGTGTTTCAGTATTAAGTTGGGTTTATTTACAAACCAAAGATTTTAAAAATATTTAAGGGATGTGCTTACGAAAAGGGTGTACAAATAGTTTTTAAGGGGTGTTAATACCACCACTCTATTGCAATACACGTTATTGACTTAGTGGTTTTCAAATCTTCCTAAGAATCTCGAATTGGATCAGATACATAGTTCCACAATTTGAGGTTGAGATCAAAGGAGAAATATCTGGATACTCCTTTTATTAGCATGCTCTTCACACCATTATAAATACCATCCTCCATTTCATTTAATGGGGGACTGAATTCAAGACTTACTCACTCAAAGACAGTTAATAAGCTCTCCCAATTCACTCTCAACTTATTCTCTTTCTTTAGCAATTAATTCTTAATTGCCTCTTAGTTGAATTATTTTTCATTCTTCTTCAATTCATGGTCAGTTCACCATTATGGTCTCTATTGTTAGACTCGCATTCGTTCGACATCATTCATCATTCATCAACTAATGCAATCTTGCATCATAACTTTAATACTATAATTCATTTCCATGCTCTAGTCACATTCGACGATTCTAAATTGCTTCAACGAGCGCTCGACTGAATAGCAAACAATCTACAGTTTGAGTTCATTATTGTTTTATCGCTTTCAATCTACAATAACTATTATAATTCGATAACTGACTTGAGAGTCGGAGAGCCCCCCTAAGGGACCACCCCTTTTTGCTTTCTTTTACCTTGTCTCATTTTTACAGGATCTCGAAACGCTCAGCCTACAATTTTTTGCTCTACCTATTTTGCAGGATTGTTAGTGCCAACCGTTTTACAAATTCAATTGTAGATTTTTTGGGTCTGTAGTAGTAATAAATGAAAATAGTATTCTGAAAAAAAAAATTAAAGATTGAAAAAAATCCTTAAACAATTGTTTTTATTTTTTTTATTTATTGATTTGTGTCTTTTTATTTTTTTCCAAATAAAAAATTATAATATAAAAATATTTTACTAATTTAAGAGAAAAAATATTTATCACCATATAATTAAATAAGAGAAAAGTTTATTTCTAACCATTTGAAATATTACTTTCAAATTTTAATTGTTTATAACCTAATTTTTCCACTATTACCGTAATGCTTCTATATAAAAGCATCCATCTAAACCAAAAAAAAAAAAAAAAAAAAAAAAAAAAAAAAAAAAAAAAAAAAAAACCTTTCTGAAATTCCCTTAAGCAATTATAGTGTAAATATATCTAGAGAGGGTGAATAGATATAGACCCAAATTCTTCCAAACTCTTTTCTTAACAAAACAATGATGTGCACATTTGATGTGTCTAACAAATGGATCGGTTCAATCAACATAATTAGAGTTCAATACACAAGTGATGCAATCAATACAAGTTATGGAAGTAAAGAAACGTAAATTAAAATTTGACACAAGTGTTTTTATATGGTAAACCTCCCAAGAGAAAACATCCATGGGTTGAATTCACAACCACCGACAACACCTAATTCACTAGTTGGAAAGAAGTACACTCTCAAAAACAATCAAATCACATGAAATGCTATCTCCCTTCTACCGTACCCTTAAGGCCTTTTACTAATGAAAAGATTGCCTCTACTTTCTAATCGAGACACATTGCATGCCTCTAGAAAGTATCCTTGCTCGGACTTACCGAAGTCACTTGCTTCTTGCCAATACTTCCATGCTTGGACTTACCGAAGCCTCACATCCCTTGCCAAGACTTCTTACTCAATGTTGAAGAATCACACTCCAACAAGAGACTTCCACCTTATGCAAGGAAAAATGATCTAAGTGATGCAAATTATGCAAACACATGCAAATAGAGCAAGTAGATCAAACACACTCTATGAAGAATTAGATTACAACAAATTAAGCTCACAAAAAAAATGTAACTAATTCTTATGAACATGTAATTAGAGATCTAGATTAGGCATTCAAAATCATTCACAAAATTATTTAGAAACCTAAACATGTCAATCGAAGTTAGAACCACAAATCTTCAATTGAAAGCACACAAACTAGCTTTGAAATCAAGTGAACAAGTTAACACTTGAAATTCACAACATATTCAATCTAAACAAGAACTAGATTTAAATGATAGATAGCACAATCAAAAATCCTAGTTCATGAACATGTGACAAAAACCTAGAATCAAACAATCAAGATCAAATCAAAAAATTATTCTAGATTCCAGTTCATGTTCTTCAAAACTAGCTAAGAACATATTCAATCAAAACACAATAGCTAATTTCGAAATCAATCAAAACAAGTCTACTAATGGAATCAAAAGCATTCTAAACATTTTTTATCAATCAAATAATAAGATCCATCAAGTTGATCATAAGAAAAATGGAGAGAAGATGATTCAAATACAAAAGATGAAACATGAACTGAAGATCAGATTGCTGTGAATAATTTGGACATCTTTTGACCTTGAAAATGATTGGGATTTGTTCCTTTATTCAAGACCAACGATTTTGGTTTTTGAATCACTTAATTCGGAGTTATGACAAAAACAATTTTCCAAAAGTTTTAAGGTATTAGGCATGAAATTTGAATTATATAGGGATGGAAACCAAATGGAGAATGAGAAGGGCAATAAGGTAAATTGGGCCACCTTTCAGCCTTGGTCATGTGGAGGCATATGGCCACCACGGGGAGACCGAGAGGCATTCCCTACGGTGGCCACGTGCCTCCACAGGAAGCAAGGGTGGTGGTCTCTTGCCTCCTCTTTTCTCCTCCACTCCCTTTTGTGCACCTCACATGTTCTTCGACCGTTATTCGGCCTCCAAACTTTGAATTTGAATCTGCTTTCGGATTACAAACCATAACTTAACGACACATAAGAAAGACTACAAAAATTTGACAATTGGATATGAAATCAACTCGATACACAATAACGAAGACAATGCATTGTAAGAGAATGTAATATAGCGTAACTTCCTCATTTGAACTCGAAATCTAATGAGTGAGTAACTAAAATGACCGGAACTCAACAAGGAATTCTTTTAGTACATATTCAAGTTCAAGACAATAAAAACCCAAACAAATAAACCCAATATCATACAAGTATGCCATTTCCTAAAGATAGTCATGGAACATGCATTTCTACAATGTTTGTCAATATGAGACTAATGCATGTGCATACTTCAACAAGTGTGTGAATATGTTTCCAAATGTAGCACAATGATGCAGGGACATATATGAATGCAATGTATGTGTGTGCGGTTAGCGCAACGATGCAGGGACACAAATGTATGAATTATGTGTGTGTGCGTTTACGCCTTGCAAGAGGAAGAAATATCTTGATACCTTAGCATCTAAGAAAGCGTTTTTCCTCTTAAAGACAAACTTTGCATGTGATGTTGCTTTCCTTCTTAGAAGCTTGATCTAATCACGAATCACCTAAGCAACTAAGTAATACAAACAAAGAGCTTTTTGTTATGAAATTAAGTCAACACAAATCTAAAACCTAACACTTTCCCTTTACTTTTCTTCTCTTCCACAACATCTCTCATTCTTCTCTTTCCTTCTTTCTCTTCTTCTTCCATTTTCAACTTCAACAAACCTTTGATTCCGACTTTTACAAAACATTTTGCTTTGGAAACCGAGATCCCGATTTCCCAAAATAATTTCTTTGTTTATTTTAATTTTTTTTCTTTAATTGATGATGATGATTGAGAAAAACAAAAGATGAAGATCTGGAAGTTGAAACCCAGATCTCCTAAAACAAGAATGAGAAGAACTAGTTCCAAATCTGAGGTTGTTGATCTTTGGAAGAAGAATTGTTGGTCATGATTATTGAAGAGAAATTATTATTCAATTTTTTGCTTTTAATTTTTTCTCTTGAGAAAGAAGAATTAGAACCCAGATCTTCTAAAAATAATATATATATATATTTTTTTTTCATTTTCTTTGTTAATCTTCTATTGGGAGTTTATGGGAACCATTTTTCTTCAAATGTTGAAAATCCATGTAATATAAACTATAATGATAAAAAAAAAATAATGCAAAGATGTTGTGGTGATGTTGTGGAAGAACAGAAGAGAAAGCAAGAAAGAAAGAAAGAAGATAGAAGAGATGTCGTGGAAGAGAAGAAGAGTAAAGCAAAAAAAATTTAAAAATTTAAAAATTAATTGGCTGAGGTATTTTTGTAATCTTTGCTAGGTATTGAAGGAATTTATTACAAAATGGTTATAAAAAATTAAAATATGAAGTAAGGCTAAAAACAATTTTTCCATAATCTATTTGGCTACATTTATCAATTTTCACATTAATTAATTAGCATTATCTTCAAACTGTGGTATTGTATATATATAAGCTTACATTTGCCTTAAATTGCAAAATGTAGGGATACTCATTTCCTTGTGTGGGAGTTACATCCCGGACCATACTTATAATGCCTAATCTCGTCAGGTTCCAACAAACCCTGGTTCACAATAATGTTAGCTTTCAAAATAATAATAATAATAACAAGTGATATATAATTTTTTATTAATATTATTATCAGGTAAAATATTAGAGGGTAAATGAATATATACTTAATTAATTTTCATTATCTACTAATAAATAAATTAAAAATTATGATTATGTTGTAAATATTTGATATAGCAAATGAATAAAAAAAGAGAGAGATGGAGAGTATCAGATAAAAAGATATGAGAGAGAGAGACGAGAGAGAGAGAGAGAGAGAGAGAGAGAGAGAGAGAGAGAACATATATGATTTGTATTGATTTCTGGAACCAACCTTTACAATGAAATGCATCTCTATATATAGGCTTCTAAAGCCACTTTGGTTCTTGAAGAAGAGAAGAGGAGAGAAAAGGCGGTCAACATTTGTATGGTTAAGGATGAAGCAAAATGAGAGGTATACAAGGGACACACGTGTGTAGTCAAGTTGGAGTGGTGTGGGCATCGTCTACAAAAGGTAGGCGGTGGAAATATATTGTGTGTATACACAAGTGGTAAAAGCCACATATTATAACTCTCCCCCTTGGATTTATACCACATGTATTTTAATTTTCTAGGAAAAACCTAATGAGACAAAACTTAGGGAAAATATATACAATGATCTTCTGGATCTTGTGGTGTTGGACGTTCTCAAAACTGTCTCATTAAAAACGTTGTCAGGAAAACCCAGTGGGACAAAACCTGATCGAAAGGAAAAAAAGTACAATGTACATATGTCTAGGATTAATGTTTTCTTCAAAACCGTGTTAACTTTTATATTTGCTAGGAAAAATCCAATGGGATAAAAACCATAGCAATGATATCCATTGATCTGTCGGATCAAAGTAATATTTATGATGATTTTCTGGATCAATGTAACATACATACGATGATTAGCAAGATCAATGATATCCATTGATCTGTCGAATCAAAGTAATATTTACAATGATTTTATAGATCAAGACAACATATATACTATGATCAATTAGATTAATGCAATATTTATGATGATATTTATGGATCATAAGATTTTTAGGTATGCTTAGAGAATTGCCCCATTAAAACCTTTATCAGGAAAACCCAATGAGATAAAAACCTGATTGAAAGGAAAAAAAATAGTACAATGCACATATGCCCCAAAATAACTAATATACTTCATTTGATATGCTCCTCCTAATGGGATGCTCCCCCTAATAAAAATTCTTTTAAAGCAATCTTCTAGGTTGCTAAACTGAGACATACAGATGTTTATTTTATGAAATGAAATAACTTCATAAATTATTGGAGGAAGTATAAACAAATACTTGCTTTATGGAGTAATATCCATATGAAATATTTTCAGAATCTTTTCAACATATTCTGATTAATGGACATGCATTCCATTTGATATATGCTCGATCTTCAAGTCGAGAGAATATTTTCTTTCTCATTTCTTTATGAAGATACATGAGTATATAATTTGATTATTATATCCTTATCTTATCGGATATTAACTGAGACGGTTATACTATGTCTGTTCATATTTTTTTTAATTCATAAAAATATTTTTGTATGTTCATCAAATACAGATTACGAGATCTTGATTTATATGCTTCTAGTATTTTAAATCCTTCCGGGATTATAAATATCTACATTGAGTGAATCATATAGATAAATGATTATTACGTCTAGAGAACGTATTTCATTCCTTGTAAAGGTAGCCAAATTTAACAAAAGTTCGAAACGTAATCGTATTCATCAGTAGTGAATATTAAGTTTCTGTAAGAAACCTTGTACTACAAGTCGTGCCTCATATCTTGTAGGAACATAGGGTTACAAATCGCACAGCGGAAGGGTTTTAAAATTTTTTAATGCAATCATAAACTATTTGTACAATAATAATCAAAATAAAATAAGAAGGAGATGAAGCTATTTCATACCAACATTTGTAGGCTCCTTTTTCTTTTCTATCTACTTCATGATTTAAACAACAAGATCTTCCTAGCTATCACCCGGGATTGGTAACGGCGTGTGGGCGTGTCACGGTACTGAAGAATAAGGAGGATGACAACACACAAAACAACTCTTTACTTTGTGTATAGAATGCGGCTTGCCTTTTATGTAGAACAATAAGCAAAAAAAAAAAAAAAAAAAAATTCCTTCTTTTTATTTTTGTTCTTAGTGGGCTGTACTCCCTCTGTCTATTTTTTTGTTTTTGTTTTGCGTGAATGGTGTTCAAATCAATTGCACTGATCTTATATCATTTTAAAAAAATAAAAAACCATATATCATATATACAGTCCCGTTTCTATCAGGCCATCCTTATATAACTTTATCATGATATTGAATGTGAGTCACTTATTTATAAAAGTGATTTGACAAGTGCATACATACCAAGTCAAAGTTGTAAAACGAGTGACTCACATTTAATGTCTTTATATAATTCTATCAAGGCATCTTCATATGAAATTTTTTGATCATATATGTATATATATATATATATTAAAATAAACTAATCAATCAAATCTTTTAAGATATCTAATATCGTTAAAGATATTAATTAATATTAATGTATTTGATTTGATTTGATTTGAATTCAAACTCTTTTAAATACAAATATAAATATTTAATTTAATG
This sequence comes from Acer negundo, assembly GCA_035582765.1. Classification (NCBI taxonomy): domain Eukaryota; kingdom Viridiplantae; phylum Streptophyta; class Magnoliopsida; order Sapindales; family Sapindaceae; genus Acer; species Acer negundo. The sequence continues at coordinate 5,826,186 of CM069238.1, forward strand.
AAAATAAAATAATCTAATTATCTTATCTTCATTCAAAATTAAATATCAATCAACACCCTCCCTCTAATGTTTAATTACACAATTAAATAATCTAATTATTTAATTAAAATAATCATTAATATTCATTAATTAAATAATCTCATTATTCAATTAATTTCCAAATAGACATGTGTCACTTTCGTAACATAATTAATTAGACAATCTAATTAATTAACCGTGACTCTTGTTACCTTAATCAATCGGGCTAGATAGGGGACCTAATGGACCCATAGTATTTTGAGCTCCAAAAATCATTAGAAATAATTAATTAAACTCTTTAATTAATATTTCATGATTATTAACTTTGGTGTGATTCCACTAAAAACCCGAAATTGTAAACTGCATATGTTTTTACACAAACTAATGACATTCAATGCCCATCGATATAGCTATTACATATGGTATGATCCTCCACAAGTAGTTCATAATTAGAGTTGGGTCATAATATCCGTTATACTCCTCTAATTATATCTTTCCATTAAGTAACATTAATTCTTTAATGAACAATAAATCCTACATTCCTTACGGAATTAGGAGATCGCTCATATTGTTTAAGCCCCGAATCAACCCTTAAAGGAACTACTATCTACTTCTTGTAAGAAGGAGTGGATTCCTCTACTGTGTACAAACCTTCTTAGCTACAAGCAAAATCGCGATTCCAACATACGAAGCATATTGACCGGGAATGTAACACTAATCTCACCTATGGTATATCAAAAACCACGATCTAACCTAAAGGGCTCGATAAGATACTTAGGATTAAGATCACCAATATATATCCATCTTTTGTCCATATATATGAATCTCATCATGTAACGGATCTTATTGAGAGATTCATATAGATCGTGGCTCAGTCCTATATGATCACATCATACAAGGTGCCTTTATTCTCATATCACCGTATGAATGATCCAAGATAATATCACTGTACATTATGGAATGGTTCTTTGGAATTAGCCACAGTACCACTGTTATCACAATAAAGTGTGATAGACTTATCTTGATCTGGAACAACTTCCAAATCGCTCAAGAACTTATGGAGCCGAACAACCTCTTTAGCAGCTTTACAAGCAGCTATATATTCAGCTTCCATGGTGGAATCAGTAATACAAGATTGCTTAACACTCCTCCATACAATGGCTCCACCACCAATGGTGAATACTAATCCAGACGTGGATTTCCTAGAATCCATGTCTGACTAAAAATCAAAATCTGTATATCATAATGGGATTAAATCCTGTCCAGAATACATTAGCATTAGTTTCTCGTTCTCCAAAGATACTTCAGAATAGTCTTGACAGCAACTTAATGATCCAATCTTGGGTTGGACTGGTATCCACTAGCTACTCCCATTACGAAGTAGATGTGCTGTCTCGTGCATAACATAGCATACATTAGACTTCCTACTACTGACGCATAGAGAACAGGTCTCATATCCTCAACTTCTTGAGGTGTCTTAGGACACTGTTCCTTAGACAAATGAATTCTATTTCTGGAAGGTAAATTACCTTTCTTGGAGTTTTGTATTGAAAATCGCACAAGAATATTGTCAATATACGATGCCTGAGACAATGCTATAAGTTTGTTCTTAAGATCTCTTATAAGTTGAATCTCTAGACCATAACTTGCATCTCCCAAATATTTTATTTGGAATTGGCTAGCCAGCCAGCTCTTTACTTCCGATAATACCCCTACATTATTTCCAATGAGTAGGATATCATCTACGTAAATAACCAAGAAAACTACCTTCTTGTCAAAAGAGCTAAGAAAACTACTTTCTTGTTAGAAGCATCCATTGCATTCTTAAATGTCAATGGATCATCAACATTATTGGTAGAGATGACATTTCGTCCTTCAACTATACTCAAATAGCATTCAGGTTGTCTTACAACCCTCCCACTACATCTAGGTGGTAATATATCTTGACAAGGAATCATCTGACTATCAGATGTCAATGGATCAACAACTCTTGTTGACTGAGCACTGGTTATACCGGGCTCTATTTCATTTAATACAATCTTGCTACAAGGTTTATGATCACTAATATAGTTATCCTCAAGAAACGTTGCATTTGTCGATACAAAGACTTTGTTCTCTTCTGGATTATAGAAGTATCCACTTCTAGTCTCTTTGGAATATCCTATAAACAAGAAGACTATAGACTTGAGGTCTCGCTTTCCATTTCTGTTTTTCAGCACATGTGCTGGACACCCCCATATGCAGAAATGTAGCAAACTAGCTTTACGACCATTCCACAACTCTAAGGGAGTCTTAGGAACAGATTTGGATGGGATTACATTCAAAATGTAAGCCATAGTTTGTAACACATATCCCCAAAAGGAATTTGGTAATAATGATAAACTAATCATAGGTCTCACCATTTCCATTAAGGTTCTATTTCTCCTCTCCGCAACACCATTCTATTGTGGTGTACCAGGAGCTGTGAGTTGGGACATTATCCCATACTTGACCATAAAGTCTTCAAACTCTTGGTCAAGGTACTTACCTCCACGATCAGATTGTAGAGACTTGATAGTCTTTCCTAACTGGTTCTTAACTTCTGCTCGGAATTCTTTGAACTTTTCAAAAGTTTCTGACTTCCGTTGCAATAGGTAGACATATCCGTATCTCAAGTAGTCATCTATAAAGGTGACATAATACTTATAACCACCCCTTGCTTTAACATTCATCGGTCCACAAACGTCTGAATGTATAAGCTCTAGTGGTTCTTTAGCTCTAAGCCATTTTCCAGTAAAATGCCTCTTGGTCATTTTACCTTTTAAACAGGATTCATAGACAGGTAAGGTGCCAACCTTTAACTCACTTAAATGTCCGCTTTTCACTTAAAGACCAAGTCTTATATGCAATAGATACGTTTCGTTTTCTGGAGAAATCTTTTGTCGTTTTGTTTTAGGATTTTCAACTTTAAACAATTCAGCATTGAGTAGTGTAGTATGTATTAATAGTCTTAAAACATAAAAGTTGTTTTCGTTTAATCCTAAGCATATATTCAAACCATTATTTGCAATAATAACAGACTTATTATTAAAAGAAACATAATATAATTGTTCCAACAATTTTGAAACTGAAATCAAATTTCGAGTAAATCCAGTAATTAAAAATACATTATCCAAAACAATAAAAAAAACATCCAAAATGTAGTCTAACTACACCCACTGCTCGGGCTGACACGACATCCCCTAACCCAATACGCATAGAGAAGGCTCCCTCCTCAAGCTGTGTCCAAAAATCAGTCCACTGCATAGAAGAACAAACATGGTTAGTGACCCTCGAATCAACTATCCAAGGTGAAGAATCATCTTCCACTATACACGATTCAAAAATAAGTAAATCATATTTACCTTTCACCTTCTTCTTCTTGGCTACCTCCTCTAGATACTGAGGACAATTCCTCTTCCAGTGTCCAATCTTGTCGCAATGGAAACATTTTCTTTTTCCTTGGTTGGTGGATGTGCCATTTTTCTTGCCTTGGGCTTGGGCTTGGGCTTGGGCTTACCCTTAGCCTTCCCAGCAGACCTCTTCCTCTTCTTATTACTATAGATTCCGTCAGTTGTTGCCAATTTTAGACATCTTCCTCTTCTTATTACTATAGATTCCGTCAGTTGTTGCCAATTTTAGACAGTTTAGAAGATTTAGTGACTATTTTAAGAGTTCAACACGCAAATAATTCAGGTGGCATCCATACCATTAAATCTTAAACTTAATGGATCAGAATGGGTATTTACTTTTTAGAGATGAATCCAAACCCCGAACAATTATTTTTTTGGGCTCTAATAATCCGTAATGACCCGACTTAATAAATCTAAATTAAAACAATAACAATAAAATTAAAATCCTTTTTTTATTTTTTATTTTTTTCAAAAGAAAAAAAAAAAAAAAAAAAATCCATTTGTAATGCTTGTAAATTTCATTAAAGGAAAGAGTTGAAGACATGGGTATTTACAGCGAGAGAAAAATCAATACAATAGAAATAAAAAAATAAAAACCGAGGCATCGAAAACTCTTAACAACCACCGCAAATGGCGAAGGCGGCATCCGCAGCCACCAGGTCCGTCGTCCAGACTCTACGCCGTTTCCTGAAGAAGCCCTGGGAAATAACCGGGCCTTGTGCCGACCCTGAATACAGATTGGCGGTACCCTTGGCCACCGAGTACCGGCTCGAATGTCCGGCCACCACCAAACAGAAGGCTATCGTTCCCACTTCCAACCCGGAGACCGTCTTCGACATCAAGTACTACACGCGCGACCAGCGCAGGAACCGCCCACCGATCCGCAGATCGGTCCTCAAGAAGGCTGACGTCGTGCAGATGATGAAGGAGCAGACCTTCGACGTCAACGATTTTCCTAGGGTTTATTTGACTGCCAAGGTCGAGGAGGATGAAAATACCATCGGTGGAGGCTATCAGTAATAGATTAGGTCAGTTATTTATTTTATAATATCAAGTTGTTTCTAGGGTTCGTGGGAAATAAACTTATCTTATTTTTATTTTTTTCTCATGGATATATATGAGGGTTAACTAAGGTTATTGGTCTTTATGTTTTTGTATTTATGTTTGTCTGGCTTGAATTGGGTTTTTGGGCGTTTGTAGAGGTGTGTTTGGTTTGTGGGTTCTTGACTTTTGCTTGCTGTTGACCGGGGATGTTGGCATTTTGAGTAGTGCACTGCACTTCTAGAATTATTGCTCTTCTGTGGAGTTTTAAGGTCTATCCCACTGATTTGGTGTTATAATTGGATCTATGTTGCTTGGTTTGGAATACTTAGCAATGCAGTCCCCATTCTATGCTAAACTGAAAATCGAGGTCTTTTGTGACTACACTCCTTGAGAGAAAAAGACTTAGCAAAAATCATTTGGAAAGAGGAGGGTAGGTGCGTGTTAGGCACTAGGACTTGCTGCAAGGTGACTTGTTGCTTTAGGGGTTCTTGCGCAGCTGCTTGATTGAGATAATCCTTGACTAGAGGAAATGGTAGATGTTGACACATGCTAAACCTAAACAATCACTCATTCTTGGCTTTAAGGTGGGCACTCAAACTGCGAAATCGATAAACCTGCCCAAACCGAACCACTTTAAGTGGATAGTTTGGTTATTTAAAGTAAAGTAAACCTACTAATTTGTTAAAGATCAATCCAATCGGTTTGGTTTGGTTTGGTTTGTAGGTTGTACGCTATCATACCAAAATAACCCAGCTCAAACTGTTGAACATACCTTAAAAGAATATATATGATGTATTTTCATTTGATTATGATGTAAAAGAAAGAAAAACTAACATTATATTGCTATATAGGTCATATCTCTTCACAGTCAAACCACTAAACTTGTCAAATGCTATGATTTAGTAGAACGTTATGGACACAAGTAAATATAAAAAAGGGACCCACTATGATGAACATTGTTTCCATGGTAAATATTATATTGAACGACTTCTAGATTTTTAAAATCATTTATGGGTTTTACCTTTCCTCTCTTAAGTTGATAAACTGCATTTACATATTAGCTGTGAAACTAACAGGACTAGAGAGCATAAGCTTCAAATGCCAAACTAGAGATCCATGATTTATTCACAATGCTTGATTAAAGATCTTAAAGTGGAAATAGAACACATGCTAGATTCCATGACTATCCACATAAATTGATAGTTTGAGTTAGCTACTTGAATAAATATTATTATGTCCGTTTCAATTGAAATTAAAATCTTATTATGATATAACAATTTACTCAATTGGATAAACTTAAGAAAAGCCAAAGTCAATTGAAGAGAAGTAGATGAAATTTTACTGTTTTTAGCTTGATGACTTGATCCTAAAACGACAAACCAAACCGAACCAACTTTATGGGATTGGTTTGGTTTGGGTTTTAAATCATTTAATAGATTAGATAATGGTTTGGTTTGGTTTTAACTAAAACCAAACCAAACCAAACCAATCAATGCCCACCTTTATTGGATGTATTGGTTACAAAAATTAGGGTGGTTGTTAAGTGTTGTTTAGTTTATGATTTAGGTTTTTGTACATTATTGGGACAATGTGTTCATTGTGTTGGTTGAAGCTCTATTGTATGGACATAGATTGGGTCATTTTCTAGAATATATTTTTTGGTTTAAATTGCATAGTGCTTCATTGGATTTTTCACTTGAATTAAATACCAAGGGATTATGATAGATTGGTTGCACATAGTAAAAGAATTGTTACAGAATTTCTTATTTTATTAGTGTTTGAATCTTAAATTGCTTCTCGTTGAAAGATTAAGTTATTTCCATTATATTGATAAGTCTTTTTATTTGACTATTGGCTAAGCTTAAATATATTTAGAACAAAGAAAATGAAAAAAAAAAAAATGAATCCTTCAAAATTTTTACATGAAATCTTATATTTTTATTGAAATGGTGTTGATTTTCTCTTTTAGTACCCGTAGTGTTGTTGCCTGAGATTTATAAGACAAAAGTGCAACTTTAATTCTTTTAATACTAAAAATTTGAAGAGAGAGATGGAAGAGAAGAGACAAAGATAAAAGAGGGAGAGAGGAGAGAGAAATTGTGATTTTTTTTTTCAAGCAGAGAAATTGTGAAGTTTGGTGGTGCGATTGTGTAATTCAATGTGTATTCAATAATTAATCCTAGCCTTTTGATTCCCTTTAATCAGAAAAGTTGCGTAAGAAATTGTGAAAAATTGGGCTGCTGATCCTGCTCCTATATATATAGACACACACACACACGGATACACAAACACACACACACACACACGCATAAACAAACACACACACACAGATATATATGTTGGGTGGGGGAGGTGTTTGATGTTGACCGAGAGCATTATGACATTATTGGGTCTTATCAAGGTTTTGAATTTTGGGGCTGGTATTGGTTTCACAGTGATTTCGTTAGGATATTTTCAAACATCTAAATTCAAAATCCATGCTTTGGTTCTTTAAAATGCATATTAGAATACTTGATACTTGGGCTGAGTATAGTGAAGCTGTGATGTTCTGAACGACAATGTTGTAGGATAGAGCTAAAACCGGAACCGATGGAGGAGGTGAAGGTGAAAGTGGTTCTTGACTTTGCTGGATGAAAGAGAGACTAAAGAGATGAATGGTTGCTACACTTTTCTAGTCCACCTAAAGGGTATGGAACCTAATTAGCTAGCCCTTTATATTTAGATGAGTGTAGGGACTTTCTCTTGTAAGAAAAAAGTGGTCTCATCCCATATAGAGTTAGTGTGAGCTTTATTTATTGTAATCAGTTGCAACTGTGTTCATGGATTCTATCTTGTCATATAATATTTTGTGCATAATGGATTCTAGTGTGACCATTGTGTTAGACTAATAATTGTATAGGTTAATCTTTGTCTTACATGAGGATGTCTTTATACTTGTCCTTGTCCAGATATAAGGGGCTAGTCTAGTGGGTCTTATACCTTTTTTGTTGAACTAGAAATAGTGTAGCAAGTAGCAACCACTCTTCTCTTCATCACCTTCATGCAATGAAGTCAATAATCACCTTCGCCTCTACTAATCCCGATTTGGTTTCAGCTTTGTTTGACAACACCGACATCTGGACAGTGGACATCATGATTTCATTATAACCAGCTTCAGGTTAGTGATTAGAGTACTTTAATATGTACATGTTAATGGACCAAAGCATGAATATAGGGTTTTGATGTTCGAAAATATTGTAACAATGTTAGAAATGAATGAGATGGATATTTTATTGGCTTTCAAGAAAAGGTAGAAACAGTTGTTTTAAATTTTAAAAGGGTTTTTGTTTGGACCATGATTATATATCCATGTGCCTATTTTGCTTTTTAATTCATGGTTTTGAAAGCTATTTTGCATTTATAAAATTTTTGGCTAAATTTTTATTTTGGTTCCCTATATTAGAATTTTATTCACACATAGTTGAGATTGTATATTAGAATTCTATTCACATATTACATATATTTGAGATTGTATTTTTGATGGTTGACTGTTTTTTGGTTGTAGGCATATTTGATATTGCAATTTAGATGTTTAAAATATTCTAAAAAGAGATAATGAGCAGGAAACAATTTTATCACCATATTTTTCAATTAGGTTGATGTTTGAATTAAGCATTAATTTGGAGGTTTCTTTTTTTTTTTTTGCATTTACTATAATTATTGTTATTATTGTTGATGTTGTTAACCAAAACAAAGGGATCATGTGCATTTTGGGTGCATGAAATCCTAATAACTATGAATACACCTTAGGGATGACATGCACAGTTAACTAGATCAAGATGGAAATACCTTTAAACTCCATATAAGATGTCTGAAAGATGCAATAATCATTTTCTTCTGTCTGTAGCAGGGTAAATAAGTAAGGAGTTGTAGGAGAAAGGGTATTCCAAATTTGAAGCACAGTAGAAGCTAGGGGGATATATGTGTTGAAAACTTCAAATAAATCCATCTTCAGAATATCATGACATTTAACATTCATTCTATTCATAATTTTTATTTCTATACTTTTTTCCCTATTTAATTTTTTTCTCATATCTTCTAAACTTATTGCTAATTCATTCAATTTTGAAACATGTGGCATAAGATTTGGAGCTTGTGTACCAACTAACGGGGGAACTGCTTTCACCTCTAAACGTTTTCCATCCGTACCTTCATATTTTGCTTAAGTCTGTGAAACACAGTTAATAATAATCATAATTAACTTCTGTAAATTCCAGAATCCCTTAAAATGCCAGAAAATCTTTCATTGTTGCAATTTAATTGTGATTTACAGGATGATATACATGTTTAAATTGCTTGGTATAGCTGATACAATAAAAAGGTTCCATATTATAGCCTTATGGGAAAATGGCTTGCATTCAATCATTGGCTTCCTCTGCTGGAAAATGGGTTTTACTTATTGACTTATTCAGGGTGGATATGTTTTTCCACGAGAAGTGAATTTACTTGTTTGTCATTGATATAATTTTAAGTGAAGGGCATAACTTGTGAATTTAAATGCATACTGGCTGTTCTGGTGATATCTGGAACATCTTTGTGGTTGGTACCTTCTAGGGTAGGGAGACTTATTTCATTGAAAGAAATGTCAATTAGACAAAGGCCATTTAGGAGATCCCACCTGCCTGCCACACAAATATTTATGTCCATTTAATGCTACCAAACTCTTTATCGTCAGTTCATTGCATCAGGATTTTCTCAGCATTTCTTGTTTTTTGGTGTTGACTGTTGTACTGTCTATGTACTATATATACAATCAAAGATTATTTGTTTTTTTGGTGGTGCCTAGAGACTGTAATGACTTCTAAAAACTTTATGGCTTTTTACCAGGCATGTGAGATTGTGTCAAAATTTGTGGACCAGTCTTCTTCTCTATCTCTTTGCTCACTGAAGAAGTGCAGGCCAATTTCAGCAGAGCAGTTTGCCTAGACTGCAGTTAAAGAGGATCTGATATTTGATTTCAATAAAGCTAGTTGCCTGCACATACATTTTATCTGTTTAATTTACTTTGTTCTTGCCTGTTTTTATATAAAATCCAAATGCAACTGCAGTTTGGTGATGGATGTATCATTTATTATCATTAACTTCCGATATTTTCTTCATGCGATTATCAATTAAAACTTGTGTAATGTTTCAATTTTACACCCTGCAACTTGATAAAGGCTGTCAGATTTCTCTTTCTCTCTTCTCCTTTAATATTTCTACCCCTGCTGAAGAGGAGTTTTTTTTTTTTTTTCTTAAATTGCTGCTTGCTTGCTCCATTATCGGTTTTGATATAAATTCTTTTGCATCATGTGATTTTGTTTGAAGACTTGTATTTTCCAGTGCCTGAAGCAGTCGAGCAATGTAGTCATTGTCATAGTGATTTTTCTACAAAAATAAGTCACTGTCACCATCTGTTTTTGTTTCAATTTCATTTTGCTTGAAATATGGCCTGACATAAAAATTAGAAGAAAGAAAGAAAGAAAGAAAAGAAATTGCTGCTATTGTTGAATCTCAACAGTAGAAAATTTACGCAGGAGGGAAAAGCCATTTTGATCAATTGATGCTAGAGGTTACAAATGGGATGTTGGCCTTGTTTGCTTTCCCTCTTTGGTATTTATTTTTTTACACCCAAAGCAGTGGTGGTTTAGTTGGCCAGTTGTAGAAAAGACACAGAAATGTCCTGGTATTGGTAAGGAGAAAATATCCTTTCTTGACTTTGAAGGAGCTGGTAGAACTTATTAGGTTCTTTTAACACTGGTCATGAAATTTTGCACTCCAGATTTATGATCACTAAAAGTTTCAGGTGACATGGTGTTTTTGATAGATTCTGTGTTTTTGTTCTGCAATTATAATTGCTTTGTTTAGCTTGTTTTTTTATTTTTGATGGACTTTGTTTAGCTAGTCGGAATGCAGAAATATGTGTATGTCCCTGATTGCAATAATTTATTAAACCTGGAAATTAAGAAACCAATTTGGTCAATTAAAAGAACTGCAGCTGTATGAGTGCCGCAATTATTTTTTCATACCATTCTTGGTCACTGACCCATCACTACTACCTGTAAGCCTTTTTAAGTGGTTCTAGACCAATTGTTTATGCACTAATCCACTTAGGCTATGTTTGAGATTGCTTTTACTTAAGAAATAATTACTTATTTCTCAAGTTTTGAGCAAATGGGTGTTTGGTAAACATCCAAAAGTAATTTATTTTACAATTTGCTTCTCAAATAATCAGTTTTTAAAAAGCTGGGTGGGGGTTGCCTTTGGGAGCAGAAGCTGAATTTTTTTAATGAAATGTCCAAAATGTCCTCACTATTTTAATAAAATCTCTCTTAAAAAAAAAAAAAACTAAAAAATCTCTTCAACAAAAAAACTAAAAAATATAAAAGTTTAAAGGATGTTGGCCATCGCCGGATGTCGAGGCTGGAGGAGGACCGGAATCTCCAGCGACGACCTCCTCCTCTGGTGACGCCGAATCTGGATCTACCGACGATCATCTATGAAAACAGAGCTCAATTCGAATCCGACCCAGGACGCTTGGAATGTTGCCACAAATAGAGAAGCTGCAGATGACAGAAGCCGCCGAGAGCAAGCACAACGGATCTAAGCTGATGGTAACTGCGACTGAAATTAGCCCAGTGGCGCATGCAGATCAGCTAATCTCGGTGAAACCAGTCTTCGTTCGCCGTGCAGCTTATGGTCGTCGTCTCCATGCAAATCAGCTTATGGTCATCGTCTCTGTTCGTCGGTGGATTCAGATCCGGATTTGGCGTCGCCGGAGGAGGCAAAACGCTTGACGACGCCATCGCTGCCGTCGTTGACCTCCGGCATTTGAAGTTTAGGTTTTTCAATTTTTTCAATTTTTTTTAATATTTATTATAATTGTATTTCCTTTTCAAAAAAAATATTATAATTATATTCTATAATTACTATATTTAATTTTTAAATATACAATTATTATGCCAATTGATTGATATACAATTTTAACATTTCATCAGATACATTTTTCACCATTTCAAAACAATTATATTTCCTTTATTTTCAATTTTAAGTTTTTATTTTTTTAATATATTTTAAAATATATATATTTCAGATTTATTTTAATAATATTTAATTTTCAACATATAATTATTATATTATTTGATTATTTTTCATTTTGTTTAATATTTTCTATTTTAGTAATTTTATCAAATAAATTTTCCATACTTACAAAAGCAACGCAATTTTTTAAATCGGTTTACCAAACACATACTCACTTTTTTGTAAAGTTGATTAATCATAAAGTTAAGCTATAAGCGGATTATTTTCAAAGTAAAACAATCCCAAACTTAGCCTTAGTCACAAGGCTTAACACTCAATGAAGAGAAAACAACCTATATGAATATATGACAATATCCAAAATGCAATTAATGTTAAGTTACACTAAATGTTTATCTAGAGATTCGATAATGGCAAGATGAACAATCCTAGATATTAATATATAAATGCAAAGCATGAAAATTTAGCTAAAATGGCAGTATAGACCTAGATGCAAACTATCATCAAATAACACATCTCAACCAACAAAAAAAGACTCAAGTATGTTAGAAACAATATTTAAGTAATAGGGTCAAGCACTTAATCACAAAATAAATGATAATCCTAGTCAAACATGAACAAAAGATGAAACAAGAAGTTCTAGAACATGTTCAAATTACATAGTTAAATAAACAAGGAAGACCCATGTTTGGATGATACTAGAATGATGCTAGATGCTCATGGGAATTTGTTTGGTTGAGTATAGGTGAATTCTTGGGAGTTTTTCTTTCTTGGGAAACACTCTCTCATTCAAAGATGTGATTTTGAACTCTTGGAAGCATACAAGAGATCTTAAATGAATCTACGACGTTTTGAAAAATGTAGGCTAGAAACAGGGCACTGCGTGGGTCTAGTGCACGGGTATAGACCCGCACACTGGGAGCTGGAAAGACACTAAAGGAAACATCTTTGGTGAATGTGTGGGTAAGGACCCATATAACACCCGCATGCTGGGAGTTGGAAATCACCATATGGTGATTGTGCGGGTATAGACTCGTATAACATCCGCAAAACAATTGCACACCGAGAGCTGGAAAACAACCCGAGTGCAGTGCACAGGTGTAGCGCAGGTATAGACCCGCACACTAGGACCAACTCCAATGGACACTCATCAAGCTAAAAACAAGCACACCATTGTGCGGTATGGACGTTTCCGATCAAGCATCAGAAAACGAATTACAATATACATTACCACACTTAGATCTAACAACAAGTTGCACGTGTGGGAAGTGAATGACACACACAAATGAGAATTGAAACACAAATGCAAGATGAGTAAAACATGCATGAAAAGTGTGTGTGTGTGTGCAACTAGTTTCTTTAAGAGTTAAGTACAAAAGATATACTTTTGAAGTGCTCTTGAGCTTGATGAAGCACATTGAAGGCCTAATCTACCCTTACACATTTAAACCTCAAATGTGGTTTGTCAACGAAATAAGCCAATCAAAATATGAGAAACTTATAATCTCCCCCTTTGGCTATATTTTGTGAAAAAACCACCATTCTTAATTGGTCTTCACAAATAACAAAAGCTAAAGGTCAACAAAGAGTTATTCTACATTACAAAGGGATACCTAAAGTTTATATCTTCAAGTCTTCGTTCTCTTGCAGAATAAGCAACCCGACAAAACAAGATAGCTACACTTTCCAAGACAAGTGTATGCGAGGTGATAAAGTGAAAAAAAAACAAATGTAAGCATTTGCATTAAAGAAAACAAGCAACATGATGAAGTGTAATGCAATGCTCCCCTAAATGGATTATTCCCCGTCGACAAACAATTCTCCCCAACATGCAATAATCTACTAAAACTTCCTTATCTTTTCTACACACTACTTCACCTTTTTGTCATGAGATAGACAAAGGAGTATCACTAACTGGGTCGCTTTTAGTAAAGAGAGGCAGTAGCACACAAGACATTTGCATAATCATATACAAGAAATTTATGCAACTTAATTAATTGGGAGAGAAGCAATGAGATTTATTTTGAGAAGAATGTGTGAAAATTGTTGCTTTGGAGGCAAGATGTATTTGGCAAAGCAAACATCAAAAGAGTTTCCAAAGGAATTCAAACCAATTTGTACCATTTTGTCACAAGCAACAAGATATAGTTTCATATGATTTATAAGACAAAGCAACTATATCAAATCTTAAAGGCAAATCAAGACATGGATACAAAGATCCTATTCTATTTTTCCGGATGAATTATCCGTATGATAGTAGTCTTGCTAAACCATTATGAAGAGAGACAAGACTAAATTGGATGAGACATCCTTATTGATTGAATGGATACAAGATCCTTATTGAGTTTAGTCTTGTCAATTGCATTCAAACACATTTGCATTCAAGTTTAAGCAATTTAAAAGACACCATTCATATCAATTTAAGCATGTCAAAATCAAGTTCACATGTCATGGAGATAAATTATGGTTCATTCAAATGTACTTCCCAATCTTCTAGTCCAAAAGTGTATTATTGAACATTAAGGTGACATGGATTACAAACTAAGCAATGGTTCATACTTATTGAATGATAATACCATATAAGCATATATGTATAACCAAGATACTCAAACAATTAATGAAGAAGTATAAAGTTTATCAAAATTTTGCATGTGACAAGTATGCAAGTTTGCTCTCTTTGCTTGAGCTCCCCTTTTTGGGTCAATCACAAAACCACATCAAGGCATGTAGCAAATCCCAATAGACCTACTAAGTGCCATGAACCTAGTTGAATTTAAGGGCATTATGAATAAATCCGCTAGTTGATCATTTGTTCCAACATGTTCAAGTGCCATGAATTTGTTCTCAACTAGCTCCCTATTAAAGTGATGTCTAATGTCAATGTGCTTAGTCCTAGAGTGTTGTACATGATTCTTATAAATGCTAATAACACTTAAATTATCACAAAAAAGGGTTAGAGTACCTTAATCAAAGCCATAGTCCATAAGCATTTGTTTCATCCATAGGAGTTATGTGCAACCACTCCCTACGGCTATGTATTCCGCTTCAGCTGTGGACAAGGATATAGAGTTTTGATTCTTGCAAAACCAAGAGACAAGGTTGTTCCCAAGGAAAAATCTCCTTTTTACTCTTTATCCTAGAGCTTTCAAATCTTTTAATGTAATCTTTAAGATCCATGCTCTCTATATTTCCATTTATGGAGTGAGATGAGGAATCATCATTACTTGAGTCATCTTCCTCTTGATTCTCATCCTCTTCATCATCAACCACTTCTTTGCTCTTGAGAGAGGATGTGAAGGCTATGAAATTTGCCACATGATCTTCATCATCAAAAGATTCTTCTTCCTCTTCCAGGTCATCACTTTCACTTCAAGTGGTGGCTATTGCCTTTCTAGTTTTCTTGTTCTTTAAATTACCACAATCCGTGGAGATATGTCCAAAGCCTCCACATTTAAAGCATTTTCTTTGAGTCTTCTCATGACTTGGTTCAAACCACTTGAAAGGAGTTTTCTTTTTCAAATCTTAGTCTTTGGATATGAACTATTTCTTTTCAAACTTAACAAACTTCTTGAATCTTTTCACCAAAAGGGCCATCTCCTCATCCGAGTAAACCTACTCATTCTCAATCTTGGAGGCCTTCAAAGCTGAAATTCCCTTAAGCAATATAGTGTATATTATATCTATTAGGGGGGGGGGGGGGGTGAATAGGTATAAACCCAATTTCGTCCAAATTCAAATTTTGGGGAATACAAAAATGAAATGCACACTTGAAGTGTCTTAATCAAATGATTTGCTATAATCAACACATGCGGAAATCAATATACAAGTGATGCAATCATTACAATATATGGAAGATAATGGAAACATAAAAATGAAACTTGACACATTTGTTTTTATATGGTAAAACCTCCTAAGAGGAAACGTCCACGGGTTGATACCACAACCACTGACAAAACAATCCACTATATGAAAAGGACTTACACACTCAAAGCTATCAACACATGATATCCACCTTTAGCTATCAACTCCTAGTCTACCCTCGGGCCTAGTGAACCATCTAGCCTACTACCTATCCAAGGTGTGTCTTACACCTCTAGAGAGCAACTCCTTATCCAAGACTCTCAAGCCTCTAGGAAGATATCCTTACTCAGCTATCTAGATCACAAGGATCCTAGTTAAGTTTCCCTAGCTCAACCATCTGGAGTATTACACTCCTAGCTAAGACTTTTGCTTGGCCATCCAAAACACTTTCCTAGCCAAGTTTTCTTGCTCAAATTAAAGGTTCACTCACTTTAACAAGAGACTTCAACCCTTCCATAAGACAATGATCTAAGTTATGCAAATGATGCCAACACAATCTAATAAAGCAAGACGATCAATCAAGCTCTAAGTACATGCTTAGTGATGATCTAGAATATACTATCAATACACAAACACAAATCAATCTAGAAATCAAAGCAACAAGATTTAGAATATTCAATATATCAAACAAAAATCTTAGTTCTTAGATCATGAAATTAAACCTAGAAAATAACATGAGGCGCATCATATACAACATTTCTAGAATCAATTTCAAGATTAGTCAAGTTTAGCTAAATATGTTCAATTGAGATCACAAGGTTAAAACTCAACAATCAATAGATCAACCACCCTTAGAATATGATATAACAACATTCAAACACATATCATCTATCAATTAGGAAGATTAAAAGAGATGATCAAAAGATGAAGTGAGAAGAAGAAGTTTCATATACAAAAGTTGAGTCACAGACTGAAATAAGCTCACTGCAAAATATCACGAACTCAAATGACTCTGAAAATACTTGGGGTTTGTAGCTCTCTTCAAGACCAACATTTTTGACTTTTGGATCACCTAATGTCAAGTTCGTATGAGAGAGTTATGATAAAAATAAGAAATAAAAAATCATGAAGAAATTCTAACCTCTTTCTTTTTCAATTTTTCTTCACACATGTTTGAAGGGAAGGAGGAAAGTATTTAAAAGAGAGAAAGAGGGAAAACGGGCAGCTGATCAAGAGCTGCCACCTCAACTCCATGTGTGGACCACGTGTGGCACACGTGGGTAGAGAGGTGTGCTGGCTGTGTGGCACACATGGCCCACACGTGGTCTCCAAGTTTGGCCGTTGGCCACGCTTGCCCCTCTCGCGCTCCGCTCGCATTCTTTAGCAGTATTATGGCATCCGCACTCCAAATTCGAATATGTTTTTAGATTATGAACAGTGACTCCCTCACACCAAACGAAGACTATAAAACTTTGCAAAAAGGTTGAGAATTCATCTCGAAAAATGAAGACGAAGATAACTCAACTAATGAGAACGCAAAGTAGTGTAGCTATATCGTTTGGACTCGAAACCTAATGAATGAGTAACCGAAATGAGTAGGACTCAATAAGGAATCAAATATGATCATGTTCAAGTTCAAAATACAATAAACACAAACAAATAAATACAATGTCACGCAAGTATACCATATCTAAGCGATAGTCATAAAACATGCAAATCTACAATGTTTGTCAATACGAGACCAATGCATGTGCATACTTAAATGAGTGTGAATGTGCTATACCAAATGTTTGTACAAAAATGCAGGGACACACATGAATGAATTGTGCATATGTGTGCTTACACCTTGCAAGAGGAAGTAGTAACTTGATACCTTAGTATCCATATAAGCACTTTTCCTTTTGAATACGATATTTGCATGAGAAGTTGCTTTTCTCCTTTGAAGCTTTTTTTCACCAAGAATCATTGATACTCCACTTTTTCTGTCGTTAAGAAATCGCAAGGATCAAAAGATTGTTTCATTTAAAAAGGGGTTTCCTACGCAACGTGGTCTAAACTGGCAAAAGACTAGTAAAGTGGCAAGTGAGGATATCGTTTCGTAGGGAGGTGTGATCCGTCTACCATTTCAAGTTCTAGTGATTATTGTAAGCATGTAAATAGAATGCGGAAAGGTGAGAATGGTGTGCGTGAAATGTATGTTCAATGCGGTGTGTGTGTGTGTGTGTGTGTGTGTGTGTGTGTGTGTGTGTGTGTGTGTGTGTGTGTGCGTGCGTGTGCGTGTGTGCGTGTGTGTGTAGAGAATGGAAATGAAAATAAATAAAAACAAAGAGAATATGGAAGGGTGAGAATGATGTTTAAAGTGATAAACAAAATGGTAGATAGGAAAGACGCATGAAAATGGTCACACAAGGTTCAACAAGTTCACCATACATAAGTGCACAAATAGTTGGTTGTTAGGCATTAAGCACATCCAATTTTAGTTAAGGGTTCATTTTTGCCTCAATCCGATTTATACCCATTCATAGAGCTAACGGTTGAAGAGTGTGTTGAGAGCCTCTCAAACACGAAATCGCAACCAACATTTGTGAACACATTTTACAAACCGATGCTAAATTGAGTCCCAATATTAACACGGTAATGAAAAATGGCAACGTTAGGTACAATGAATGTAGAAAGAGTGATTGTATCTCTATAACTCACCTAGAATCCCTAGTGTGAGAAATAGTCTAAGACCAATAATTGTAACTCCAACCATGACTCACCTAGAGTCCCTAGCGTGAGAAATAGCTAAAGTCTAATTGTTAACAAAAACATAGAACCAAACCTCATCTAATATGACAATTAATAGGTTCATCCATTCTTCCTAGCTAATTAGCCAAGACTATGCCCGGAGAGGCCCTCCAAAGGCACAATCCTAACTTTAAGTCACTCAAACTCATCCATACAAGTTAATTTCAACCTTCCATCAACATACAAACACAAAATGGGATATTTGATTACAACTACTCCTAAATTACATTAATCTACTCCTAATCCCATCCATGAATACATATTAATTTCCAATCATCCATAAACATGCATTTCAAGATAAGAGATATATTTAATAACAATCAAGAATGAATCAAAACACAAATTGGATATAAAAACAACCATCACAAATCTTGAGCACAAAATAGGTTTACAATTATTCCCAAGTGGGGATTACACATTCAAGAACACAAGAAATACATAGAGAGTGAGAAATAGATACAACCCTTGAAGAAAACCTCCTCCAAGAGCTCCTTCCTTTGCTAGCTCGAAATTGACCAAAGCCCACTCCTATCTCTATGCAATCTACTCCTAAATGTGGTGGAGGATGAGTAGAAGATGAAATGGAAGGCCTCCATGGATGCCCTTGAAAGCTTCTCTCTCTCTTTTTGGTGAAGAAGATGAAGAAGGAAATGTGTGGGGTGTGCATTCTGTTGGAGAGAAAAGAAGAAGGTGTTTAAATAGTGTGGGGAGGTTAGGGTTGAAAGCTAGGTGAAAGGACAAGATTGCCCTTCGATTTTTGGACAAAAACGACTTTCTGGAGTGGATTGGTGGTTTGGATTGCCAGCCTGGCCGTCGATTGAAGTAGCCGTTTTGACCTAACATCATTTCAGCTTTTCAGCATTGTGCATTGTTACGGAAATGTGTATAACTTCCTGCAAAAAGCTCCAAATCACAATCTGTAAAATGTTCTAGAAACTAGACTTTCGGGGCTTTCCGAATATATAAAGATATAATCGTGGTTCGATCTGAGGAGGAAGATATGACCTTCCAAAGTTGAGTGTTCTGCACGAGCATGTACAATTTCATCCATTTTTGGCTCATTTTGCCTCCCAAACTAATCTTTAATATCAAAACCTTGTTTTAGGGAATATAGACCTACACATGGCTCCAACAAAACCTTATATATAAAAATATGTTCAAAAACGAGACAAACGATCAGAAATGAGGGACCTAAAATAGGTATAAAATAGTCCGATCAATCACCTAAGCAACTAACCATTACAAATAAAGAGTGTTTTGCAATGAAATCAAGCCAATACAAATCAAGGACCTTACAATCTCCTTCTTTAGGTATTCCATGGAAAAACCTCATCCTCACCATACATTGTTCACTTCAATAAACTCAATGTTGATAGCATTCTCTCATCCTCACATTACAAAGAGATCTCTAGACTAAAAGGTCTTCAAGTCTTCCTGAGTCTTCTAGAATCCCTTTTTTGAACTTCAAAGTACCTATGAAAAAAGAAGCAAACCAACAAGAGATCTTCTTCCAAAGAAGAATAGTGAGAAATTATCAAATATACAAATAACAAAATTTCCCTTATCTCATACAAAAATGCATTATCTCAAGTGAATGAATATTTTCATATTAAAGCTCTTTCTAAGTCTCTCAACCTTGTAAACCAAGAATTCATGTCTCCCTATAAATACAAGAATTCTCCCTCTTAAGACAAAATCTCCTTTTAAAGACAAAGAAGCTCAGACATTTGGAACATTTCTCCACACAAGGTAAGTTATACATATTTCTCCCCTATATCAAACATGGATTCCCCCGTATCAAACATGGTGAGGTATACTATTTCTCCTCTTTTTTGTCAAGAAATAGACAAAGGACACAAGAGATAAAGAATGAGATATTAAGCAAACAAATTGTATAGAAAGCAAAGTTTAATAAACTAAAGCTCCCCATTAACATATGCTCCACATATTATCATCAAATAGATTTGTTCACAAGGGACACACACATTCACACATTCAAGCAATAAGAGAAAATATTTCATAACTTTTCAAAGTCCAAGAGAGAATCATAGATTTTCATTAATCTCTCAAAAATATTCTCACATCGCTAATGAATCAAGCATATAAGTAAAATATGTGTGTGTGTGTGTGTGAATGCTTCTCACATATATAGTATGAGTAATTGTGATATCAACATGCAAACAATTTTCACACCTATCCAACTCAAGCGTTTCTAAAAATAGGTCAAACCGATATTCATCCGGGTTTTTGCTTTAAAAGAATAGATTTCAGCATGTGAGCGTGTGTGTGTGCATGGAGCTTGTTTATCCGTTTCTATTTGTCAATCCGAGCTTTTCACAATTCTCAACTTTACACCAATAAGCTTTTTATTTTTCATTTCTTTTAGGCTTAGAATCAAAGAATTTTTTTTTTTAATGATTCTTTTCAACACTTCTTTGATTTTTCTATCGTAAACATATACACCTCAAGACGGCTTTCACTCATCACAATGGCGTAGCCCTTTCCTACATTGGCGGCTGCACAACCAAGGTGTGTAGCCCTTTCCATGAGGGTTCTCGTTGAATACTATGTAATGCCGAAGCAAAATGGATACATACCATAGGTCATTTATCATGTACTAAGCAATAGGCTTCTAGATGCATCCATAATCTACATACTTTCAACCACATATACTCAAAAAATAAAACATATAAGAGAAGCAATTGTGCACTTATCAAAAATAAGATTTTCAAACTTAAGTGCATGATCTAAAAACAATAAAAGATATTTGTTTAAGATCATTACTTCTCAAGTGAGTAGCCCTCAAAGATAATGATTTTCAATTTAAGTTTTGCTCATCAAGCCACTCACCAATCACACAGACACTAATCAACACAAATCATGCCAATGGATCTTAGAAGAGTTTTAAACCTTTCTTTGTCCAAAGGCTTTGTGAACAAATCCGCAAGTTGATTTTTAGTGAGCATATGCTTTAGAGTAACAATTGAATGTTCAACTAGGTCTCTAATAAAATGGTGCCTAATATCTATATGCAACAATATCATGCATACATAAAGTTGAAAACATGAAATAGAAAGCAAGCTTTTAGAATAAAGAAATACCTTAGTAAGCTTTTTCACCAATGAAAGGTCTCCGCTCTTTTTATGAGCTCTCTTGGCTTGTTTGTCCTTATGACAACAAGTTGTTGGTGTGTCATCCCAAGAGAATAAAGACCAAACACTTTCAACTCAAGCAATCACATGAAAATGACATTCTCTAAAAGTCTTAACAAAAATAATACCAAATAGATTCCAAAATTCAACTTCTCTAAAGTTAATCAACAAATTTTGACTATCGAAGTGAGTATGAGAATATTAAGTTCATGTATTGACTAGAGACACCAAATTTGAATACTAGACTTAGCACATTACGAATAGTGTAATTAAGCATCAAACTTAGAACTCTTATCAAACAAGAACAAAAATATTCTCATTTATGCTACTCAATTAAGTATGAGAGCACTCACCTTTGACCATATTGGTCTTAGGTGAACCAACACAAACAATATCATGATCATTACGCATGGCAATATGAAATCTAGAAGATAAAACATCAACTATCTTCTTCATTAAAACATCACTCATATTAAACTCATCATTGTTGCCAAGCACAAATATTTCACTAAGACTCTTCAAATGATCATGGTTAACACTCTTCTTAACTAACTTTTTCTCAACATTTTTCTTAATATGATTATCATTAACATGCATGTCATTCTTTTAATCCAAATCTTCTTAGTATGTTTCTTCACATGAATATGATCAATATGCACATTTCTCAAAGCATCAAAGCTATTATCATGTTTAGAACTTTCAATGAAGATTTATCCATTTCACAAGTATGTACATTATTCTTCTTAACCCAAACTTTCCTTGTTGATTTCTTTTCAATAACATGTTCATCATGCATAGTCTCTAAAGCCCTAACATGTTTAGAAACAACCAAAGGAAGTCTTTTCACCTCACTAGCATACATCTCATTCCCTAGTTCGTATTGTCTAATATACTTTTGCATTTAGGTTTGATATGCCCTACAACATTGCAAAAATGACAAACCGAGATAAACTTAGAGATGTTATGTCTAGCTCTAGACTTAAACTCATGCTTAGGAGAATGATTAGGTAACTTTTTCACATTTTCATCATGTTCCACATTTCCTAGTTTGCATTGGCTAACATATTCATAACACTTAGGCCTAATGTGACCAATCACATTACAATACTGACAAACCGGAATGAATTTAGAAAAGTTACCGTTTAGATGTGCATGCTTTGGTTGGGAAGTCAATTGAGAAGTTCCATTGCTCTTCTTGTCTTTGTCTTTGATGTTGGAAGGAATAATAGTTGAGTCTTTCTTCTTCTTGGACTTTCTTGACTTGTTCTTAATTGTAGGAGTCTTCTTCACTTCTTTTACAAAACCCAAGTCACTCATAACTTCATGATGCTTTCCAAGTTTTATGACTTCATCAAGCTTAATAGCTCCAATTTTCATGCCATTAATAGACTCTTTAAGTGATTTGACTTCATCTTTAAGCTCACACTCTTTTATCTTCTTGATAGTCAAAGAGTTCTCTTTTTGCTTAATCTCTCCATCCATAACAAACAACTTCATAGTAAAGTCTTCTCTTAGATCATCTAGCTCTTGAGCACTTTCTTCCACCTTTGAAAAATACTTTTCAATTGTATTTTCATGCTCCTTGATGACTTCACTTTGCTTGCTCATCTTTTCCAAAGACATTTTCTTTTCATTGACAAGAGCTTTAATTATCACCACTAAATTGGCATTGATCAACTTCAACTTGTTGTCCTCTTCATTATTTTATTAAAGGATCTTGTCATTGAAGCTTATATAATCTTGATTTGAGGAGGCTTCTAATTCTTCATCATAGGAGGAGATTCCACTATCTTCACTACTTGAAGAGTTTTCACTTCCTTCATTACTTGAGGAGTATTCACTATTATCCTAAAATCTTCCTTCATATATAGCCACATGAGCAATGTGATTGCTAGTAGATTCTAGATCATCCAAGGACTTCTCTTCTTTTACTACATCACTCACACTCATCCATGATTTATCATTGATGACTTTAATGTAAGCTTTCATTGTATTTCTCCAAAAGGGGTAGTTACCACTATCCAAGATTAGAGGTCTAGTACTAAAGGCACCTTCCGAAATCAAATCACCCATAGCTCAAAAAAATAGAATAAACACAAAACACAAACACTATAATATGGATCTATCTAATTGCTTCTAGACACCTTCTCTAATACCAAATGAAATTGCCTTAAGCAATATAGTGTATATTATACATAGAGGAGGTGGGGGGCTGGGGGGGGTGGTGAATAGGTATAGACCCAAGTTCTTCCAAATTTAAATTTTGCGGAATACAAAAATGAAATGCACACTTGAAGTGTTTAATCAAATGATTTACTATAATCAACACATGCGGAAATCAATATACAAGTGATGCAATCATTACAATATATGGAAGATAATGAAAACATAAAAACGAAACTTGACATATTTGTTTTTATTTGGTAAAACCTCCTAAGAGGAAACGTCCATGGGTTGATACCACAACCACCGGAAAATCAATCCACGATATGAAAAGGACTTACACACTCAAGGCTATCAACACATGATATCCACCATAAGCTATCAACTCCTAGTCTACCCTCGGGCCTAGTAAACCACCTAGCCTACTCCCTATCCAAGGTGTGTCCTACACCTCTAGAGAGCAACTCCCTATCCAAGACTCTCAAGCCTCTATGAAGATTTCCTTGCTTAGCCATCTAGATCACAAGGATCCTAGTCAAGCTTCTCTAACTTAGCCATCCGGAGTATCCTAGCTAAGACTTTTGCTTGGCTATCCGGAACACTTTCCTAACCAAGTCTTCTTACTCAAATTAAAGGTTCACTCATTTTAACAAGAAACTTCAACTTTTCCACAAGGCAATGATCTAAGTGATACAAATGATGCAAACAAAATCAAATAAAGCAAGATGATCAATCAAGCTTTAAGTACATGCTTAGTTATGATCTAGAATATACTATCAACACACAGTCACAAATCTATCTAGAAATCAAAACATGTGAATCAATAAGAACAAGATTTATAATATTCAATATATCACACAAAAATATTAGTTCTTAGATCATGAAATTAAACATAGAAAATAACATGAGGCACATCATATACAACATTTCTAGAATCAATTTCAAGATTAGTCAAGTTTAGCTAAATATGTTCAATTGAGATCACAAGGCTAAAACTCAACAATTAATAGATCAACCACCCTTAGAATATGATCTAACAACATTCTAAACACATATCATCTATCAATTAGGAAGATTAAAAGAGATGATCAAAAGATGAAGTGAGAAGAAGAAGTTTCACATACAAAAGTTGAGTCACTGATTGAAATAAGCTCACTGCAAAAATCACAAACACAAATGACTCTGCAAATGCTTGCGGTTTATATCTCTCTTCAAGACCAACGTTTTTAGATTTTGGATCACTCAATTTCGAGCTCGTATGAGAGAGTTATGATCAAAATAAGAAATAAAAAATCATGAAGAAATTCTGCACTCTTTCTTTTTCAATTTTTCTTCACACATGTTTGGAGGGAAGGAGGAAAGTATTTAAAAGAGAGAAAGAGGGAAAATGGGTAGCCAATCAAGACATGCCACCTCAGCTCCATGTGTGGACCACGTGTGGCACACGTGGGTAGAGAGGTGTGCTGGCCATGTGGCACACATGGTACACACGTGGCCTCCAAGCTTGGTCGTTGGCCACACTTGCTCATCTCTCACTCCGCTCGCGTTCTTCAGCCGTATTCGGGCATCTAAACTTCGAATTCGAATTCATTTTTACATTACGAACCATGACTCCCTCATGCACAATGAAGACTACGAAAATTTTCAAAAAGGTTGAGAATTCATCTCGAAAAAAGAGGACGAAGACAACTCAACGAATGAAAACGCAAAGTAGTGTAGCTACATCATTTGGACTCGAAACCTAATGAATGAGTAATCGAAATGACCGAGACTCAATAAGAAATCAAATAAGATCATTTTTAAGTCCAAAATACAAGAAACACAAACAAATAAACACAATGTTACACAAATATGCCATATCTAAGCGATAGTCATAAAACATGCAAATCTACAATGTTTGTCAATATGAGACCAATACATGTGCATACTTAAATGAGTGTGAATGTGTTATATCAAATGTTTGCACAATGATACAAGGACACACATGAATGAATTGTGTGTATGTGCGCGTACGCCTTGTAAGAGGAAGAAGTAACTTGATACCTTAGTATCCATATAAACGCTTTTCCTCTTGAAGACGATATTTGCATGAGAAGTTGTTTTTCTCCTTCGAAGCTTCTTTTCACCAAGAATCACCTAAGCAACTAACCATTACAAATAAACAATGTTTTGCAATGGAATCAAACCAATACAAATCAAGGACCTTATAAAAGCTATTCCCTTTTTCTTGATATGAGGTGAAAGAGTAGTAGCCCATCTAAACTCATAGGCTAGGAATCTTCCAATTACTTCACTCGGATTCATATTCTTGCGGTCATTATTTTCTTTAAGAGCCATCACTTTGGATTCAAACCTAGTGGGAAGTGACCTCATGATTTTTGCTTGATTCTCCTATCTTAGTATAGGTCACCTTGTTGATTGCTTTGATTCACCATGTCCATCAACTTCACTTGGATGTCATTGAATCACTCATGCTTCTCCAACATAATTGTGTCAAATTGTGTTTGGAGGACTTGGAGCTTGGAATCTTTAACCACATCGATTCCTTCATGAGCCGTATCTAGAATCTCCCATGCCTATCCTAGTAGTTTGGATCAACTTGTATTGATTGTCGTCTATGGCACAAAGCATGGCATGCATAGCCTTGTTGTTCCACTTTAGGCTTCGAAATCTTGAGTGCTCCATTGAGACTTAAGCTTGGAGACTTTATCTCCATCAATAGAGGTCATATTTGGAGGAGTATAGCCATTTTCTATTGACATCCATGCCCAGTCATGTATTTGGCAAATGTATGATTCCATCTTGCCTTTGCATGAGGCATAGTTTACCCCGTTAAGCAAATGGGGTCTTATGCCTAGAGGCTCCCTCGTTTCCACCACCGTTCCCACTCACAGTGTTGCGATGAACGCAACATTCAAAAAACACTCAAATGCAAGACACAAAAAAAGCAATGATCTTCTATGTAAGTTTAGAAACCCGCTTTGATACTAATTGAAAATATTAATTATGTGTCTAAAGTAACCTAGGGGAGAGAGAGAGAGAGAGAGGAGGGGGGTGCGGTTGAGTATGTTTTAATTGATTAATTACCAACTTTTCGACTTAATCAATTTAAACAACTTTGCTATAAACTAGCAATCAAACAAAAAACAATAAAAATGCGTAAAATAATAAAAATACAAGGATTGATTTACGTGAGAAACCCTCCAACTGGGCAAAACTCACAGGCTATCCATCTAGCCACACATGGGCCTTAAATCCACTATATATAATGATGTTTACAACCTAAGTTGCCCTCTAGTCACACCATTCTTGGTCACTAACCCATCACTACTACCCGCAAGCCTTTTATAGTGGTTCTAGACCAATTGCTTGTGCAGTAATCCACTTAGTCACAAGGCTTAACACTCAATGAAGATAAAGCAACCTATGTGAATATATGAAGATATCCAAAATGCAAATAATGCTAGGCTACACTAAATGATTATCTAGAGATTCAATAATGGCAGGATGAACAATCCTAGATATCAATATCTAAATGCAAAGCATGAAGATTTAGATAAAAGGGCAAAATAGACCTAGATGCAAGCTATCATCAAATAACACATCTCAACCAACAAACAAAGACTCAAGCATGTTAGAAACAACATTAAGTAATAGAGTCGAGCATTTAATCACAAAATAAATGCTAATCCTAGTCAGCATGAACAAAAGATGAAACAAGAAGTTCTAGAACATATTCAAATTACCTAGTCAAATAAACAAGGAAAACCCATGCTTGGATGATGCTAGATGTAATGAACTAAATATCGAAAGATATACTGAAATATCTACTGATATATCTATATTTTGGAGGGATCGATATCGAAACAGGCAAATATCCAATATCCTATAGAATATCCGACCGATTTTGAAATATCCATAAAAATTTTCCGATATTCCCAAAATTTTGTGAATTTCATCCTGAAAGCCCATGGATATTTTGCATATTATTAAAATAATTTTTTTAATCCTAAACAATCTAAATTTATTGTTAAAATAATTTAGATTAAAAATTATTTTAGAAGAAACATTAACAAATTTATAAAAATTTCCAACATAATAGTCAAAAGTAGAATTATTGAAGACTTGAAATAAAATTGGATAAATAACCAAGTAGTGAATGTGTAAAATATGTAAAATTTGTAAAATTTTGTGAAAGTAATCTGAAAAAAAAAAAAAATTGTTTGTGACTAAAATGTGCAAAACGCATTCCAAATAATATTAAATACGTACCAATCAATTTATAATTATGTAGAATTGTTTTTTTTTTTTTTTTTGTAACTTTGTATCGACATTCCAAAAAAAGGAATCTCAAAAAATTGTTTGTGCAAAACGTATTGATCTCTTGATAATAATTCCAAGATTATAAATTCTTTGCATGGGAGTATTGTGTCATATTAATATATATTATTTATATATTGATCTCATGAATGTAGCTCATATATTTTAAAGATGGAAAAAAAGTTTTGGTAAACGAGCATCCATTGCAGCTAGAAACAAAATGCAACAAGATATATAACTTTTATTACAAAATTTTACGTATTACTAATAACATTGAAATAATATTTATACTTATAATACTTAATAATTGTTATTGCAGTAGGTAATGTATGGAAACTGTGCTCCATCATTGCGTGCAAATAGCAGTTTGCATACTGTCACAAACATCATCATCTTCTGCATGTGAAAGAAATTGGTCCACGTTTGCTTTAATCCACACAAAACAAAGGAATTGTCTTGCCTATTCTAAACTTGAACAACTTGTTTATTGTTATTATAATATAAAGTTGAAATTTAGGGATATGACATCTGAAAAAGATAAAGTAAATGAAACTGATTTTATGGATCTATTTCAAGTAGCTGCTGAAGCAGATGACGATAATGAGAATCTTATTTTTGACTGGGTTAGACCTGCCTTCTTGGATGATGATGAGGGAAATTATGATCCATATATTGCTTCCCATGCTCGAGACATGGGAATAAATGTTGAACAAGTGATTAAAGAAGAAGTTGGTGTAGATCGTGGAGTTATTGTTACCAGCTCTTCCGATGACCAACATATCTCTGATGGAAATAGTGGAGGAAAAGATGATGGAGATGATGAGGATGGTGGGGATGAGGAAAGAGGTTGGGATTCTGGTGCAAGAGGTTGAGATGCTGGTGCAACAAGTTGTGATATTCGTGTCGGAGGTTAGGATACATGTGCAACATGTTAAAATGCTAGTGTGGTAGGTTGGGATGCTCTTGCAAGTAATTTTGATCAAAATCGTGGTAGACAACAAGGAGGAACAAGTCATATTGATAAAGATTCATTAAGTATAACTCTTTTCTGAATGAGTATAGACACAGAAAATAGTTCTTTGGGTGATTCATAGACAAGGTTAGGTTCTCATGATCCATATTATGGTAGTTATTATGGTTGTAATATATTTGATTATCCTTCTCAACAAATGTTAAATGCAATACCTATGAATGCAAATTAGTAACATCCACCAAGTTGGGTAAATCCAAACTGCCCAATTCATGGATCAGTTGAAAGAGATAAAGCAACATACGCATGTTATATTAATAACTACCTTGAAAACTATGCAAAAAAATATGCAAGCACTTTTTCTTAAGAAAATTTTTGTTCGAATCAAGATGGAAATGTATCTTATGTATTTGAACCAGCGAGGAATTCATTTTGGTTTTAAATTTCAAACATGCAATGTATTATTTTGTATGAATTATGATTTATGATAGAATCTTGGAAGTATGGAACTATATATATTTTTAATGATAATTTTGTTTATTAGATATTTAATATCTTTATATTGTATATAATTTTGTAAAAGTGAAACAAAATATTATTCTATTAAATACTCAATTTTAAAAATTATATACAGACTCTATCTACGTTATAACTTATAATAAGCTCATAACTATGCTAATTTATCGTTGAAATATGATTTATTTAGTGTATATTTATTTGTTTAAACTTGTTCTAAAATTACTTAGTGTATAATTACTTGTTTAAGTTAGGTAAATCCAAACTACCCTATTCATGGATTAGTTGAAAGAGATTAATCACCATACGCATGTTATATTAATAACTACCTTGAAAACTATGCAAACACATTTTCTTAGGAAAATTATTATTCGAATCAAGATGGAAATGCATCTTATGTATTTGAACCAGCAAGGAATTCATTTTGGTTTTAAATTTCAGACATGCAATGTATTATTATGTATGAATTATGATTTATGATAGAATTTTGGAAGTATAGAACCATATATATTTTTAATGATAGTTTTGTTTATTAGATATTTTATCTCTTTATATTGTATATAATATTGTAAAAGCCCAAAATATTATTCTATTACATAATCAATTTTAAAAATTATATACAGACTCTATCTATGTTATAATTTATAATAAGCTCATAACTATGCTAATTTATCATTCTTCAAACCCAAGGCCTCTCTTGTCACACGGACTCTTTCCAACACCAAGCATGTGGTCAAGCTTCTTTGCCATAGAAGCCATCTTAGTCAATGACCTTTTAGCTTCTTCAAGCTTCCTCTTCAAACCATCTTCATTCCTCTTTAGATAAGGCTAACTCCTCTTTTAGCTTATCTTCATTCTTCATGGATCTCACTACTTCTTCACTTAATTGATCGACTTGTGTTGAGAGCTCTAGGTTTTCCTCCTTCAATCTTTTAATTTCTCTCTTATTTTTTAACCTTGAACTCTCAAATTTGACCATTTAGTCTAGAAGATCCATCCTATCCACATTTCCATTTGTGGAGAAAGATGAAGAGCCATCATCACTTGAGTCAATTTTCTCTTGACTCTCATTCTCTTTTTCACTAGCACTTTTGCTTTTGTGGGAGGAGGCGAAGGTTATGAAGTTAGCCATGAGTTATTCATCATCCTACGACTCATCTCTCTCATCGGAGTCATCACTCCCACTCCAAGTGGCGGCTATCACTCTCCCTTTCTTTTTATTCTTACGATTAGCACAATCGGGGGCTATATGTCCTATGTCACCACACTCATAGCATTGGATCCCTTTCCTTTCACTCTTTTCTTGCCTAGGTTCAAACTTTTTGAAGGGAGTATTTTTCTTCAAGTCTTGGCCTTTGGATCTAAAACCCTTTTTCTCGGACTTGTAGAATTTCTTGAACCTTCTCATCAACAAGGCCATTTCTTTGTCAAAGCCATCACTTTCCTCCTTCTCAACTTTGGGGGCTTTCAAAGCAATTCCCTTTTGCTTTTTAGGAGGTGTGGAGGTAGGACCCTTCCTAACTCATAAGCTAGAAGTCTCCCAATGACCTCACTCAGCTTCATATCCGTATAGGTGGTATTCTCCTCTAAAGCCATTACCTTGGACTCAAATCTTTCGGGGAGAGATCTCATTATTTTTTGCTTGATTCTCCTATCTGAATACAGGTCACCAAGTTGATGACTTTGGTTGACTATGTCTATCAACTTGATCTCAAAGTCGTTAAAGTACTCATTCTCCTCCATCTTAGGCAACTCGAATTGAGTTTGGAGGACTTGAAGCTCAGTGTCCTTCACCATTTCGGTTCCCTCATATGCAACCTCTAGGATGTCCCATGCCTCCTTAGCGATCCTAATGTTTTGAATCAATTTGTATTGATTCTCATCCATTGCACATAGGGTGACATGTATCACATTCCTATTCCATTTTGAGGCCTTAAACTCTTGCGCATTCCATTGAGCCTTCGGTTTGAGCACATCTTATCCTCCACACGTAGGAGTCATCATAGGTAGAGTGTAGCCGTCTTCAACCGTCATCCATGCCCTATCATGAATTTGACAAATATATCCATCTTGCCTTTCCAAGAGGCATAATTCAACCCGGTAAGTAGGGGAAGTCTCGTGCTAGAAGCACCCTCGTTGCCATCTCCATTTCCATCGATTCCACTCATAGTGTTTATGAATGAATGAAATGAATGAAAATGTATGAATGATAAAAAAATCACACAAAATGCAAAACACACCAAAATGAGCAAAGGATCACCTAAGTATATCTAGGAACCTGCTCTGATATCAATTGAATTGTAACTAATAATGCATGGTGTGTATTAAACTATCTAGAGTGGGGTGAATAGATTTTAAACTATTTATTACCAATTTTCGTGATTAGTCAATGTTACGAAAATACCCTAAACTAGTTAAAGTAATAAATTAAATGTAAAGTGCGGAATTTAAATAACACTTGATTTTTATGTGGAAACCTTCAACAAGGAAACACCACTGGCTGTTATGTGCACCACACACGAACCTTGAATCCACTAATTGCAATGACGTTTACAACTTAGGTTGACCTCAACCTCTCACGGTCTATAACCAGTCACTACTACCCGTAGGCATATAAAAGTGAACCTAGTCCAATTGCTTATGGCCTAAGCAACCTTAGCCATAAGACTTAGTTTTCAATGAAGAGATAAAATAGCCTATGTGAATATATATGATATTCAAAGTGCAAATAAAGCTAGGGAACCCTATATAATTATCTAGGATGATAAGATGATAATTAAATCAATCCTAGATATCAATAGCTAAATGACATGTCATAAAGCTTAGCTAAACATAGATTAAGCAGTCTTATGAAGCTATCACAATACAACACTCAATCAAAAACAACACACAACATCTATCTTGAATAATATAATATAATTCTAATAACATGCAAGTAATTAAAGAGATGCTTTGTTAAATTAAACACTAAGATTAGATGAAATTAGTGAATAGGTTACCAAAGCTTGTGTGTTGAGTAAGACCCATGCAAACAAGCATCCTAGATATGCTTGAAGATGCTAGATAAAATTTGATGCATATGAGAATGGTTTTGAGTATTTAAAAATGAGTTCTTGATTGATTTTCTCTCAAATGTCTCTCTTTGAAGTTTCGGGTTCTTTTTGAGTCAAAGATCTGAATTCATAGAATGAGAAAGTTATATATTTATAGACATCAAGAACATGGCAAGTGAAAAGACAAGTTAGCCTTTGAAATCACCGATCGACGGTTTCATCGGCGGTTTTGAAACTGCCGATGTAACCGCCAAATTGAACTTGAGAGAACAGGGGATCATCAGCGGTTTCAATCACAACCTTATAATAAAAATCGAGAGAAAAATCAATCAGGTATGAAAGGGCGGTTTCATTTGGTGGTTTCAAAACCGCCGATCAAACGAAACCGCCGAAATGAGACCGAGAT
This sequence comes from Acer negundo, assembly GCA_035582765.1. NCBI lineage: Eukaryota > Viridiplantae > Streptophyta > Magnoliopsida > Sapindales > Sapindaceae > Acer > Acer negundo. The sequence continues at coordinate 5,858,906 of CM069238.1, forward strand.
ATTTATTTCAATCAGGTCTAATTCGATGGTTTTGAACGGTGGTTGTGGCCGCCGATCTTAACCGTAGAAACTCTCCAGAAAATTTTGGAATCAAACGGCAGTTTAATTTGGCGGTCATGGCCACCGATCAAACTGCTGTTTCATCACTTTTAATGAAACCAAAGGAGAAGCCAAGGGCATTCTCCGAAGGCGATCTTCACGTTGAACTAAGCACACATTCGTGCATGCGTGGATGTTTCCGAACCATCTCAAATAACGAATTACTAGACACACTGACACACAACAAGATACAACAACAAAGTGCAAGTGTGAAATGTGACATGTGAAGAGTATGCACACATATGCCAATATGATAAGTGTGTGTGTGCAACTAAATCTCTTTGGAGTGCTAGACACCTTGAGGTCTTGAGAGGGCCTTTGAGCTTGATCATTAATCACCTAAGCTACCCTTATAATACAAACCTCAATTGTGGTTGTCATCGAAATAAGCCAATCAATCTTTAAGGAACTTACAAATACGAGATTTCTAATGCCATTATTTTTCTTCACTGTGTAGCCACTTCTACATATGTGAAATGATCTTCAGCCGATCCTCCCTCAAAGAATCAGTCCATCCAACCGTATTAGCACTGTCTTCAACCCTCACCAGTTTATCTTCTAAAGATTTAAAAGAAATAGCAATTTTCCTTTTGTCAAGTTGCCATGCCTTCAGCTTTCTTTTAACTGCTTTAACTTTGGAAGCAGTCTGAAACCTTAAGACCCCATGGTTGCACTCTCTTTCCACCCTTCTCTTGCATTATCCATCATCTTTTTGTCCTCTAACTAACTATTATGTAACCGAAACAGGCATGGACCCCAATCAACATGAGGAACTCCTAAAGAAATCGCGTAATTATCCGATAAGCTAAAAGAAAGGCTTCTTTGAACCAAATTAGGGAACCAAGAAAGGATGGTCAGGGAGATCAAAAAATGATCCAACCTCACTGATGACAGATTTTCCCTACGGTTAGACCATACAAAAGTTGTCCCAAGAACCAGCAAATCAATTACCATGCCCTCAAAATGAAGTTGTTAATGCTTTTGATAGAACCCATATTGCATATACCTCATTTCATTTCTGACGGATCGAGAATTGTGTTGAAGTCCCCACTTATGAACCACGACACCGGAAGGGAGACTTGGGCATCTTCAATAAAATTCCATAAGGATCTCCTCTCCATTTCTTTAATAGAAGCATACACATTGCAAAAAGCCACATTTTTCTTTCTTGAAATGAATAAGCTCACCCACTACTATGATACACATTTTGTTGTGAATGCAAGAATGAATCTTGAAAATATTTTTGTTCCATAAGGAAATAATACCTCCAGCCGATCCATCCGCTTCCACCCTGACTCCATTAGTTAACAAAGAGCCTCCTAACGATGTAATAGTCCTACTATCAAACTAGTTTAGCTTTGACTCTTGAATGAACAATATCATTGGTTTATGAAACTGCACCAAATCTCTCATAGCCCTCCTCTTCTCGCATTTTCCAAGGCCCATAACATTCCAAAATAAAATAATCATAAAAGTAATGAAATCTCTATCCTCAACTGTAGAAACTTTACAGGTAAGCTTCTTTGAACCTCTCCTTATCTTCATGTTCCCTTCTATACAATTGCTCTGCCATTTCGAGTTCTCTTCCCTTGAAATCGAATCCCACCGCCTTACCCATTTCGATAACCTTAGAAATATCAACCTTTAGATTCTAGGATCATGTCTTTGGTGTAGACTTCGTCTCGAAATTGAATTCAAAGCCCTGCTCTGCTCCCTTCTCAACAACCTTTGTGATTTCCAACTCCAAGTTCCATTGTTCCTTGGGCTTTTTCTCTTCACCTATGATATCAATAACTTCCGGATCCTTTCTCTTGTCTCTTCTAGTTCTCGTGCCATGCATTTTAGACACCATACCTTTGGATTTTACCTTCCTCATTTTCGGTGGAGGGGCTCTTTCTCTTCACTCATGATATCAGTAACCTCCGAATCCTTTCTCTTGTCCCTACTAGTTCTCATGCCATGCATTTTAGAAACCGCACCTTTAGATTTAACCCTCTTCATTTTCGGTGGAGGGATTGGCAAAACCACACTCCAATTAATCTCCCTAATCTTTGCTAATTCATTTTCACCCAAAGGAAGGAGCATACCTTTTTCAATACCATCCCTCAGCCTATTATCATGAGTTGAGCTCTCTAAGCTCGAGTCTAAATCTGTAGACCCTTCATCCCGACCATTCTCCCATTGAACCACAAACATCTAACCTTCATCCCTTTCTTAGAGCACCCAATTATCACATTCCCCATCCTATCCAAATCTATCATCTCAACTTGGACACTCTTCATTACGTAGGCTGAATTTAGAAGTGGGACTATGTGGTTGAAAGCCAAAATCCTTAGTCATATGCACAACATTACTGGGCCTACACACTTCTGAATGCATAACACATCTGATCTTAGGCCCATTAGAAAGAGATCTTAGATGAGCCATGAGAACTTGAACCAAAAAAGGACTCTAAGGCCCACCAGAAAAACTTCTTCTAAAACATTCACCCTTCCACACATGAAACTCATATTCAGAAGAAGTTGAAATGTAGCTTTTTGAAATCCCCTTACCACCTGCTTCGCTCAACCTTTTGTCCAAATCAATCTTAGCTGTCTTGTCATAAATGGTTATAGCCTTTACCTTAGCCTTTTTGATCCAAGATCATTTGCCTTTGTCAACCGTCCTTTTACAGACTGAATGGGTTTGGTTGGCAAGTTTCGGGTTTCCCGCCTCTCTATCCTTAACACCAATGCAAGTTCTTTATTGACCAGCCATCTTCCTGCCATGAAAGTTTTACCCAACATCCTAACATGTAGCTTCCTTTTTTTTTCCGAGACACCTACTTTTCGACCTCGAAAACTGGGGGGACTTCCCCTTCGTCTTTTCTAGATCCATAGGTAGAGCCTTGAGGCAAAGGATTTGAATTTGAATGATAATTCAAAAACATACTTCTTAGGTCCAAGAAATCCTCGATCCAAGATGAGCTAATCGAATTCCGATCTTCCACTAAAGCCACATACATAACTCCACCGTTAATTATGGCTTTGATCCTACTTGGACAAGATATGTCTAGAGGAAGGGACACATGAGCATTCGTCCCCTATCCATCCTTCTTCTGAGAATGGTTTCCTCTTCAATAAGAAAAGGGTCTCTAAACCTCCGGCCAAGACTAGTGAAGAACTCTGGATTCCAGCAACTAAATGGGACCCCCCAATAGTTCACCCAAGTAGCTCTTACGTTATTAGTGAACGAATCAGACTATCTCTCTATGGACTTAAAACAATCAACCCAGAAAAAAGAATTTTTGATAAATCCTTCGCAATCAATCTCTGATTCGAACCGCTAGAGCACTCTTTTGCCTCCTAAAAAAGATGAAGAAAACGAGAAATCCCTCTCTTCCAGATGCTTATTCACACTTGTGATACTGCTAAATTTTTTCAAGACCCTCACTGCACATTTCCTAAGCCACACGCCATCTTCTTTGCATTTCTTCCAATAAAGTGTCACGACTTTCTCTTTAACCTTACTCACCTGACCTGAGTTACCTTCAACCACATCCATAAAGGAGCACTTTGTATGAAAATCAGGCCGAACACCAGAAACCTTACAAGCAAACTCATCACTTAAGATTAGAGGCCTACTACCTATAAATCCTCCTTTCACTTCTGAATGAGTAGGCTGATCTTCCACCAATGGCCTTCTGTTAGACCAACCATAGGATGCGACTTTTACGTGAATCAGCCATCCGTAAACATGCATCCCATTCACCAATTTTTCCACCTTATTAGCCTCCTCCCATGTTGCGAAACGAATGAAGGTGAATAAACTCCTCATTATATCAGACTTTGAAGAAAAAAAGATGTCCCTTACCTTCCCAAAAGGCTTGAAGATTCCCCATAAACCAGCTGCATCAACTTTGTGACTCATGTTGTCCATAAAAAACTGAAAATAAGTTGTCCCTATAATCATTTCGTCTGCCATCTCCGGTTGCCTGACCAACTCTTTCTCTCTAAAACTCTCTAGCTTTTTCTCTCATGTTTTTGTTTACAAATTGATCGCGCTCTAAATATTCACATTTAACGCTCCCTTTACCTACCTTTTCTGCTCGTTTCCAAGCATTTTTGTGTATATAACTTGTGTTTTGGTTAAGTTCAGGAAATATGCCTTTGGGAAGGTGTTTGTATTAAAGTTGGAGAAAATATGTCAAAAGAGGAGAAAAAGCCATGAAAGAAGGACCTCGCAGGACATAACTTGCGGCACAAAGTCACGGACATCAATAGAGAGACATGTCCCACTAAACAGAAGGCCCGATCTCGTAGGAAGTTGTTTCCATAGGTTCATTCCATGAGAAACAAGCAGCCGGGCAGAAGAAGATGAAACCGTGGAAGATGCTGCAGAAGCTCGCGAGTTCATACCGGTGAGAAATAAACCGCGAGACTGTGGATACAAAGCAGCTGAGGTGCTGAAAGAAGACCCCGCGGAATCTTGCCGCGAGATGTAAGTTGCGACACGAAATCGCAAACGATGCATAAGGGGGGCAATTCTTGTTTTTCCCATGCCCAACTTGAAACCAATGCTACAAAGAGGCAGTTTTCTGGAAAAAAAAAAAAAAAAAAAGAGGGTGAGAGTTTTTAAATAAAAAGTAGAGACTCTCCCTTTTAGTAGAAGAAATCAAGGTTTATGATTTTGTCTGAGATTACTTAGTTAGAAATCATTCTTGAGAGTTGTTAGTGATCATCTTGGCTTGTATTTGCTGTAGAGAAGGGTGATATTTCGTCCATGGAAGCTGTCAAGTCTTCAAGGGTTGTATTTATTCTTTTTCTTTATACTTATACTATTCTTAGTGATCATGTGTAACTAACCCACTTATGTTGGGGGATTTATGAAAGTAATGATGTTTCCACCTTACTAGCACTCTTATTTGTATAAATCACTTGCTTGATGAATGTTTTAATTGATGAAATCATAACATGTTTGTCATAGATCTTTGAAAAACATGTATTGATAAGTGTATTAAGAGTTGATGAAATGCCTCATTCATAACTATTGAAGAAGGTATTGACTCCAATAATTCATTAGTAGAGTGTATGATTAATGGTGATATCCTTAGACTCACACTTTTAATCAAAGTTCCAACCAAAATCTCATTTAATGTTCATCTAAGTCTTTCGAGAATATTTGAGTGAGTTGTTGATTGTTCTTAATTATAAAAGGGACTAACCATAGTGATTAGGTTCTAAGAGGTACAAGAGTGACTACTTGGTGGTGCATCATTGTGAATTTCATATTTCCCCTAGCATCTTTAGCTCATTAATCTTTAATCATTAAGAATTGAATTAGTTTAGACTCATAATAATTAACTAGATCTTCTATTAACTAATCGCTCTAGTTCTATGTGGGAACGACACCCTTACTCTTGCACATTATACTCGTTTACGACTTGTGCACTTGCGAAGGGTTTTAAACCAGCGCGTCCCTCTAGTATAATCGACTTAGAATAGTGTAGTTTTGTAGAACCGGTTCGGGTGTGTCAAGATTTATGGCACCGTTGCCAAGGATATTAGTGTGTTAGTTTAGATTTAGAAGTAGAGTCGTTAGATAAATTTTAGAATTACAATACTTTTTAGTCATACTATAATATAACAATTGTCTTTTCCCTAATTGATCTCCGTTACTTTCATTGAATTTTGTGCAGAATTATTGATGTGAACTTGATGGAGGATATACGATGCATGAAAGAATTCTCATTGCCCATTGTGGGGGCACATCCTTTAGCTATATCATTGAATGCCGCATAGCGAGACTATGAGTTGAAGAACTTACACTATAACATCCTACCAGCCTATTTTGGGAAGTCGAATAAAGACGCGCTTCAGTTTATGAAAGAATATTACAATGCTATCACCACGATACCATTGGGCTGGTTAACGGAGGATTTACTGAGAATGCGCTGTTTTTCATATTGCATGAAGGACCATGCCAAGAAGTGGCTTATAGCCTTGCCAGCAGGAACTCTCACTACATAGGCCGAGGTGGAGCAAAAATTCTTCTCCAAATTCTTCTCATCCTGGAAAACCAAATAAATAAATGGAAGGATTGCAAACTTCCAAGAGGATGAAGGAGAAGCATTCCTTGAATCATGGGAGAGGTTCAAGCTTTTTCTAGCTTGGTGCCCATACCACGATTTCACACTTCAATCGCAAGTGCAATCCTTTTACGATGGTCTTATATGACTCTCGCAGGCGATCATTAACAATGTCTGTGGTGGAGCGATGAGAGAATGCATCGCAGACTTTATGTTTAGCAAGTATGAGATGTTAGGACAGAATTCCCAACAGAGGAGTACAAAGGGAAGCCGTAGTGGAAGTGCACATTTGGCCATGCAAATGGAGACATTGTCTAACAATGTCAAGACAATTATGGTCAGTCAGCAGGGGCAATAGAATGAGCAGGTGAAGGTGTGCCAAGCATGTGGAATGATTGGTCATGGAGCAGATGTTTGCACCTCTAAGATAGAGGTTTAATCAGAGGCAGAGGTTCAAGCCATGTACTAGTGGAATCAAGGAAGGTAGAGAAATAGTAACAATGCCTATCAACAACCTAGGAATGATCAGAACTAATCGTGGTGTGGAAACAACTACCGGAGTCAATATCAGGGCCAACAGGGTGCTGGAAGTGCAAGCCAGTGGAAAAATCATAATTCCCTATAATTTTATCAACTGGAAATGGACCACCGAAGGATGGGTATAGAAGTGTCACTGAAGAAATTGTCGATTCAATTAGGATAGGTTATGAAGGCAAATGGGTAGCAAGATAGGGGGAAGGCCCCAATGCACGAGTATGCCCATGCCATTACTAGTTCATTGAGTGGATACACTATCAAGGAGGAAGACCCAGGGAGTTTTGAGCTAAGCATCACTATAGGGAACTCCTCAGAGGAGAAGGCCATGCTTGATTTAGGAGCCAACATCAATATAATGCCATACTCTGTTTATGAGAGGCTGGGATTGAGTGGCCTCAAGCCAACGTCCATTTGTTTGCGTCTGGTAGACCGGTCGTCAAGGAACCCTAGAAGAGTAGTTGAGGACGTGATACTCAAGGTTGATCGGTTGCTCATCCCTACGGATTTTGTAGTCTTGGATGTAGAGGATAGGGATGAGCATGGAAATTCCCAACCCGTGTTGTTAGGAATACCGTTAATGGAAACCTCGGGAGCCGTTGTGGATGTTCACGGAGGGAAACTCACCTTGAGCATCTTGGATGACGTGTATATATTTGGTGTTGAGCAAAAGATGTAAGTTCCTCAAGGTTGATTGGCTTATTTCGGTGACAAACCATAAGTGGGGTTTGTTGTAAGGGTAGCTTAGGCATTTGATGGTTGGTGCTTTGCACAACCAAGGCCTTCTCAAGACCTTAAGAGATCAAGCACTTCAAAGGTAAATTTCTAAGTGCTTACTTGCTTTGAAAAGATGTAGTTGCAGACACTCATAACACATGCATAATTCTTATTTTTGTATGTTGTATGTCTTAATAATGTGTGCTTTAATGTTCATTAATCTCTCTTCTTGCATGTTTAATTTGATTGCATTTTGTGTGTTAAATGCCATATTTTTTATGCATCATGTTTGTTTAAGGGGGCTGTCAAACCGCCTTACGTAAGGCGATTGAATAGCGGTTAGAGCAAATTTGCTCTTGACCGCCCTACGACCGCCCTTCATAGAGCGGTGCCACTGGTGGATTTTTTAATCGCCTACAAACCGCCCTACAACCGCCCTACGTAGAGCGGGTGTAAGGCAGTCCTCAAAATCCTGAGAGCAATCACCCCCATTTCGCCTGAAAACTGCCCTACGCGTAGAGCGATCATGAAAAACATGTTCTTCATTTCCTATGTGAACCGCCTTACAACCGCCCTACGTAAAGCAGATGTAAGGCGGTCAAGGCAAATTTTTGAATAACTTATCAAAACGTCGTAGCATCATCTTGTCACCATATATATTTGTTACTTTGACTTTAGGTCAGTTTTAAGAGAGTCCAAATCATATTTTGACTTAGCATTTTTCCAAAGAGAAAAAATCACTAAAGAACTCTCCTTTATTTACTCAAACACATATCCAAGTGCATCAAATCATCATCTAGCATCATCCATGATCATCTAGGTGTCATCTATGCTTGGTTTTTATTCAACACTTTTAGCTTGGTAAGTTGGTCACTAATATCATATATATTTTGTGTCTTTCTTAACAAGCAATCTCATTTATTGCTTGTATGCTTATAGAACATATTCTATTGACAAGATTGAGATAATTGTGTTGATTATTGATAGCTATTTTTAAGATTGCTTAATCTTTGATAGCCAAGCTTTATGACATGTCATATAGCAAAGATTGATATCTAGGATTGTGAATATTGTAACCTTTCATCCTAGATAGGCATTTAGTGTAACCTAGCATTACTTGCTCTTTGAATATCATATTATTCACATTAGGTTGTTAATTCTCTTCATTAAGAAGTAAGTCTTGTGACTACCAATGAGTGGTGCAAGCAAATTGGACTAGGTCCACTTTTATAGGCCTGCGGGTAGTAGTGGCGGGTTATAAACCGTGAGAGGTTAAGGTCAACCTAGGTTGTAAACGTCATTGCAATTAGTGGATTCGAGGTTCATGTGTGGCACACATAATAGCCCGTGGTTTTTCCTTGTTGAAGGTTTCCACGTAAATATCAAGTGTCTTGCTGTATAAATTGACTAGTTAGGGGCATTTTCGTAAACTTGACTAATCATGAAAATTGGGTAAAATTGATTAAAATCTATTCATCCCCTCCCCCTAGATTAATATTGAACACACCATAATTTGTTTCAATTGGTATCAGAGCGAGTTCCTAGATATACTTAGGTGATCCTTTGCTCATTTTGGTGTGTTGTGCATTTTTTTATGATTTTTGATCATTCACACATTTGCATTCATTTCATTCATTCACAAACACTATAAGTGGAAACGGTGGTGGCAACGAAGGTGCTTCAAGCACAAGACCTCCACTTCTCACCGGGTTAAATTATGCCTCTTGGAAAGGTAAGATGGAGTCGTACATATGTCAAATCCATGACCGGGCTTGGATGGCGGTTGAAGAAGGCTACGAATCACCAATGATGACTCATACGAGTGGAGGAGAGGATGTACTCAAACTTAAGGCGCAATGGAACGCGCAAGAGTTTGATACATCAAAATGGAATAGGAAGGTAATGCATGCCATCCTATATGCAATGGACTAAAATCAATACAAATTGATTCAAAAAACTAAGATAGCTAATGAGGCATGGGACATCCTAGAAGTTGCATATGAGGGAATCGAAGTGGTGAAGGACTTAAAGCTTCAAGTCCTCCAAACTCAATTTGAGATGCTCAAGATGGAGGAGAATGAGTGCTTCAACGACTTCGAGATCAAGTTGATGGACATAGTCAATCAAAGTCATCAACTTGGTGACCCTTACTCGGATAGAAGGATCAAGCAAAAGATTATGAGATCACTTCCCGAGAGATTTGAATTTGAATCCAAGGTAACGGCTTTAGAGGAGAATAGCACCTACAAAGATATGAAGCAAAGTGAGGTCATTGGGAGACTTCTAGCTTACGAGTCTAGTAAAGGTCCTATCTCCACACCTTCTAAAAAGTAAAAGGGAATTGCTTTAAAAGCCTCCAAAGTTGAGAAGGAGGAGGAGAAGGATGACTCGGATGAAGACATGGCCTTGTTGATGATAAGGTTAAAGAGGTTTGTCAAGACCGAGAAGAAAGGATTTGGATCCAAGGGTCAAGACTTGAAGAAAAGGACTCCTTTCAAGAGAAGAGTGAAAAGAAAGGGATCCAATGCTATGAGTGCGGTGTGATAGGATACATCGCTCCTGACTGTGGTAATATGAAGAACAAGAAAGAGAGAATGATGGCCGCCACGTGGAGTGGAAGTGATAACTTCAATGAGAGAGATGAGGCTTCAAATGATGAACAACTCATGGTTAACTTCATAGCCTTTGCCTCCTCTCAAAAGAGCAAAAGTGCTAGTGAAAAAGATGATGAGAGTCAAGAGGAAATTGACTCAAGTGATGATGGCTCTTCATCACAATCCACAAATGGAAATGTGGATAGGATGGATCTCCAAGACTACTGTTAACTGAAAATTTCCAGCTGGGTGGAGTTCCAATTAATGACTTTAAAGACCACGGTCGAGGTAGACCGCAATCGGAGTGATACTACGTAGTTTGATACCTCTATAACCTCAATTTAAACAAACTGGATACAATCGTGGTTACAAGTAGAGTGAATCATAGTAAATAATACATCCATCTAAAACGAAATACAACTCAAAAACATCGATAAAAACTTGACCTCAATATAGTAATGATTTCCGATATAGAAGGATTCTGACACCTTTGGAGATAGTGAAATTGTACCAGTCGATAAGTAGAAAAGTTCTCCTCCCATTTTCTAAACGCGGACGTTCTCTTTTATTGCCTCCCCTCTGCCAATCAAATCCCTATAATTTAGACCAATTGATTGATCATAAGTATTATAAGTATGAATTGCCTTCCTATTCCACCAATCAATTGCAATAAAAATTATTAAGTATTATAAGTATGAATACAATTTCAATGATATTATTATTTATTATTTATTATTATTACATATATTTTTGTAATAAAACTTATATACCTGGTTGCATTTTTCTTCTAGCTGTTATGGCTGCTCGTTCACTAAAACTTTTCTTTCCATCCTTAAAGTATATGAGTTACATTTCTGACTCATGAGATCAATATGTAAATAATATATATAAATATGAGTATATGACACAATACTCTCATGTAAAGAAGTTATAATATTTGAATTATAAAATTGATTGTAAGTTATCTATTGACTATTGTGTTTGAAAATTTTATAAATTTGTTAATGATTCTTTTAAAATAATTTTCAATATAGATAATTTGAACAATAATTTAAGTGTTTAGGATTATTATTTTTTAAATAATTTACAAAATATTCCTGGATTTCGAGATGAAATTCACAATATTTCGGAAATATCAAGAACTCTGCAAATAATACATCATGATGATTTTTTATTTCAAAAGCATTGATTGTATTTCACTTTTTCAAATGCATTGACTGCATTTTACTTCTTTTCAAACGTATGCATGTGAATAATTGATGTACTTTGATTCTTTGAATAATTGATGTACTTTTTTTTTTTTTTAATTTCTTAATAAAAATTATGGGTTTTAGTATTTTACACAAGCAAATCAGATTGCTTTCACAATCTCTGCCCAATTCTACTTTAGTAATTATACTATTGACTATTGTGTTTGAAAATTTTATAAATTTGTTAATGCTTCTTTTAAAATAATTTTTAATATAGATTATTTGAACAATAGTTTAAGTGTTTAAGATTAATTTTTTATAAAAAAAATTTTTTGCAAAATATCTATGGATTTCAGGATGAAATTCACAATATTTCGTGAATATCAAGAGATTTTTATAGATATTTCGAAATTGACTGGATATTTGTTAGACATTGAATATTACCCCTATTTCGATATCGGTCCCTTCAAAATATAGATATATCGGTGGATATGTCGATTTTACAAACCTTGAGATTAGTGTCTGTGTTTGGATTACAAACCAAACACGTCCTTAATATATACATTCACAAAAAAGAGATTACTTTTACTCACCCTCTTATTACCCCCCTCCCCAAGACTTGACATGTGTCAAGAGAGAGGTATTTTTATCTAAAAACTGTCTTATGTTTAGATAAAAAATACCCCTTCCCTTGACACATGTTGGGGGTTTGAGAGGTAAGTAAAAATGGACTCAACAAAAAATTAAATAAAAGGAGAAATAAATTTGTTATTGGTCCACATGTACTACGATTCTGATGTTTATTACCCGGGGCTGATTCATTACGTGTCAACTATGGATGGACTAAAAATAAAGAGAAAATGAACAAAACTCGATAAGGTCCTTATAGTATTGTAAATTTATATTTTTAACCCACTCGATAAGATCCTTTTTGTTAACGAATCCGGGTGTTGGGCCTATTGGTCTTGGTAAGTTAGAGTTAGAGGATTACCTCAAGGGGCCTTTTGTTTTGGGCAATTAGGAATTCACCGAATTTCTCTTCCCTTCTACTCTCTTCAATTCACATTTCCGGAATTTCTAGAAATCACAAATTACAGCTAAATACATCATTCTCAAATCTAAATCTTTACATGGAGATATAAATCAAAGGCACTGGTAAACAAGGAATAAAATATCGGTATCGATATCGAGCTTCTAAATTTATAGATATATCAAAGATATTATCAATATTGGTGGATATTCGGTAAAAAAAATAAATGATGGATATTTACATCTAAAGTTAGAATTTTTTTATGAAACTTTAGGACAGCTTAAACAAGTAATTATACATAATAAGAATCATATTTCAACGATAAACTAACATAGTTATCAGTTCAATATAAATTATAACATAGATAGAGTCTTTATATAATTTTTAAAATTGAGTATTTAATAGAATAATATTTTGTTTCAATTTTAGAATATTATATACAATATAAAGAGATTAAATATTTAACAAACAAAATTATCATTAAAATATATATATAGTTCCATACTTCTAAGATTCTATCATAAATCATAATTCATATATAATAATACATTGTATGTCTGAAATTTAAAATCAAAATGAATTCCTTGATGATTCAAATACATAAGATATATTTCTATCTTGATTCGAACAATAATTTTCCAAGAAAACATATTAGCATAGTTTTCAAGGTAGTTATTAATATGTCACACGTATGTTGCTTGATCTCTTCCAACTAATCCATGAATTGAGTAGTTTGGATCTACCCAACTTGGTGGATATTATTGATCTGCATGCATAGCTATTGCATATGGCATTTGTGGAGAAGAATAATCAAATATACTGCAGTCACCATAACTACCATAATATGGTACATGATAACCTAACCTTGTCTGTGAATCACTAAAAAAACTATTTTTTTTGTCCATACTCATTGAGGAGAGAGTTATATTCAAAGAATTTTCATCAATTTGACTTGTTCCTCCATGTTGTCTACCACGATTTTGATCAAAATTACCTGCATGAGCATCTTAACCTGCCATCTTAACCTGCTGCACTAGCATTCCAAGTTGTTGCACCAGCATCCCAACCTCCAGCATGAACATCCCAACTTGTTGCACCAGCATCCCAACCTCTCCAGAATCCCAACCTCCTTCATCATCTTCATCATCTCCATCATCTTTTTCTACACTATTTCCATCAAAGGTATGTTGATCATCGGAAGAACTGCTAACAGTAACTCCACGATCTATACCAACTTCTTCTCTAATCACTTGTTCAACATTTATTCCCCTGTCTCAAGCATGAGAAGCAATTTATGGATCAGGATTTCCCTTATCATCATCCAAATAGGCAGGTCTAACACAATCAAAAAAAAGGATTCTCATTATCATCCCCTGCTTCAGCAGCTACTTGAAGTAGATCCATAAAATCAATTTCTTCTACTTTAACTTTTTTAACTGCCATATCCCAAGTTTCAACTTCATATTATAATAACAATAAACAAGTTGTTTAAGTTTAGAATAGGCAAGACAATTTCTTTGTTTTGTGTGGATTAAAGTAAATGTGGACCAATTTCTTTCGCATACAGAAGATGATGCTGTTTGTGAAAGTATGCGAATTGGTATTGCACGCAATGATTGAGCACAATTTCCATATATTACCCACCAATCAGATGATATAAAAATTATTAAGTATTATAAGTATGAATATCATTCAATGATATTATTATTTATTATTATTATATAGATTTTTGTAATAAAACTTATATACCCGGTTGCATTTTACTTCTAGCTGCCATGCCTACTCGTTCACCAAAACTTTACTTTTCATCCTTAAAGCATATGAGCTACATTCATGACTTATGATATCAATTTGTAAATAATATATATAAATATAAGTATATGACACAATACTCCCATGCAAAGAAGTTATAATATTAGAATTATAAAATTGATTGTCAATTATAACTTTTTACCTTATTTCCAAAATTAGCAATCTCTGCAGTTTCATGGTCTAATTGTGTATAGACAATATGTACATCTTTCAAAAGATCTGAATTATCCTCAATATTTTCTCTATATTAGTACTTTGGGTTCAAATAGTAAGCTAGAAAAATAAAAAAATATTAATTTTTATATAAATAATTAAATAATTTTCAATATATATTATTTGAACAATAATTTAAGTGTTTAAGATTAATTTTTTAAAAAAAAATAATAATTTGCAAAATATTTCTGGATTTCGGGATGAAATTCACAAGATTTTAGAAATATTGAGAGATTTTTATAGATATTTCAAAATCGACCGGATATTTACTAGGCATTGAATATTATTCATGTTTCGATGCCGGTTTCTCCAAAATATGGATATATCGATATATCGATTTTAATTTCCTTCCTAATTCAGCGCGGTAAATGAGATCTCGAAATCCCTAACTTTAGTTTTTAATTTTTTTTTTAAAATTTTTTAAATTTTTAATTTTTTAATTTTTTAATTTTTAATATTATTTCTGATTTCATGAATCATGTTATAGAAACTGAAGAGAGCAAATCTACAAGTGGAGCAAGTTTAATTAGTATCAAGGTACTTGGATTTCTGTCTTCGATGGCTCTCAATCTTCGTCAGAAACAAACTGGTAATTTTCTATTTTTTTTTTAAATCGATAAACTTGACAAGAAGTAGATAGAATTCATCAAAATCTCATTTCTCGCCAAATTAGTTGTTCTATTTCGTCTACATATAAATGAAAATGAAAACCCATTGTAGTTTTTTGACTACTGACTGAATTTAGTTAATATTCTGTGTTATGTATTGAAATCTGATCTGTCCATTAATACTTTACGCTACAGAATGTATAATCCGGATGCTGAATCTGAACCAACCTGTGAATGCTACTGGAACTGCCAACGAGGAGGTTTATAAGATCTTGATATATGATAGATTTTGCCAGAACATTTTGTCACCGTTGATCCATGTTAAGGATCTCCGTAAACATGGTGTGACCCTTTATTTCCTCATTGATAAAGATCGCAAGCCTGTTCACGATGTGCCTGCTGTGTACTTTGTTCAAGCAAGCCAGCAAAATGTACAAAGAATTATAGCGGATGCTTCTGCTTCTCTTTATGATAGTTTTCACCTGAACTTTTCGTCCTCGATACCACGGACACTGCTTGAAGATTTAGCATCCGGGACGTTAAATTCGGATTCAATTGAGAGGATTTCCAAGGTCTGTGATCAGTATTTGGAGTTTGTTACTTTAGAGGATAATTTGTTTTCATTGGCTCAAAAGAATAGTTATGTTCAGTTGAATGATCCGAAAGCAGGGGATAGAGAAATTGAGGAGATCATTGAGAAGATTGTTGCCGGGTTATTTTGTGTATTGGCTACCCTAGGTGTGGTGCCAATCATAAGGTGTCCACGTGGTGGGCCAGCAGAGATGGTTGCATCAGCATTGGACCAGAGGTTGCGTGATCATTTGTTGTCCAAGAACAATTTGTTTTCAGAAGGTGGGAATTTTGTGAGCTCGTTCCAGCGTCCCATTTTGTGTATTTTCGATAGGAATTTTGAGTTGTCTGTTGGGATACAGCATGACTTTAGGTACCGTCCACTTGTGCATGATGTGCTTGGATTGAAGCTTAATAGGTTAAGCGTTCAAGGAGAAAAGGGTGGGATGAAGTCATTTGAGTTGGACAGTTCAGACCCGTTTTGGGTGGCCAATGGCTGGTTGGAATTTCCTGAAGTTGCAGTGGAGATTGAGACTCAACTGAATAAGTATAAGAAGGATGTTGATGATGTTAATAGAAGAACTGGGGGTACCGATGGGGCTGAGTTTGATGGAACTGATTTGATCGGCAACACTAAACATTTGATGAATGCAGTGAATTCATTGCCTGAATTGACTGAGAGGAAGCAGGTGATTGATAAGCACACAAATATTGCGACTGTCTTGTTGGGCGAGATCAAGGAGAGGTCTCTTGATTCATATGCTAAAAAGGAAAATGACATGATGTTGAGAGGAGGCATTGATCGAAATGAACTGCTGGGTGCGCTTAAAGGAAAAGGCAGTAAGATGGATAAGCTGCGGTTTGCAATTATATATCTAATCTCTTCGGAAACCATTAATCAGTCAGAAGTTGAGTCAGTGGAAGCAGCCCTCAGGGAGTCTGAGGTTGATACCAGCGCATTCCAGTATGTGAAAAAGATCAAGTCATTGAATGTCTCATTAGCATCAGCAAATTCTGCAAGTAGAAGTAACATTGTTGATTGGGCTGAGAAGCTATATGGGCAGTCGATTAGTGCTGTGACAGCCGGTGTGAAGAATCTATTAGCTAGTGACAGGCAGCTTGCATTGACAAGGACAGTGGAAGCTTTGGTTGAAGGAAAGCCAAATCCGGAGATCGACTCCTACCTTGTGTTCGATCCTCGTGCTCCCAAGTCTAGCTCTGGGGGAGGCAGCAGCCATCTGAAGGGACCATTTAAAGAAGCTATTGTCTTCATGATCGGTGGTGGTAACTACATGGAGTATGGCAGCTTGCAAGAGCATGCAAAGCGTCAGCAGCCCATCAAGCATGTTATATACGGAACAACGGAAATTCTCACCGGAGTAGAGTTTGTCGAGCAGCTTACGCTCTTGGGTCAGAAGATGGGATTGGGCAACACAGGTGCTCCTCCTTCTTCAACCGGTTAATACAGGTTTCAAAAGCCTGCCTTTCGTTTGGTATATGTTCTTCGAACGTTTTTCGGAAATACAGGCTTGGTAATTGAATGTACATCTATGTGCTTCTTACTTGATTACATTGCATTGCCTGCTTCTTCTTTTTTGTTGAGAATTTAGAAGAATTGCTTTTGCTTTTATGATAGGTATTTGCGGTTTAAAAGCATCTATATATATATATATATATATTAATTCAAGTCATAATGCTAACTGTCTTCTCGACAGAATATATCTGTTTTTATCGTTGTTGTAATTGAAATGTTAGCAGAGAAATATTTGTTTTTTTTTTCCGCTCTGTGTTGACTGAAATTTTATTATTTGGATCATCATACTATAATTCCGTCTACTTTTAGACAGATATTCTTGTTCAATTTCATTAGTTTATTATTAAAGATATTGGTAAATCAAAGTTTTAGAAATTTTTAATCTGTTTTTTCAAAAAATTAATTATTTTGAATCTGACACTGACGTGTCATGTCCATTTCATCGCTTAACGCTGACGTGTATGGGCACGTCAGCCTTTAAATCTGACATGCGAAGGCATGTAAGCCTTAAAGAACACCGAAGGCGAATATTTAGGGCCCGAGCATGAAGTCGTTCCCGGAGTCATTAAGAGTCTTAACGTAAGTAGCTGCTGTTATTTCAATTTCAAGTTCAAGTTCAATTTAGTTTTTCCAAGAATTTTTTTTTGTATGAAGTTTGTATCGATTAGTTTGTGTAGTTGAAGTATGAACTGTTCGAATTTGGTTTCAATAGGAAGCTCAGTAAATTTACTTGTTTTGTTATTGAAATTGCTCAATTATAATGAATAGGACTTGTTAGAGTCTCACGGAATAGACTTGTTCAGGTCAAAGAGCTTATAGACATTCGAATTCATAGTTTTGAGAGAATAAACATAGGAAGTAAATTCACCAAAAAAGCTTGTTATGACTTTTTCAAAATCCAAATTCACTGATTTTTCGTAAATTTGGAATGCTCTAAATTCACTGATCGGGCTTTGGCGTTCAGTTTTGCATTTGCTAGGTGATGACAAAATTTTGCTCTGTATTGCAAAATATGCATTTGAGTATGCCTATTTAAACAACTAAAAAAAGTGGCAGCTGTGCACAAAGCCAACATTATGAAAATATCAGATAATAGATATGATATTTAATGACCCCAGCAGCTATTTACAAAAAGATATTTTTTTAAAATCTTTGTAAGAATTTAGGTTTAGAAGATAACGAGGTAGATAATATTCTTGTAGAAAAATATGAATTTTGATTGTTTAAGAGATATGTTATAGGGGTTTTTCATTAGTATGACACGTCAGTGAAGATAGTGGGTAATGTAGAAATATAATGAGTCCACGTCACCAAAAAGTCAAAGAGGCGACACGTCAACAAATGGTCAATAAGAACATGTAACGGTATCACATGAGAGGCCGTCTACAAATAAGGATCTACTCAGCTAGATCTACTCGATCAAAACAGGAAATATGACCATATTAAGATATGCCATATTGAGCAAAGATCTACTCAGATACAGAATCTAAGAATTACACTCCAATAAGGAAATATACCTATTTCCTCTCTAGTACCGAAGAAGTCTAATCAGGAAAGAATTCAAAGCTTCCATGAGTATAAACAGAAAACGGTAAACGAGTCCTAATCAATTTACTCTACCAAAATCCTACGAAGACTCTAATTAATTAATGAATCCACCGCTTATACGACAGGAACTAAATCAACCCTAGATCGAACTATATGAATACATCCATGTATTCATTATAATGGGGTGTGATCATCATGAGAAATTTACACTTACATGAGAAAAGAGGTACGAAGCATATTTAATTATCTAAGAGAAAGCGAGTATTGAGTGTGTAATCCTTATATTCAAAATGTATCACTTCTCGCCGTCACCGGCATTGTGGATGTTTCTCCATCTTGGGGTTTTACCTCGTAAAACATGTGTTATGCTTATTCATCTTTTATTTTTTGCTCATTACGTTTATCTTGCAGGTTTCATTAACCAAAACCGTTGACCAATTGACTTTCAAGAAATTACCGTCAACAATTGGTACTAGAAGGAGAGGGAAAAACTCAACTTCGAGGAACCCTCATTAACAGACCATAGAAAGAATTCTGATATGGATCCAACACTTGAAGCACCCTACAAATGACTATTGGAAGTGTTAGGGAGTGGATTAACTAACAAACTCGTAACAGGAGTTACGGTTGTGACCAAATCCGGAGGAAGAATATTGCGAAAGCAATACTCAAAGCTTCAAAGTATCAAGAATCCGTCCCAGGAATTGCTTTCCCATTCCGACAGCTTACAAAAGAAAAGAGAAGAGAGTTGTCTATAATCACGGAATTGCTAACCAATGCACACTAAAGTGAGCATATCTCCCTCTACAAAAGTCGGATTCGTGAACTCTAAAAACTGCTGGAAACTAGACATCTAAGGCTTTCCAAGCATATATGGTTGATAGTCTAGTTTGTTAGGTTTTTGGTTTGTCTTGGCATATATTCCATATCAAAATGATGTTTTTCTTGTATTGATTAGTTCTCTTAGGATTGATGATTTGAAGCTTCAAAGAAAGACTCAGACACATTTCATGCAAGTTGGTGTTGTTCAAGGAGGAATGTGCTTCATTGCACAATAAAGGTAAAATAGACCTCATTTCTCTTACAAGGCTAGGGGCACACACACACACATGGCATTCATTTGTGTCCCTGCATAGTTGAACAATATATATTTAACACTTTCACACACTTGGCAATATATGTTCATGCATTAGCTTTAAATTAATACTCATTGGAAAATGCATGTTCTAGGATTATGTCTAGGAAACGGCATATGTTTGTGACTTGGTGTCTTTTTGTTTTTGTTTAATTTTTTTTGGACTTGAACATGATCTCTTATGATTCCTTATTGAGTCCCAATCATTTTGGTTACTCATTCATCAGGTTTCGAGTCCAAACGATGTAGCTAAGCTAAGCTACGCTACTTTGCGTTCTCATTCGTTAAGTTGTCTTCGTCGTAGTTTTCCGAGATGAATTTTTAATCTCTTTGCAAAGTTTTGTACTCTTTGTTGTGCGTGAGGGAGTCACAATTCATAATCCAAAGACGGATTCAAAATCAGAGTTCGGAGGCCCGAATACGGCCGAAGAACGCGAGTGGAGTGCGAGATGACCAAGCAAGGGTCAAGCTTGGTGGTCACGTGTGCCACACGCAGTCCACACGTGGTGCTGACGTGGCACATGCTAGTTGGCTGCTCCTTTCCCTCTCTCTCTCTCTCTTCATTTTAAATTCCTCCATTCCCTCCCATTCCATTCAAGAAGAAAAATTAGAATTTTCTAAGTGCAGAATTTTCTCTTAACTTTTTCTCACATTCCAAACACCATAACTTTCTCATACAAAATCAGAATTTGGTGATTCAAGTTAGAGATTGTTTGTATTTGAGTGCTCTACCTTTTCCAAGTGGTCTTGCAGCAGTTTTATCGATTTTTCGAGTGGTTCTACCTAGAAAACCGTGACAACTCGTGATTCCTCGGTATTGGTCTTATCTTTCAAATTTCTTCTTTTATAACCTTCAATTTACTTGGGGTTTCTTCTTCTATATATATGTATATGTATGATGAATTCTATTGAGAAAGATAGCTTCATAAACAAACCTAATCAAAATTCTAATTAGAGACATATGTGAACTAGTTTCTTTGATTCTATAATTTTCACATGTTTGAGAGTTGTATTGTGATTAGTTTGATATCTAAGGTTGTTTGAGACTTGATTGAATCATTTTGATGATAAATGACCTTGAATTTTATTTTGATCCTATGATTGATGTAATCAAGGATTATTGTATGTGTGTGTTTTTAGAAAAATCTAAAATTTAATTGAGTAATCATTTTATCCTTTCTCAAATTATTTGTCTAGAATATTTATTGAAATCTTTTTTTGATTCTAGCATTTTATTATGTATGTGTATGATATTTTGAAAATGTGCTTCATGAATATGAACTATTCAAGTGTTGTTTGTTTAAATGAAACTAGGAGTTTTTGTGTTAGGTGTTTTCACTTACTCTAGGTTTAATTCATGTTTTTGCATCTAGACTATTAGACTTGTGTTTCACATGTTTAGGTCTATTTGTGCCATGAAATGTATTGATCACATGTTCTATGTTGAATTGTTTGATTGCATCATTTTGTATTCACGTGATCACATTAGGAAGTCCTTGTGAAAGGCATGAAGTCTTGGTTATGACATGATGTTCGGATAGGCAAGCAAGAAATCTTGTTTAGAGTTAGGATGACTCGGATAGGCAAGCAAGAAGTTATGGCTATGATCGGGAAGGTCCGGATAGCTATGCAAGGGAGGCTCTCTAGAGGCATGAGTGCCTTAGATAGAAAGCTGGCTATATTATTGGTAAGCTTAGGTGTATGGATAGACATAGACTCCAATAGAGCGGGGTACACGTGATGTGTATGCATTCTTGAGGAATTTCTAATCTTTAATCGATGTTGGTTTGGTATATTGTCCAATATATGGTGACTCCACATCTTTGAGGGATTTCATACTTTCCAATAGGGTTAGGTAGACATAGACTCTACATGGGTTGGTGATCTAGGATTGGTCACTTTATGGAATTTCTAATTTACCATCCAATATATATATAGTACCCAATAGTTGTAGTTCAACCTGTGGATGTTTCCTCTTTGGAGGTTTTACCACGTTGAGAAATCCCATGTGTTAATTCTTCATATCTCTCTTTATTACTTGTATATATATGTTTGTTCTTAATCTTGTAGTACATTCATCACTTGTGAAGTTTTGGAATCAAGATTTGTTAAGTGTGATTTTTAAAGCAATACATATTTGATCATTCTTATATTCTTTATTCTTATATTCTTTATTCTTTTGTATTTTGTTACTTTAATGTATAGCTATATTTGTTAACACTTGTAATTCCTTGAACAATATCATAATACAAGCATTCTTTGTTGTTGAGATTTTTGTGTTCTTTACCTCATGCAACTCCTTATATATGTAGACATTGCTTAAATTGATCACATGATTATATTGTCTATGTATGGATGTTTTGGATTATGTGTTGTATGTAAAGCTACCTTGAGGAACAAACGAATGTTTGTTTCAAGAGATTGAAAAATGCTTAAAAATCTATTCACTCCCCTTTACGTATGCTTTAAGTGATTTAACTATATTTGTATTATTTTCATAGTTCAATCTGAGCAATATTTGGTGGCTCCCACAATATTGAAGAAACCAGATCACATATAGATTTCTAATCTGACCATCGAACACTAAAACGGGCATATCTCCCTCTACAAAAGTCGAAATCGCGAGCCATAAAAAACCATCAGAAACTAGACATCTGGAAATTTCCAGAAATATAAGGTTCACAATATGGTTCAACTTGTGGAATATTTTATTGTCCCGAAACATTGAAGGAAATGATTCGCAGAGGATTCTCTAACTTGACCACCAGACGCTAAAATAGAGATAACTCTCTCCAGAGAGCATTGAATCACAAACCACAAATATTGCTATAAAATAGATGTATAGATATTTCCGAGGATATGTAGGTCTCAACACAATTCATCCCGAGGAATATTTGACGACTTCCGGAACGTTGTGGTTCAGCATTAAGTTTACTTGATGTGTTAGAAATCGAGCCCATCTTGGTATGAAACACCCAATGGCGATTCTAAACTGAACCCACTCGACTCTTCATCAATTCAGTTGTAAAGGATCCAATAGTAAAACAACTAGACTCCAGGTTTGGTAAGTGGCCGAGGTTAGTCAATTTACGATCTAATTTTATGATTTTATTTACATTGTGCAAACAAGGAATATATGCATAGTTACATAAATAAAAGTGAAAACCAATCAAATAATGATTTTTAGAGATTTAATTGGGAATTCAATCTTGATAAAATCATTCAGATTTGGGGTATGTTTTCTCTTAATTGTTATTACTATTGATATCATCTTGCATCGATAAACGTATATATTATCATGTAGAATATCATGATGCTTAAATCTTTTACTATGAATACACTGCTAATTTGTTGGAGTTAGAAATTGCATACTGTGCTTTTCTATTAAAGTATCTGCATGGATTGCCTCGACTTGGGAGTGCATTACTGAATCGATTTAGTTGGCAACAAGTATGTCACATGATTATTATTCTAGATTAATGAGAGTAAAACATACTGAATGATGTTTAATATTTGTGACATTTTGATTAACCAAACAATAATTCGATTGAATTTAATTGAGACTTTGATCTTGATGAAAGACGCTTTCGAAAGCATTTAAAAGCAGTACCGAAATTGTCCGGATATAGATGTACGATTTCTCTTGATTGTTATGCTATTTATTATCGTTGGCACCATATTGCATCTTAATCGATAATTCAGAAGGAAATCATAGTGATTATTTCTATTTGAAATATTATGAATTTAGAATTAGAATCACTAGAACTATAAGTATATAATCCATATCTTTCTATAAAAATTCCTATTGATGTTAAAATAGAGTATGAATCGCATTTGGTTTGGAGACACATGTAACATATACACACCACAACATTTTGTTACTTTTCAGTCCAAATATGCCATGGTTATTGATGTTTAAATATTCATGATAGTGGTTGGACTCAACAATATTGGGTTAGACCAATTCGTTCTTTAAATCAAATGAGCATGAGTGTTGAAGAATGTGACTAGAAGTATTTGTCACGCTTGAGACATTGAATTTATGTAATCTAGATATATTAAATTATATCTACCTCTTCATATCATTATACTTTCATATACAAATACAGAACACGCATAACTTTTGTGTAATTCTCATTGTGCTATATTGCGTTCACATGTTATCTATGCATGTTTCTCTCATACATAATACATAATTCGCGTGCATAAGTCTATAAAGATGTAATGCATGCTTAATTAGTATGTCTGACAACTTTTATGGCTCTTACACGCATGTTGTCTATCGGTTGGAGGGGCCTTAGCATGGATTGGTATAGTCGGGTCGTGGCTCTACCACAGTAGAGGTACCAGGATAGAAGCGTAAGGGTATAGGCAATGGAGATTTTGCCTTATGTAGACCAGGCTGTTCCAGTAGCTAGCCATGACCGATTCCCAGGAGTGCTGGCACCAATCCCAACCGAGGTCGGATGCAACTCATAGAATGCTATTTAAACGAAGCATGGACTCTTATATGAACGAATAATATGCACTGCATCTCAATTATCAAGGTTGGGTTACAACTTTAGTAAATGGGGGAAAGGAATACAACTTTCTTGATCTTACAAAATGAGGGGTTCATATCTAGGGAACCAGTCGTTCTATAGTAGTAGAGATTACACCCTATCCATCTTAAAAGGGGGATAAGTCGTTCAACAGTAACAAAACTCTCTATTTCTCTCCAAAGTCTAGTAAGAGCCCAACCCTTTAATCATCTAGAGTATAGGTATTTATAGAGTGTCAAAGATGTGGTAAGTGAGGAGGGTCCTCCAGCATAGGAGTCTTTAGCATGATCCTCATCACTCATACGTCCTATGCCCATTACGACAAATGCCCTGAAGGGTCGGGATTGCTCCAACTGGGCCCTAGGGCTGACCTGGCAGTTGAGTGGGTTGGTGAGAGACCTCTTTTTAGATGAGATAACCATTAGAAGATCTCCACAGTTGGTTTGAATTGGGCGTGGGTGGCACGTATGCCACGAATGGCTGGGATAGTCCCACATATGTCCTAATGTCCACCTAGATGCTTCGTAGGTGGTTATATGGTGTTTTCCCTGATTCTGGTTGGCTAGAGATGTCTGAGCTGGCCAAATAAGTCATTTTCACTTTTTGGGTCTGTTAGGGGATAGTGCCAAAGTCTGTCATGCTGCCACTGTCGAGCGCTTCTTCCCACAATTTCCTCTTTCTGCCTGGGTTCTTTTTGCATTCTTCCTATCTGTTGGAACTCAGGTTTCCTCTTTGGTGATGATTGAAGTTGACCCTTTGTAGGGTTGAGTTGGACCACCATTGGGCCGTTGATGCCGGTTGATGTAGCATGATCAAGGCCCTTGATTTCTTATCTTTCCCTTCCATTGTTACCTGGGCGAAATTAATGCCCACCTACCCCCTACTCTCTATTGGGTTCCTTCCTTATTTAGGCTGGCCCTTCTGCTAGGGCTTGCATCAGCCCTTCACGGGTTCACTTGGTGATCTTGGTGATGGTTCTAGATGGTTCTTATGTGTTTAGGGAACCCTTATCACAACAAGGGACTCAAGAAGCCCAGGTGTCCTTTCTCTGGTTTGACCTGATGTGTCGGGACGTCCCACTAAGGTGGCTTTCAGATCGAACCAAAATTGTTATGATTTTGGCTATCATTTCCTTCTCTTTATACTTGATTCTCGGGCATTTGCCTTTGTTTTAACGTCGTTAATCAAGTGTTTCAAGATTATTTATGCCATAAGGGCATTTGTGAAGAAGAATAAGAATTTGATGCAAAAGTGTGCACAAAGTGGAGAAACATGGCATTGTCAGTCTTTGAAGGTGTCGCCTTTGACACATGGTGACAAAAGGTTGAAGATCACCAACCAAGTGTTGATGCGGTATCGTCCCTGTGGAGATCAAGAGGCGACAGAGAAAACTAAATCAAGAAAATCAATCAGGTGTGGCACCGCGATGAGATGTGGTTCTTTTGACATACCGTGACAAAGAAGATTACATCCTGAAAATCAATCAGGTGAGGCGCCGCTGTGAGATGTCGTTCTTTTGACACACCGCAACAGAGATGATGAAAAAAAATAAAACCATCAGGTGTGGCGTCGCTGTGTTGTGTCGTCATGAGACCAAAAGGCGACCACCCTCAAAATCATAGATCTCCATGTAGCCTTTCCAGTGTCGTTGTGGTGACAACCAAGAAAAAGATCAAAATCACCGCGACAATTGAATCCAAGATTCTGTAACCGCCTGTCGCGATGGTGTCGTTACAGCGACAACAAACCGCAACTCCCTGCCACTTTAGCATTTCAAGCAGTTACATAGTACAAATCCGAGGCCTCTATAAATATTCTTCGTCTCCACCAAGCAAAAGAGAACCAGACCATTAATAACACGAATTCTCATATTCAAGTTTAGTGTTCTCTCCTCCATAATTCCCGTCTCAACATCTTCCATTTCTCAACTCGAACTAATCTTTTCCACCCCAAAATCAAAATAAAAATCTTGATTACTTCACTAAATCTTTCCTCTCTTCCTATTCTCTACATCTCAACTCCTTTGTCACCCATAGACATCCACCTATCTAGACACATTCTCATCTTCTACTCTTTGCACTATGAGCATCTAAGGAAAGGAAGGAGCAAGCATTAAAAAAAGAAGCCCAATGGTGATTTCCTTATCTATTACTTCCTTGATTTTGATTGTAACTATGTGTAACTAAACCCCCTTTCTAGGGGATAGATGTGAGGAACATTTGGATTTGGGTATTGCCTAAGCTTTAATATATTTGGAATCAAACTTGGATTGACAACCCTTGTGAGATTAAGAACATAGTGAATAGGATAGGTATTGGAGGGTATATCAACCGCAATAATCTAAACCTTGATTTGTAACAAACCGATCCCATTTGGACACCCTCTCCTTAATCGGTTAGGCATTTTGGTGGGAAGTTGTTTAGGGTTCATAGTAATGGTTTAAACACATTCAAGAATACAAATGGTTAACAAATATGAGATTGGTTCATTAATGAAGCTTGAAAAGCATTGCCCATAATCCACTTTCTAATCCATCATTTCCCTAGCATCTCTCTTAATTGTTTACACCCATTAATCTAATCAAGATTGTTGAGCATTCTATTTTTCCTATCACATTTTATTACTTTTACTTTTAATGCATGTTTTGTGGTTTCTCAAACCACACACCATCCCTTTACTATGTTTTACTCTGTTGCATTTTAGATTAGTTAATCAATCCAATACATTACTCTAATTCCCTGTGGAAGGAACATTTGCTTACCATTTTACTAATTTACATCCTAAGAGAATT
Source organism: Acer negundo (assembly GCA_035582765.1). Lineage (NCBI taxonomy): Eukaryota > Viridiplantae > Streptophyta > Magnoliopsida > Sapindales > Sapindaceae > Acer > Acer negundo. Next base: position 5,885,889 of record CM069238.1, read on the forward strand.
CTTAAGTAGCTAAAAATGGTTTTCAAATTATCACATAATTATATCATTTTTGTTGTGCGAAACGACCTCATCACTTCCCCTGGTAGCGTTGATAAGTCCTGGTGTCTTTCGAGGGTTATGATTGGGGGGCAGAGCAATGTCACGCTAGATCCCACCGCCACGGCATCGGGGCGGTCCTGGCTGTATCAGGGACCAGGATTCTTAGAGCGTAGGTTTTGAAGGCGAAGGGGGGGTCGTGCTGTCATACGTTGATGATTTAGGTGTGGCTTGCTCCGGTTCGAATCCTACTGTGATGTACCGGGGAAAGTTCTCCTTTGATTCTTTGGGCCATATTTGGTGGTTAACAACTTGGAAATCGACTTTATACACAAGGACGAAAACCATGTACAATAAATGCATGGAAAGTTTCGTATGTTCCAATTCAGAACTTGAAAACTTATGAATGAGTAACCAAAACATTTAGAAATCAATAAGGAACAATATGAGAACATATTCAAGTCCGATATCCATAAAATAAATACAAACATACAAACACAAGAACACACATGTAGCCATTACCTAGAGATAGTTCTAGAACATGCAATTTTACAAAAAGTTGTCAAATTAAGTCCAATGCATATGCATACTAAAATATGTGTGTGAATGTGTTATACCAATTTAGCGTTTTTCTCCTTTGAAGCTTATATCAACCACGAATCACCTGAGCAACTAGTCATTACAAATGAATAAAGTTTTGTTATGGAATCATGTCAATACAAATCTAAAACTTAATAGGATATCCCTCACTTACCACCCAAAGGTCACCTTATAAATACCTTAACTCAAGAAGAGTAAAAGGTGGAAAATTTCAAACAAAAACATAGGAGAGAGCACTACTTGGCTACTACCTCCTATAGGAAGCTCAATATTGTTCATCCCACTTAGTTACTATCCTTCTATAGAAAGCTCCATATTATTCATCCTACTTGACTACGACCCTCATGCAGAAAGCTCCACATTGTCCACCCTACTTGTCTACTACCTTCCTCCATTTATCTCCATATAGGTCATTATTTGAAGAGTTTAGATGCTTAAGAGCAATGTATGATGTACCCCTCTTATATGATTAATAAAAAGTACCACATATTTGTTTGAATCTCCTCGACCCTTACCCCGTAAGCATTTTTAGGACCGGTCCTAGATCCCAGTGTTGGTCCCTAGTAATCGGACCAAGAGAACCCTAGTACAAACAATGGCTTAACCAGGCTAACCCTCTAGTTAGTATGGGCCAATAGCGGTGCACCTGCATGCCACAGTCAACTGGTGTCTCGAAAGTTCCATCAGATTTTTAGGATAACAATAGTGTATCTCACAGCACGATACTTAATGTGTTTGTCTTCTAGTGGGTCTCCTGGTAAGATGTTGCTAACAAGGTATCTCTGGATAGGTGTCATCCAGGTATCTTCTCCTATGTTCACTTCATTCACCTCCAATTCCCTTTCCCAACCTTCTGTGCTTGGTCGGGTGAGATATGCTATTGAGATGGATATCAAATATATTCGTGCGGTGGCGGTGGTGAGTTTGGAGAGAGCGCCTGCCTTTTCGTTTTCTTCTTGAGGAATTTGAGTGATTTCAAAATTCTTGAAGTGTTGTGGCATTCTTTCGGCGATCTCCAGATATGCTACCATGGTATCTTCTTTAGTTTGATATTCGTCGTTGACCTGGTTTACCACCACTTGCGAATCATTGAATATATGGATCTCGTCAGCCCTAAAACTGTCGATATTCTCAATCCAGTGAGTAGTGCCTTATGCTCCGCTTGATTATTAGTAGCCTTAAAGTCGAATCGTTAAACGCATTTGATTGCATCTTCTTCATGAGTGGTGATTATAATTCATGCTCTGCTTCTGTAGGTATTGGAGGATCTATCCATATATAGTCTCCATTTAAATCCTTTGGTCTCTCATTTATCCTCGAGTGATCTGGCGACTTCAACATCAGGCTCCATGAACTCGGCGATGAAGTCCTCTACTAACTACCCTTTGATTGAAGATCTGGGGATCTATTCAATATCGAATTCGCTTAGTTCAATTGCCCATTTTCTCAATCTAGCTGATACTTCAGGTTTTTGCAGTATTTGCTTTAATGGGCAACTGGTATACACACCAATCTTGTGAGCTTGGAAATAAGGACGGAGCATTCTCGCCACGATCACTAGCGTTAATGCCATGTTCTTGGCTGGAGGATATCTGGTCTCAGTAGGCAACATGGCTTTAGTGGTGTAGTAGATCGAGCATTGTGCGCCTTCATCTTGTCTCATGAGTGCATAGCTGGTTGCGATGTCTGTAACTGATAGATACAAAGTTTCTTCTGCCTACGATTTTGATAGTAAATGAGCTCGCCCTAGGTAATCCTTTAATTGCTGGAAAGCCTTCTCGAACTGCTCATCCCATTTTACTCATGCTCCCCTTTTCAGGGCTTTAAAGAAAGGTAAAGATTTCTCGGTTGACCTTGAGATGAAACTGTTCAGCAGCGCTAGACAGCCGGTCAATCACTGTAATTCTTTAAGTGTTTCAGGTGCTTTCATCTTTCTTATCATAGAGATTTTTTCCATATTTGCTTCCATTCTTCATTGATGCACCTGGAAACCCAAGAACTTCTCGGAAGGCACATCGAACGTGCATTTGGCTGGGTTTAGCCTCATCCTATTCCTTCGTAATACTTCGAAGGTTTCCTGTAGATCGTGGACGTAGTCGCTGACCCTCCTTTTTTAATTAATTAAATAATATATATTTTATTAGTAATATTAAGTTATAAAGAATTAATATTAATTTATTTTTTTATCTAAAGTCTATTGTAAACTTACATCAGATAAAAGAAAAACCTAATAATTATATATTATTTTTCAATCACAGCGGCTTACTTTAAGTCAACAACCCTAAAAAAAATACAAAGTTCAATTTAAATAGTTGTTTCGCTTGAACTCAGGTATTTTAATATTTTTTTGAGGTAGGGTCGGGATTTATTGTTCTGTCCCGAACCCGCCACATTTCAGTTACTGTTAAGGCCGTGTTTGGAGATTGTACATTAAGTGCAGATTACTGATCGGTGTCTGTGTTTGGATTACAAACAAAACACGTCCTTAATATATATGTGTCGGGGGGAGTGTAATGCAATGCTTAGCCACTTTGAAGGGAGATGAGCAAAAGTGGACTCAACAAAAAATTAAATAAAAGGAGAAATAAATTTGTTATTGGTGCACGTGTACTTAGGGATGAGCATTTATCCCCAGGACCCAAATCCCCACATCTCCATCCCCATTTGGGAGAGAATTTTTAGGGAAAATTAGAGAAATGGGGAGGGATGAGGATGATTTTTATCCCCAAATTAAAATGGGGATGGGGGGACCCCTTCCCATCCCCATTTCTCCATTTTCCCCACAAATTTATGGAAATGGGGATGGGGGGAGGTGCTCCTATCCCCATTTCCCAAATTTCCTCAAACATTATATATAATATATATATATATATATATTTATATATATAATTTTTTTATTCTTCTATTTTACTAAGTATATATACATCTTTTTAACATAAAAAATATAACCCTAAATCATAAAACTTGTCTAATAAACTTTATTTTATAATTGATTAAAACGCTTTTATTTGAAATTGTAATGGATTTTATTTTGTATTTGAATCTATAATGGATTTTGTGTTTTTATAATATGTAATTTTTAGTTATACAGGGAAGATGGGGAAACGGGTAAAACGGAAAAAAACGGGGAAACTGAAAAAAACGATAAAAAAAAAAAAAAAAAAAAAACGAGAAAAATGGAAAAAATGAGGATGGAGATGGAGAGATATCTATCTCATTCCCCAAATGCTTATCCTTACGGGTGCGTTTGGTACGCGGGACGGGACAGGACAATGTGGGACAGTTTCTTCTTGTCCCACGTTTGGCACGACTTTATCATGGGACAGAACGGGACAAGGTGGGACAAAAATCATCAATTTCTGTCCCACCCAAGACCCTAGGCCAGACTTGTCCCATGCATGGGACAAATGGGACAAGTCTCAAAAAGACCTTTTTACCCTTAAATCTTCAAAAAATCACAAACTTATACAATAGTTTATATGTATATATATTTTATAATATTATATATATATAATATAATATAAATATTATTATATATATTTTAATATATATTATTTATTAGTAATATTAATATTATTATATATTATATAATACGAATACTATATATTATTATATATAATATATATTATATTATATAATAATATATAATATATATTTTGGATAAGAATAATAAAATATAAAAGTATATATTATTTAATATAATAATATATATAATATAATATAATATTATATTATATTATATTATATTATATATATTATTATATTAAATAATATATAATTATATATATAATATAATATAATATATATAATTTTATATTTTATTATTATTATCCAAAATATATATTATATATTATATATTATTATATAATATAATATATATTTTATTATAATAATAATATATATAATAATAACATAATATATATTAGATCATTTATGTATATATATAACATATTATATATATATATTATATATAATAATATTATATATTAATATTAATATATGATATTATAATACAATATATATTATATATTATTATAAATATTAATAATATATAAATATATTTAATATTATAATATATTATATATATATTATATTTTATTGTATATAATAATATATAATTTATTAAAAATTATTACATATACAATAATATATAAGATAATATATATATATTAAATTTTATTATTATATATAATATTTTAAAAATTATTTCATATACAATAATATATATATATAATTTTATTTTATTTTATATATATATTATATACATATGAGGGGCACTCTGGTCATTTGAACCTCTTGTCCCGTCCTGTCCCATCCATACCAAACGCATAACAGTACAGTTAATAGTTCTATCTCAGACATTCCAAACACAATATGGAACAACTGTCCGTCCCGTCCTGTCCTGTCCTGTCCTATCCCATCCCACCTTGTCCTGTCCCATCTCTGTGCCAAACGCACCCTACGTGTACTACGATTATGATGTGTATTACCCGGGGTTGATTCATCACGTGTCAGCTATGGATGGACAAAAAATAAAGAGAAAATGAACAAAACTCGATAAGGTCCTTATAGTATTGTAAATTTATATTTTTAATCCACTGGATAAGATCCTTTTTGTTAACGGATCCGGGTGTTGGGCCTATTGGTCTTGGTCAGTTAGAGTTAGAGGATTACCTCCAGGGGCCTTTTGTTTTTGGCAATTGGGAATTTAACGAATTTCTCTTCCCTTCTACTCTGTTCAATTCACATTTCTGGAATTTCCAGAAATCACAAATTACAGCTAAATACATCATTCTCAAATCTCAATCTTTACGTGGAGTGGAGATATAAATCAGAGGCACTGATAAAGCGCGGTAAATGGATCTCGAAATCCCTAACTCTAGTTTATTTATTTATTTATTTTTTATTTATTATATATTATTTCTGATTTCATGAATCATGTTATAGAAACTGAAGAGAGCAAATCTACAAGTGGAGCAAGTTTAATTAGTATCAAGGTACTTGGATTTCTGTCTTCGATGGCTCTCAATCTTCGTCAGAAACAAACTGGTAATTTTCTATTTTTTTTTTAAATCGATAAACTTGACAAGAAGTAGATAGAATTCATCAAAATCTCATTTCTCGCCAAATTAGTTGTTCTATTTCGTCTACATATAAATGAAAATGAAAACCCATTGTAGTTTTTTGACTACTGACTGAATTTAGTTAATATTCTGTGTTATGTATTGAAATCTGATCTGTCCATTAATACTTTACGCTACAGAATGTATAATCCGGATGCTGAATCTGAACCAACCTGTGAATGCTACTGGAACTGCCAACGAGGAGGTTTATAAGATCTTGATATATGATAGATTTTGCCAGAACATTTTGTCACCGTTGATCCATGTTAAGGATCTCCGTAAACATGGTGTGACCCTTTATTTCCTCATTGATAAAGATCGCAAGCCTGTTCACGATGTGCCTGCTGTGTACTTTGTTCAAGCAAGCCAGCAAAATGTACAAAGAATTATAGCGGATGCTTCTGCTTCTCTTTATGATAGTTTTCACCTGAACTTTTCGTCCTCGATACCACGGACACTGCTTGAAGATTTAGCATCCGGGACGTTAAATTCGGATTCAATTGAGAGGATTTCCAAGGTCTGTGATCAGTATTTGGAGTTTGTTACTTTAGAGGATAATTTGTTTTCATTGGCTCAAAAGAATAGTTATGTTCAGTTGAATGATCCGAAAGCAGGGGATAGAGAAATTGAGGAGATCATTGAGAAGATTGTTGCCGGGTTATTTTGTGTATTGGCTACCCTAGGTGTGGTGCCAATCATAAGGTGTCCACGTGGTGGGCCAGCAGAGATGGTTGCATCAGCATTGGACCAGAGGTTGCGTGATCATTTGTTGTCCAAGAACAATTTGTTTTCAGAAGGTGGGAATTTTGTGAGCTCGTTCCAGCGTCCCATTTTGTGTATTTTCGATAGGAATTTTGAGTTGTCTGTTGGGATACAGCATGACTTTAGGTACCGTCCACTTGTGCATGATGTGCTTGGATTGAAGCTTAATAGGTTAAGCGTTCAAGGAGAAAAGGGTGGGATGAAGTCATTTGAGTTGGACAGTTCAGACCCGTTTTGGGTGGCCAATGGCTGGTTGGAATTTCCTGAAGTTGCAGTGGAGATTGAGACTCAACTGAATAAGTATAAGAAGGATGTTGATGATGTTAATAGAAGAACTGGGGGTACCGATGGGGCTGAGTTTGATGGAACTGATTTGATCGGCAACACTAAACATTTGATGAATGCAGTGAATTCATTGCCTGAATTGACTGAGAGGAAGCAGGTGATTGATAAGCACACAAATATTGCGACTGTCTTGTTGGGCGAGATCAAGGAGAGGTCTCTTGATTCATATGCTAAAAAGGAAAATGACATGATGTTGAGAGGAGGCATTGATCGAAATGAACTGCTGGGCGCGCTTAAAGGAAAAGGCAGTAAGATGGATAAGCTGCGGTTTGCAATTATATATCTAATCTCTTCGGAAACCATTAATCAGTCAGAAGTTGAGTCAGTGGAAGCAGCCCTCAGGGAGTCTGAGGTTGATACCAGCGCATTCCAGTATGTGAAAAAGATCAAGTCATTGAATGTCTCATTAGCATCAGCAAATTCTGCAAGTAGAAGTAACATTGTTGATTGGGCTGAGAAGCTATATGGGCAGTCGATTAGTGCTGTGACAGCCGGTGTGAAGAATCTATTAGCTAGTGACAGGCAGCTTGCATTGACAAGGACAGTGGAAGCTTTGGTTGAAGGAAAGCCAAATCCGGAGATCGACTCCTACCTTGTGTTCGATCCTCGTGCTCCCAAGTCTAGCTCTGGGGGAGGCAGCAGCCATCTGAAGGGACCATTTAAAGAAGCTATTGTCTTCATGATCGGTGGTGGTAACTACATGGAGTATGGCAGCTTGCAAGAGCATGCAAAGCGTCAGCAGCCCATCAAGCATGTTATATACGGAACAACGGAAATTCTCACCGGAGTAGAGTTTGTTGAGCAGCTTACGCTCTTGGGTCAGAAGATGGGATTGGGCAACACAGGTGCTCCTCCTTCTTCAATCCGTTAATACAGGTTTCGAAAGCCTGCCTTTCGTTTGGTATATGTTCTTCGAACATTTTTGGGAAAATACAGGCTTGGTAGTTGAATGTACTTCTATGTGCTTGTTACTTGATTACATTACATTGCCTGCTTCATTTTTGTTGAGAATTAAGAAGAATTGCTTTAGCTTTTATGATAGGTATTTGTGGTTTAAAAGCTTCTTTTTTTTTAATTCAAGTCGGATAATGTTAACTGTCTTCTCGACAGAATATATCTGTTTTTATCGATGTTGTAATTGAAAAGTTAGCAGAGAAATATTTGTTTTTTTTTTTTTTTTTTTTTTTTTCTGCTGTGTGTTGACTGAAATTTTATTATTTGGATCATCATACTATAATTCCGTCTACTTTTAGATAGATATTCTTGTTCAATTTCATTAGTTTATTATTAATGATATTGATAAATCAAAGTTTTAGAAATTTTTAATCTGTTTTTTTTCAAAAAATTAATTATTTTGAATCTGACACTGACGTGTCATGTCCACATCATCACTTAATACTGACATGTATGGGCACATCAGCCTCTTAATCTGATGTGCGAAGGCACGTAAGCCTTAAAGAACACCCCGAAGGTGAATATTTAGGGCTCGAGCACGAAGTCATTCAATGACTAGCTGCTGTTACTAGCTATGCGTTTGAGTATACCTATTTAAACAACCAGAAAAAAGTGACAGCTGTGCATAAAACCAACATTATGAAACTTGCTGATGGTTTGTTTTTGGAATCTTGCCGGGAAGCCACTAGAAAATATCCCAGTATCAAGTACAATAGACAATTGCTGTAGGCAACTGGTTTCAAAGCTTGAGCAATTTTAGCCATGTAATCTCTTCTTTAGGTCACCCCAAATACAGCAGGAGGAACTGGTGTCATGCCCGTAGGTAAAAATTACTGATTAACAATTTCTATTTCATTTTAATTTATTAAGATATAAAAACATAATACATTCTTGAGTTTTATTGTTGTTAGTATATGTGTGATGACTACAGGTAACGTGAAGGTAATGTTCATATTATACATTTATAGTTGGGGAGAGAAGAGAGAACATAAAATAATCTAAATGGACAACTCTTCGTAATTGAACACAATTATCACATATAAAAAAAATATTATAATAAATTTTGCAATTGAACGGGGTGGTAGAGGTCTATCATGACTTATTGATCCCACTAACGAATAAGGGTGTGTGTGTGCACACAAGCTCAATAGAACTTATACCACCATTCATTTGATTGTAGATTTTGACAAACATAACATGTTTGTTTCTCTAAAGATGACAACATGAACATGTACATGGAGTGAGATTGCATCAGCCATAACCAGCTTCGGTTGCATGCGCCTTGGCTGTATTGTAGTTTGAGAAAATGATCTTGATTTCAATCTTTATATCGAAATTTCTTCCCAATTCTTTCAAATCCAATATATTATTAGATAAAATTATGGAAAACAGATTGTCACATACGATAAATTATAATCTTTTGTAAGAATAAATATATATAGGATCCTATACCTGTAATGTCCTCGGCCATTAAGTATCAAAGAAATAAAGAATACTTATTTGAATACATCATTTGTATTACTATTTTAATAACCAAAACTACTCACTACTCTATTTGTGCTTTGTTGTGACGACCGTTTGTAAAGAGGAGTTTCTCAATTACTATTAAGGCTGTGTTTGGATGTCGGTCATTACGTGCACAGATTAGAGGTCTGTTGTGTCTAAAAGAATGAGTGTTTCCCCACAATCTAGCAAGACGAATGCAAGTTCAAGTCTTCGACAAAGAGATTATTTTTGAAATCAAATAGTGTATCAAGCTAAGATTCCAGCTTTCAGTTGTTAAATCAGCGATTTCTTAGGATTTATAGGGTAAGAAAGTGAGAAACGAAATACAAGAGTGAGGAGATAGCCAAGTCTCCCAACTCATCAGCTTTTACTACCCTTAATGATGTGCACAATAAGAAAAAAAAAAAAAAAAAAAAAAAAAAAAAGGACAAAAGGCTATCCAGATCCTAGCTCACAAAAATTCACATGAATGGATCAACCCCAACAAAAGGAATACATAAACCTACCTTGTTATCATCCTCAAAAACTCATTTGTTCCTGTCCACCCCACAAAATCTTAACTTTTCTAGTAATATTTGCCTACAAGGGTCTTCAATCAAGCTAACAAAAAAAGACTTCACCCATTCTACCCTAAGTCTTGAATCCTTACTGGTCATACTGATGTATGCCAAATAGTAATCGAGAACAAACCAACAAGGCAACACTAATTCCAAGGTATGAATACTATACAAATAATACACTACACTGAAGATAATAATATCTGTAACACCATTTTTACATTCAAGAAACACATTCTGGAACTTCCTCAGAACTTGGCTGAGGTTGTCCATCTTCGGCAACCAGATACCACATTTATAGAGGATAAACAACATTCTACCAATGAGTTCAAAAAATCCCATCCAAGCTGAACAAAATTCTAATTGGAGCTCCGTTGATTCTAACATAACAAAAATACTGAATACTCAAGGTTGGGACTCACATTTTCACATACTTGTCAACATAACCCTGCAAAACATGATCAGATTGTCAATTCATCAACCAGACCAGTTCAATTTGTATTCTATGAATCAACAACTTAAAAATCACTTTTTAGTTTTGTCCATCACAAGAGGTGTACGAGAGCAAAAGTTTTATTATAAGCATGCTGTGGCCTAGAGATAAATAAAAGGAAAATCTAAACAAAAAGGTTACAAATGTATGTAGGTGGTGCTCCTATCGGTCATTATATAACATAAATAAAATTAATGCTAGTTCAGGTTCATATCCCTATTTAACAGATAAAAGGACTAGATAGAGAATTTACCGTCACAAGTTTTGTCAGTTTCCGCTGTGATGAGTCAATATATTGATCTATCTTTGCCCGAGACTTAGGTATCTGGTGACTCTTCATAGCTCCTGACACCTTATCGACAGTCTTCTTGACAATGGTCTTAAATGCTTCCTTACTCATGTTACCCTGTCGCCAAGACGGTTTTAAAACCTCCTTCACAAACTCTGCAAGGGCAACCTTGAAAAGCTTCATTGATCTGGACTCTTTGCTCTTTTTGCTCTTCCCTGGTGACTTTATCTGATCAATCTCAATCTCACCAGGAGGCAAGCTGGTTGAATCATCAATAGGATTGCTTGGGCTCTCATTCTCAACAGCACCTACTTCTGCATCAGCAGTCTCGCCACATTCCTCATTGTCCACAGAAGTTTCAAGCACAACACCCCCAACCTCTTTCTTCTTGTTATTTTCTTCCACATCCAATGGTTTGTTTGAACCACTGTTCCTCAATATCATGTCGGAGTCACTGCTGGGTTCCCACTTCCGAAAATTATTAAACTCTTTGGACAACTTTGAAGATGGCTCAATGCTGTCAAAAAGTGGATCATACTGGTCCCCACCTGACATTGGAAAATTCTGTCCAACAGCCCTGGCAGAGTTTGGGGAGGAAGTTGCCACTCTTGACCTGGCACTGCCAATATCTTGACCATCAACTTGATTATGGCTTAAATTGAAAGGAGCAGCATAATTACTACAGTGAGCGGAGTCCTTCTCTTGCCTAAAACCATCAGATCTGAAATTAAAGCCCAATGGCTGGTCAAAAGTAGATGCATAAGGATTATAATGAGTCAAATTTCTTGATCCTCTGAAATCAGGCAGGTGAGATGCCTGATTTGTTTCTTGGAGATCTGGTGGATATCTGGAAGAGGAACTGATAGTCTCAGGGTGGTGCAAACCATAGGGTGGCTGTTGTTGCTGTGGGTAGGGATGAATCTGAGAAGATGATTTTAAAAGTTCACCTGGAGGTAGGCTGTCACCTGAAAACTGTTGCATTTTGTTAGCAGGTAATTCCCGCAAAAAGGGTGTAGGTAGAGGTTGATTGTCACCCTGAGCAAAGGAGCTCGGAGCATTTAAACCCAGCATCGAACGTTGCGCCAAGTGATCTTCTCTCAAAAGACTAGGGCCTACAAATTGTTGACTTGGAGAATTGTACGATGGTGGAGGTCTGAACCTCAAATCTTCACCATGCATTGGAGGATATGCTTGCTGCTGCAAATCACTAACCTGGGAATGATTCTGGAATTCAGCTGTTAGAGGTCTTGAGATTGTCTGAGAAACAAAGTCATTCCCAGGAGGCATGTGGCTTTGCTGCAACTGTGAAGAAACTCCAGGTGGAGGAGGTGGCAATGATGTCCAAGAGGGTATTGGTGACATGGAGAAATGAGACTGTTGGTTGGGCAACATATAAGAAGGAAACTGTTCACCAGAAGCTGAAAGTATTGGTAAGGATGCAGTCTGTGGGATCAAGCCATAATTTCCTGGGGGCTGCATCATATGCTGAGCAGCTACACCTTGTGTGAGTGTGGGGGGAGGAGGGGGCAGCAAGGAAGAATGATGTTTAAATTGTGTAGTGGTTGGCAAAGCTTCAGTCACAGGAAGCTTAGTTACAGAAGTCATGGATGTTCGTTGAGGAGAAATATCAGATATAGAAGAGTTATCTGTCAGCTGTGTGGGACAATCAGCATTGTGAAGCATTGCATCCGACACATTGGATTGAGAATGCTTAAATGCAGAATTGTTTTGAGAAAGTATGTCCTGAGAAGCATGGCCATGTAACTTCAATGCATCAGGATCAGATATGGGAGAGGTAATAACACCATCTACCAATTTTGGGTGGTGACACTCCACTGCTTCCTGACAGCACTCAGTAGTGAGAGTGGTAGGCACTTTTATCTCTTCTTGAAGTACTTGGGAGTCCAATACTCTGGCAGCAACCTCTCTAGAACTGTCGGAACTAATTTTGTGAGAATCAACTAATCGACTATCTTGATTTAAACTAGTGCATTGCGGAGCATTGCTAACAGAATTTTCTCTTTTCTGGTTAATGTTTCCATCTTCTTTAGCACCAGAGCTGCTACCAGGCATATCAGATGCATTCAGTAAATTATTCATGGTCTCTTCATGAATATCAGAATTCTTTGAAATAGGTTGAACTTCAGAAATCTGATTTTTGCTCCTATGGCGCCTTGATCCGTCACTCTTGTCAGACTCATGGTGCAGATACCGGCAAGATGCTCCACGGTAGCACTTGCCTCGACGAAAATCAAAACAGTCTGGAATCTGACCCCTGTCCCGTCTAATATTTTCACCACTGAACTCACCCACATGCCTAAAAGCAGGGGATCTGCTCCTGCTTCTTCGCTTTCTAGGGGACCTGCTCCTGCTTCTTCGACTTCTCGGAGACCTGCTCCTGCTTCTGCGTTTCCTAGGAGACCAGCTAAACAGAACCAAGACAATTCAGCAACGAACAATGAACTAAATTTATAATATCAAGACAAATTGTAAGTTCTTAACCATAGTCAAAAGCCTAGGACCTACAATTTAATAATAGGTCAACTTAAAATACATCAGCAAATAAGCATGAAACAAACTGTCAATACCTTCGTGATCTGCTTCGTTTCTCCCTTCTTTTCCATGGACTCCTCCTCCTCCGTCTATTTAGCGGTGATCGGCTCCTGCTTCTACCTCTCTTACTCTGCCTCCCATTTTGGCGTAGATCATCAGAGTCACTGTCACTAGCACCTTCTCTGACTAGTCTACCAAATTTATCTACTTTAAGTGAATCTGAAGCAGACTTCATACCTTTTTCCTCATTTTCCTTCTCAAACTTACCATTTAAAGAAGCTTCGAAACAAGCACCTCCCAAAGCATCCTTTTTCGGGATAGTCTGAGGAGATGTGGCATGACTAATAGGTGCAATATTTTTATCATTAACATCATCATCGGTTGTCACACTGGCAATGGATGTTGTCGCAGTTTCCTTAACCTCTGTTCCTGAATCTCGGGGAACATTCCCAGCTTTAAGTGACACACTTAATCCAGTCTCGTTCAGACCCTTGGCTGCTTCTGTTTTCAAATTGCATTCAGTATCTCTATGCAAACTTATAGCTCTAACTGCAATCGATGACAAGTATTTTGAAGGAGTGGCATATTCAAGGCGCACATCATCATCATCTTCCGAGCTTTCATCAGAAGCATAGTCTTGAAGAAGTCTAAATGGGCTGCCACCTTTTAAAAGTTGAGAATTCTTCCCAAAATTATCGTGTTCACCAACTGCAGAAGCTGAAGATGAATTTTTATGATCAGCTAACAGGGTAACAGGTTTCTTTAAATTACTGCCAAAGGACCACTCATCATCTGAATTCAACACTGGGCTACAGCCTACAAGTCTCAAATGCTAATTGGTCATGATCAAAAATGACTTTTTCCTCTGTATTTTAATACTGTAATAAACTCAAACCTTTTGAACATGCAACAGATAAAGGTCATTCTGAAATGATCATTATGAACAAAAAACATGACAGAAAATAAATTCCTAGGAGCATTCTGGAATAATACAATGCCAGGGAACAAATTTAACATTCTGGAATAGTAAATATTCATATCAACAATAATAAGGGATATAAACACAAGGGGAAGAAAATGCTTAACAGGAAATGGAAACAATTTTAAATGAAATATTTACCATGACCAACCACCACTGGGGCGACAGAAAATGAGATCTTTTCAGATGAAATATTCTCGGCTGGATACCATCCTGATGAAATGTGTGTGTGTAACTGCTCTTTTACATCAAGCTCATTTTGAACCAAACTGTATCTGCTATTTGTACCTTCAGTTGAGGGATTCACCCCCTGGTCATAGTCAGACCGAGTGATATCATCTTCAAACAACCCACAGAAAGAAAGAAAAGGGGGAAAAAAGAAAATGAGAAAAAGAAATCAACCACAATAGCAGCCATATATGCTAGCTAACCAAAAGATAAAACAAACAATAATATTGAACACTGAAAAGAAAAAAAATCCGAACAACACTGGTTTATACAAACCAGCACACATTTTACAGAAATAACATCAAGACATATACAATTATTATTTCTATGAATCACAAATTAATACTGTGATTGAATACTCAAAGTCTCAAATCAGATTAGTATAGGTCATTACTACAAATACATTACAATAATTTAAGCTTTTACAGTTTTACATGATATTTACCAGTAAATCGAAATTCACGACACCATTACACATTTTAGAAAGAGAAACTCGAGGAGGAAAGAAAGGAAAGATGATAATCTCTGTCAGTCGGTCCATTACCAGAAAGGTCGAAATATAATTAGTTAGATAAACAGTGCTAGAACAGCTAGATCACTTGGGATAATTAATGCTTCACACTGAACAATCATACATTTAATCAGTGACAATCTCAGTAGGAGAGGGGAAAGAACAAGGTCAATGATCATTAGAAAGAGATGAATAGTAGCATTCGTAAACTCAACTCATTATTAAAAGGCCTTACAGAAACTTCCACATCAACTTTGCATAATATTTCGTAAATGACAAGTGGGAAATGGTTAATAAGCCTATGGACTATTAAGCATAAGCCTAATGCCCTACCCAATAGCCCATCTTTACTGCAGTCACCTGATGTAAACTTGTATGCTAAATTAAATATTATGTGTTTAAATTGACAAAATCATACAAGAGGTATGAGCACTATCCAGCCTAGTACATACAAACTCAACCAGATTTGCAGGATAACTGACAGATGATATTGAGGCATAATTCCCATCAGAATCCCATGGCCAATGGCTTCTTCAAAGCATAGCTTACTCAAACGTGGTGATTTCCAAGAACAGAAAGATCACACAAGCTGGTTTAGAAAATAAAAATGGGGATCTTACTTAACTTTAATACTTCACAAATAAATGATCAAATTCCAATATGATCAGCCAAATTGATCACACGTGAAAAACTGGTTAGAATGTCAGACAACCAGTCAGAAGAAAAAGGAAAATGTCCTATTAAAATTTTAAACACAGCTTGAAATACCATAGACTTCATGCGGAGAGCTTCCCAGCAAAACAAATTATCATCTATGGCAGTGTTATATGCTTCCAATTCCAGATATTTAAATCATCAGGAAATAGAAACAAAGATCTGCACACCGCATGATATCACATGTGCATAATTTCAAAACATATAAAACATCATAATAGTTGGAAGCAGGATCAATTTTAATTGCAAGAATGTACCTTCCATCTCCATATCAGAATCAGCTGGAGAATGAGATCCTGCTGCAATAACCGAAAGATCAGGTTGCATTAACGAATTGATTCCCAAAGGCCTCAAAGGTGAATCACTCTTTACTCCATCCAAATGAAAAGCTAAATTATATTTCTTCATCCACAGAAAATACTCATGTGAAATTGCACCTTCACTTCCAGGATCACCAGCAAATAAAAATTGAAACTCTGGATTACCCGATTCATTTTGGCGAACCGAATATTCATAACAGGGACCTTTGTCAGCAATAAGATGACATAATTCCTCAATCTTCTGAACAACTCTTTCATCTGTTGGCTTAGGTGGAGGTGGAGGAAGATCCAACATAACACTGCCCCTGGAAGAAAACCCATTTCCTAGTTGAATTTGTTCCTGATTTGAATAGCCATCATCCAGAGGCACATTGGATCCGATCACGTTGGAAGTGGATACTTCATTGGAACTAGTCAAATTGGAAGCAGCTTGGTGATTCATAGAAGACAACAAAGGAGAAGTAGGTGGTGGCGGTGAAGGTGGAACCGGTGGAGGAGACGAAGGTGGAGGTGGTTTTGACACGGCAGCCATGGAAGGCATATGAGAGTTTCCACTGTTTGAGTGTACAAAACTTCCAAATGAACTAGAAGGGATAAAACTAGAAGTGGGAGGGGGAGGAGGAGGAGGTGGTGGGATATGCTGAAGACCTTGAACACCAACAAGCTGTTGTGACTGCTGAAGCACCGGACCTCTATACATTGATGCCGGAAGAGGAGGGGGAGGTGGTAATACTCTAGAAGGGGGAGGTGGTGGTAATGATCGTGGCATATGATGCACATTTTGGCTCCCCAAGTGTGAAGGCGGTTGGGTAAACGGGATACTTCCATGAACCGTAGGTTGTGGGTGTGAATAAGATTGGCTTGTGTTTGGCATAGCACCAGGAGGACCATGTTGATATATAGGAAGGCCTGGTTGAATTACTGAAGGAGGAGGGCCAGGAGGACCTCGTTGGAAATGTGGGGCAAGTGGAGGTGGACCAGGCAGCCGCTGCGGGTATGGTGGTGGCATGGGTGTGTGAGAACCCTGCCCAAACTGAGAATTATAACTACCTTGACCATACATCTCAACTGCTAAAACTTAAAACAATGATCCAAAAACCAATCTTGTAGCTAATACCAAAACTTTCTTGGATCTTCAACTTATAACTTAGCAAATCCCTGCAAAATTTCCAATAAGAAGTCAATATATTCAGCTTATTGTTGTTCAAACAAGAACAAAGTCATTGGATACATGCAAAATAATGATACAGTGTACACATCAAAATTAGTTCTTCTTTCCATAGGAGAAAAAATAAAATTAGCAACTACAATAACAAAAAGGTTGTTTTATAAAAACAACGAAATGAGACAATATTAAATAAGAAAGAAATTTCGACTCGAGGGAAACATTGGAAAACGAACATGAACATAGTCAAATTCAAATCCCTAAACACACAATGTTCAGTAAAGGAAGAAAAACAATGAATTAAAATGAAAAGTGAATGAGAAATTTGATACTTACAAATCAAAGAAAACGGGAGAAAGTATTGGAGGATCTGAAGGCGTGCCCTAGAGAGCGAGAAATTAAAATTGGAAAATATAGGATTAATTAATTAAATGGGGTTTTGTTGAGAGAGTGTTGTTTCAGTTTCAGTTTCAGTTTCAGTTTCAGGTATATGCTTCTTCGTCTCCTGCTATTTATCGATTCCATTCAGCGTGAGAATAAACAAAACTTCGATTTTAACTTATAAATTAACAACTAATACCTTTTATTTTAATGGTTTGAAGAAAAAATAAAGGGATATTATCCTAACTCCCCTTCTATTTTTCTATATTGGCCAAACAACACCCTCTATAGTTTCAACTTTTAATTAATAGACATTATAAATCATTAAAATTTTGAAAAATCAAAAGGGTAAATAGGTAATTACAACAAACATGAAATTCAAATTATTAACAATATATTAATTTAGTTTTTTTATTTTTTTTATTTTTTTTTTATTTTTATAAATATTTTCTATCTCCCTGTTGTTATCTCAACATCGTTTCTTTCTCATCATCGTCTCTCTTTTCTATCGATGCTCATTCTGATCAATTGTAGATCCTATCATTTACATAAGGGGACCAGTCCCCACTAATTGTATGCAATGTAGGAATTAAACACACTACTGAATTTTTTCTTTCTTTCTTCTTCTCTTTCTTCCTTCTATCTTCTTCATTTTTTTTAGACCATAAGACCTCCATCGGAGGTCTGTGAGACCCCATTGGAGGTCCGGCCTCCATTGGCCTCCACTAATAATAAAAATAAAAGTATTTTTTTATAAAAAACACATTTTTATTTCAAAAACCATTAAGGGTGTCCCTATATTGGAGGTCTCACCGACCTCCATTAGCCTCCAATACTAATAATAATAATAAAATTAAAAATATTTTTTTAAATAAAAAAGTATTTTTATTTCAAAAAATATTAAGGGTATTCCCGTCCAACTAGTGGGTTGTTTCGTAAAAACAATCAAAATATTAATGTTGGGTAAATATAATAACTCCACTAATTTTATGGTCAGTTTCAAATTTTACCTATTTGTCATTCATTATAATAACAATTATTTCAGTCCTAAATGTAGTCTAAGTGTTGTTGTATAGTACACACGTTGCCAAATTGTGCAACTTCATTGTAAGGACCTCTATTTTTGTGATTGACTTATTTCATGACAAATCACATTGGGGATGATTGTGTAATGAGTAGCTTAGGTCCTCTTGATGATTATCAAGGCAAGCTTCCAAGCATTTCTAACTTCAAGATCAAGAGCCTCAAAAGGTATATCATTTGACTTTGATCATTAAAGAGTTTAGGTGCACACACACATTTCATGCATGCTTTGTTCATCTTGCATTTGTGTCTAATAGTTTATATGCGTGCATCTTTTACACTTCTCACACATGCACTTAATCGTTAGATCTAAGTGTGGGTTTGTGTGTTGTAATTCGTTTCCCAATGTTTCATTGGAAACGTCTGCGTTTGCATATTGGTGTGCTTGTTTTTTAGCAAGATGAGTGACCACTGGAGATGGTACCAGTATGCGGGTCCTTGTGCACAGATCTCTTCCCACGTACTACCCGTATAGTGCACTCGGGTTAGTTTTTCAGGTCCCAGTGCGCTGGTCACTTGACCCACGTAACACCAGCGTTGTGCACTACTCGACCCGCGCAGTCAAGGCAGAGGTTTTGCGCTAGTCGTGTGCTGGTCGACCAATGCCACACCAACGCACTGGACAGTTTTTTATAGACACTTTTCCAAAATGATGTAGTTTCGTCTTGCCCTATGATATATGCTTTATCTTCTTCCTTTGTCCGATCTAGAACTCTAAAATTCATATTTTAAAGAGAGGAAGAGTTCCTCTAGAGAGAGAACTCTAAGAGTTGTTCTTTAACTCTCTAAACTCAAAACCCATGTGCATCTAGCATCTTTCATACATCAATCTTCCATGGGTCTTCATCATTCCTTACTTGGTAAGTAAGAACAAATATTTCATCTTTGTTTATTGTTCTTAAAGTCCAAAAGTTCGTTTTTGTTGCATATGATTTGTATAAATCTTTTATTGAAGGCACTTATTGATGAATGATGACATGATTGGGTTTGTATTGTGATAGCTTATTTGATTAGGTTGTTTTTGCTTAAATAACTAAGCTTTGATTATTATTGAGAGATTTATTAATAACTAGATTGATAGATTTGTGTTTAACAATCTAGTTAAGCTCTCTTGAATATTCAAGGTTGCTTGTTAACAATTAGGTTGTTGGAAAATCTTTACACAACCAATTGAGACTATATGTATGGGCATGTAGGATTTATGTGATAGCTAGGGTTGTTTGTCTTTGATAACATCTAGTTAAGTCTTTATGTTTTACATTTAGACATTGACAACTTAGATTCATTGATTGTATTATTAAATTCCTAGTTGAGCATTTTGTGTTAGTCTAGCACTTGATTGCATTTGAGCATCATTCACATGTTCACACTTAGACTTTTAATTATCTTCAATGAGTTAAATTTTTATGGCTTCTAGGTGAAGGTGCATAAGCAAGTGAAGTCTCGCAACCAAGGGTTAGTTGGCAAGCATTGCCAAGCCCCCGCTATAAAAGGTTTGTGGGTAGATTAGGGGGTGCTCACACCAAGAGTAGTAGATCAGAGGATATCACTAAGATTGAACCAAGAGTGGCGAGTGGCGAGTGGTAATGTCCATAGCCTGAGGTTATTGTGAGTGAGAGTCCGTGTATCATTTACGGGTGTAACCGTCTTTTCATATAGTGGATTGTTGTGGCTTAAGTGGTTAGTCTTATGGTTTTTCCTTGTTGAATATTTCTACGTAAAAATCAAGTATTCCTTATATTTTTGCACTTTTACTTGATTTTTATTGCTTGTTGATTTGGGTTAATAGTGATTAATATTGACTAATCGAAAAATTGGTAATAATCGATTAACACACCCCCCCCCCCAATGTTGTATTAGACACACCGTATTTATTTTCAATCATTAAGAGGCGTATTCAATTTAGATTTCAAAGATTTTTATAGACTTTTTAAAATAGCTAACTTTTGTAGAATTTATGGATTTTTATTAACTTTTATAGACTTTAAAAAATGATGAAAGACTTTCTTTTTAATAGACTTTTATAAACATCGATAGACTTTCATAGACATCAATAGATTTTCATTGACTTCTAAAAATAATACATACTTTGTTGTAGCAAAATTATATTTCTATATATTTTCTTAAAAGAATAAAAAAAAAGTATAGTTAAAGTTTTAGTGAAACATAAACTATGTGATGCATTATAAAAAAAAAGTACAGAAAAGTCTTCATAAAACTTGATGCATTTGAAATATATTAAGGAGTAGTAAGAGCATTAAAATTTCACTAATAAATAAACACAATCAATTATCAGCCCAAAAACAAAATTCATTGCTAATTCAAAATGGTAGGCAAATCGTTGTTAGCAACAATTCAAATATGATCACTATTCCAAAATTTTAGTTAAATAAAACATATTCAAAACAAGAAAAAACCAATTCAAAATTGTCATTCATCCCAACAATTAGATATGTCCCGATTTGTTAAAACCAAATAGTTTCAAAACCAAGTTGATCATTTCAAAAGAATCACTCATTCCATCTATTCATAAAATATCCAATCAAAACGTTCTTCAGGTGTCATTTTCAAGAACTCAATCTTTTTTGCTATAGTATTAAGCAACTTAAGCACCTTAAAACGAGCACGATTATCCAAGTTCGAGATGTCATTGATAAGATTCCAACAACTATGCTCTATTATGGCAATCGAATCAATAGTATGATTAAGCTTGTTAATGCTATAAGTAAGCTTTTCAATAGCATTAGATTGAGTATTGTTGGTCTCGAATGACCTAGATTTTCCTTCATACTCGGTTCTATTACATTTTCTAGTTGTTAGAGGAACCTTCAAACTCATGGGCTAAGACGGTAATAGTGAAGTGGAGTGCTTGGAGATACAAAACTATATAAAGGTTGTTGGTGATCACTTTGTATGAATGACTTAGTACCAAGATCATATATCAAGTCATCTAAACCATCATCTCTACTTTTTTATAACAAATGTTCTCACATTAGTCTCAACCCCTAATCCAATTAAATATCTCCCAACAACAGTTCCATTTCCAAATGCGATTCTCAAATCTTCATACTCAGCGAAAATGTACGTGCGAAAAATTCTATGGGTAGAATAAGACTAGTCAAGAACAAAATATAAGTGCTACCATATGAAACAAGCACATCAGTAATTTGTATTGTTAATATATATATTATTTCAAGTAAATAAAAACTCACATTTAAGTAATCATCACATAGATCATCGCTTGTAATGAATTTCTTTGTCATAAAGTCCTATAAAAACCCAAAGCTACAATGCATAAGCTCAGAAAAGTTACTTGTTATCCGAAAAATCTGGTACGACTTTCAGGACTACAGTTGACCATGAAGTACAAGTGATCCGCGGTTGATTAGGATCGAGTATAAGGTAGATGCAGTACTACCACGATAGTGGCGCGGTTCTTGACCTGGTTAGAGGGGCTAGTCCTAGAGGGATTACTTGGGAAAAGGGTATCAGAGCTTTCTGGGAATGATTATCTGGATTTGACACCGAGTGAACCGAAACCAATCCTGGATGGATGGAAGGATGTACTCAAGTTCTATATATTTTCATTAATTGTATATATTAAGTTACATCATTCATTGCTCCATAGAGCTTATAGTTCTCGAGGAAATCTTGGGAAAAGTAGTGTCAAAGCATACAACTTCACCAAAACAATCATAATCAAACTTTGATCTACTATCTCTCCAAAAGAAATTTGTCATTCAATTATCTTGATCCATTTGAACAGAGGAGAAAAAGCTTGGATCCTCACCTTGTTAGCACTTGAAATGGTTTAGTAAAGTTTGTGCATCCCCCGCTTCCATCATTTTATTCTTTTTTTGTTGTAGGTAGTTCGTTGCATCTTTCCTAAGGAAACCAAGATTTTTAGCACCACCCGCTTCGTTTACCAAAATAAAATTAAAAAAACGATTTCATTGACCCTATTCCAGCATCAACCATGGAAATAATGACAGAACCATGTCCATAGGGTATTTTTCAACCTGATCTCAAAAATTGTCTTTCTTCAGGTTTGGCTAATTCATGCTTATGACTTAGAATTGATACAAGAAATAGTCCATTTCCATTATTAATTGTGAATCGTACAAAAGCCTCACAACATGTTCTTGTCTCTAACCTATTCAATTTATTCATTTCACCTGGTTCTTCATCCATATAAAACCCTTGTTTTGAACACACAAACTCTCGTTGTCTAATATTGTTTGATCCGTCTTTTCGGATACACCCTTTACGAACACTAAACCCGTTTTTCAAAGCATATGAATTATATAAATTATAAGCTTCAGAATCAAATTGTACCTCCATTCCTACTTTGAGATCATTGTCTTCTTCCACAATCATTTCCGTTGCATCACTTATTTTTTTCTTTTTCTTGCTCACTATTTGAATGATCCATCATCTAATATCAATCTGGTCATGGAAAAAAAATACTAACATTATTTATCAATTCAAACTAAAACAAAAAGCACCAACATTACTTACCAATTCAAACAACAAAATTAAAAATTAACAAAAAAAAAATAAAAAAAAATCAATATTTATCGGTTCAAACAACAACAAAAAAACAATAATATTTATCAATTTAAATAATAATCTGAAATTACTTAAAAAAAAATTCTTAAATACCATAAACAGTATACTTTTATTTCTAATTTTCTTAAAAAAAAAAAAAAATTTTAAATAAAAATAAATAAATAAATAAAAAGAAAAAAACAATACCTCTTAATCATTTCTCCCAACATTCAATCCATACAGATTTTTTTTTTTTTTTTTAATACAACTCTAATATAAAAGAAGATGAAGAAAAATTGACAGACAGCCCAAAATTAGCAACACCATAACAACGACTCCAACATAGGCAGCACAAAAAAACCCAACAATTGAAATCCTCAGGCATAGGCCGCCGTAGGCGCATATGGTAACGTTGAGTGAGCTATTGGATCAAAGCCGGCCACGTGACGTGATCCAAATCCAAATTTCCAATATCCGGTATCAGTGTATCACCGTCAAACAATTATTTGAATTTGAATTTTAAAAAAATAACAGGAATCTTAAATTAGAATGTGGGTCCCACTCCCACGTAAATTTAAAAAAGTTGAATAGACTGTCGCTGCTATTGCTCTCCATCATATTCATAATTTTGCTTTCAGATCTGTGATCCAAACAACAACTCAACGGCAGCACTAGGTGAGCTATTTTCTCTTTCTTTCTCGTCTACCAAACATGATTTATTACTTTTTTTTCTTTTTTTTTTTACTTCTTATTATCAGATCAGATCTCATCTTATTTTAGATGTCTTTGAGGCTCAGATTAGATTAGCTGAAAATGACATTGTTCCATTAGTAGTTTTTATGATTATTTCAGGTTTCCTTTACTTTTTTGAAAGCTTTAAAAGTGTCTATTTTCTTTCTAATTGTCATGAATTTTTATATGTATATATTGATTCATCACCCTAATAAAATTTTGGATTTTTATGTTTTTGTTATCTTTCTTAACCTTTTCCAGTCTAATATAGGTAAAATTAGCATAAGGCTAGTGGAAATGAATGATATAGAAAAACATATTTTGAGGTTTTACTGTAATACAAATCATATTGCTTTTCGGAACACAAGCGCATTGTGCATAAGAGCTTTATTGAGGTTGGGTACATATGAGAATTGTTTATACTCCTTGCTGATTGCTTGCATAACTGGAATTTTCAACTTTAGAATGTTGGTTTATGTTTACAACGTTGAGTTAACACTATTGTGCTTTTTTTTTTTTTTTTTTCTAGGGTTTCTAACATAAAAGATCATGGGTCGTGGAGTGAGCAGCGGCGGGGGCCAAAGTTCTTTGGGGTACCTTTTTGGAAGTGGAGAGGCTCCTAAGCCTGCCCCAATCACTACTGAAGCTCCTAAGCCCACCGCAACCGCTAGTGAAGTTCCTAAGAACCAGGCAGTGAGTGCTAGCAGTGAAACTCCTCAGAAATCTGCCCCAGCTTCACCGCCAGTGGATCCCAATAAGCCAGCTGGGGTTCCAGGGAACAATGCAAATAACTACTTCCGTGCTGATGGCCAGAACTGTGGCAACTTCCTCACAGTATGTTCTTATCCATGACTGTACTTTTTTGCAAGTTGAACATGTTTTGCGTTAAATATTGGTAGTTGGTGTCTGCAGTAATCTTTAACTCATTACACTTCTCACTTTTATAAAAAAGGTCATCTTTTTAAGCTGCAAAGGGCTTATATTCTTTAACAAGACAGAAGCTTAGAAATGGTAGTAATAAAGACAAGATAAGAATATAAAAATAATGTAGAGAATCCTGTTTATAGATGATCATTAGGCTGCCCTTGGCATGTGAGATTAGATTGAAAATATTACATCCTTTGTTTGCTGTAACGTGGGATTTTGATTAAATCAATTTTATAAAATTATTTAATTATTTTTGTATAGAATAAAATTATTAAAATAAAATTTTATTTATTAATCTATAATAATTTTATAAAAAATGAAAAAAAAAAAAATTTAAACTTCATTTAAATAAAATGAAATAATTTTTTTTTTAAATGAATGACTACCAATCCTGGCTGCAATAAAAAAAACGTGGTATGGGAATCATTGTGTCCCATCCCACTCTCATATCTTGCTTGACAAATGCGCCCTTGAAGCTTGGATTTAGAATAGAAGAGGTTTATGTGAAGCTAAAGTATTCTTGTTAGGTTTAAGGTTTTTTGGGATTTTACTGGATGTTGCACTTTTTTCATTCTTTATGCTTATACTTTATACATATTATGGGGTTTGTTTCATGAACTTTCTATTATCAAGAATAAATTGTCGTGACAACGTGTAAAATAGTGTCACTTGCAAATATTCTCAAAAGTAACTTTTTTATGAGTGATCTATTTGGGAGCCACCTTTAGGAAAATTCCAATCTTCAATAAACTTAATGAGATAGAGGCCTGTTTAATAACTAATTTGTGGTTTCTTCCTCATCAATTTCTTAATATCCTAAGTAATTTTTTATGAGTGATCTGCTTGGGAGCCACCATGAGGAAAATTCCTATCTTCAATAAGTTTAATGAGATAGGGGCCTTACAGTAGATTTCCAAACAACACAAAACAATGTTTAATAACTAATTTGTGGTTTCTTCCTCATCATTTTCTATTGTACCACTTGTTTGTTATGCCTCATTAATGCTTCTTTTTTTTTTTTTTTTTTTTGAAAGCATGCATTATTAATGCTAGATGCTTCTTTATATGTGAAATTGTTACCAGTACAGAATCATACTATTAGCATAGTATGAGACTCTCATTTGGTTAGCCGGAGATGAAATATGAGTCATTTTATCATTTTATAGCAATAAACAAACTGTTGCCTCTTTTGTCTATTGCTTGGTACAAAAACAAATAGTATAACATCAATTTAGAGTATACAGTAATTTTATTGGTTGGTATTGAGAGATGTAACAAAAAACATGCTGTGATGGTCAATTTACACTTAACAATGCTGCCCTTTTAAGTATCTATAGATTGGGTGTGGATTGCATGCATGATAGTCTTTGACTTACAGGCATGTTCCACTGATTCACGCATCTAATTTGAGGTTTTACTATGACATTTGCAATGCTTGAATGTATGAAACTCATTGTTAACAGGATCGGCCTACAACTAAGGTCCATGCAGCCCCTGGTGGTGGATCTTCCTTGGATTACCTATTCGGTGGTGGTGGTGGAAAATGAGGCCTCAGATTGTTTGAGGTAGAAACCTTTGCCTGCTGATGTTTAAGCGGCATTTTAAAGTTTGAGTGAAGAAATATTGAATTTGTTAGATAGTTGAGGTGTGTAATATATATATATATATATATAATGGCACTTGGAACACCTTTGAAACTTAAAATATGTGTATCCAGTGTGCAGTTGAATTCTGTGAATTGAACAAAGTTTATGAGCCATTCATTTTCTGTGGTTTTCTGCTATGGATCGGATTAGTTTATTGTGTTAAAGTGACATAATTGCAAAAAATAGAATTGTATTGAAAAATAATCTCTGGTCCTCCATATGTATATAAATGAATAATGCTCAGAATGGTAAGGAAATGCAACTTCTCAACACGGTTCTCTCAACATTGGAACATTAGAAATAAAAACTGAGAAAAATTAGCATAATTACCATCATGTAATAATAATTTGGAGAAAGAATATGACTAGCATTTTTTTAAGCTGAAAGGTAACACATTCAAAAAAAAAAATGGTGCCTTCCCAAGTAACAAAATTCTTTTACAGAACATTCCCAGTAAACAGTGGAAACATATCAAAAGAGAAAGTGAAAAGCAACAGTCCTTTTTCTGCACCCATTTCTCTGATAAGCAACTTCTTTTCCCTTCTTCGGCGTATGAAGCAGGCAGTTCAGTCTGAAGCTATAACTAATCAAAATATCATCAGTTGAAGAAAACCTACTGCATACAACTAGTTGACATTCAAATAAAGATTGTTAGCAGGTAGCAGACCACACCGGTTAGAAGATTCTGTATATCACCCCGAAATGTTGAATGTACATGATGATGGCTTGTCATTTGTATGGTCTTTCTCTTCAAAATTCTCATTCCAAACGGTTAAAGATATAATTTGACAGGTCAAATCGATTTTGCTGGATTGCTGTTTCCTTCAGTGGTCAGTCGTCAGTGTCTTGTCATCTGCAAACACATCAAACCTTAATTGATAAGTCATAAGAGAAGAGATGAAGTAAGTTGTTTAAACATTTTGGAAAGTCAGATTTTATTCTGTTTCATATAGCATTTAAAGGAGTGTTTGTCAAGCACAAGTAAGCCGAGCATTCATCAGATCAAAACCACACAACTGCACAAGTTTTGGAGTGCACTAGACATTCATACCTTGATTTGTAGACAAAGTCGCAGAGTCCTTTTCTATGGAGCATATCGACTCTTTAGTAACTTCAGCCACGGTGGAGTTTAGTGCATTGTTTGTCCTATCATCATTTAGGTTCAAAGCTGTAACTGATGGTTCTGGATCTACAGGATCCTGCAGAAAGTTAAACAAAACTCAACATAAAAGGATTATTTGCAGACTTTTCATGATCAGAAGCCAAACAGCTAACAATGTAATCTTGTAAACATCATGATGAACAATGACAACTAACGGGTATCTTAAGAGTGCATACATGAGTTTCATCAGCAAACACAGGAAAGCATGCCATATATATTGAGGAACCATTTTAAGGGTCCTCAAAAGCAAACTACATTGACTTACGTCAATGGCGGAAGTGCTTGATAGTCACATAATAATAATTCATGAGATGCATTTTAAGTGTGTATGACCTTAACAGGTGGAAAAGCATTAGAATCCGCTGGACTCTTCATATCAGGAGCAGCTGCTGTCTCAAGTGATGTGAATTCCTTTCTTTGAAAACCATCATTTTGTCTCTGATCTATTGCTTCCCGCCTGATGGTTTTAGAAGCTTTTGGATTGCTGTTGCAATCACCATTCAACATAACACCACCGATTTCCCCAGCAACCCTTTTCCTGACAGAATAAGGTAAAACAACATAAGCCAAAACTACTAAAAAATTAGATATATATATATATATATATAAAGAAAATGACATCCCAAATTGACCATATTCTCACCTACTGGAATTATGATTGGTTGTGTAGGCAGAGCCCGGCTTGTTTGCAAATAATATTCCACGTAGAGGCTTTCCATCAATAGTAGTTTCAATAGTATATCCATGAGGAAAGCTTTCGGTAAGCATAGCTTGAAATGACTTCTTTCCTTGTATGGCCACTTTATTTAATGAAAAATTCTCTCTTCCTGCAATCAGAAACTAGAAAATCAAGTACTTCCAACACCAAAAAAAAAAAAAAAAAACCTAAAAAATAAAGTAAACAGAAAGAGCACTTTTGAAATTAAAAAATCAACATTACCACTGAGCTCTTGGTTCTGAGTCAAGTAAAAAAATAAAACCAATGAAAGTCAACGTACCAGGGTTTGCCAAGGATACTTGGGATCACGAAAATTAGTTTTACTCCAAGTTGGTCATTTATATATAAAAGGTTTGATCAAGAAACCCATGCCTGGAGAGCATACCCTCCCTTCAAAATTCAATCAGAGCATGAAAATCCACACTGAGGGAAAAACATACAACTATAATCGTATATCATCGCGCTAGGTCGTGTCATGCCCGTGTTGACCTAACCCAATTTACACTTCTAGTTATACTATAGCTGAATGACAATATGCAAACTTGAGGCGCTGTTGCATAATAACTTTATCTTAAGAGTAATTTTCTTAATTAAAGTTGTTTGCACTTGAGTACTACTGAAAAACCCCTTTTATATAAAATTCCCTTATTTCATCTGTTTCCTTTCAGCCTTCCCTTTAATCCTATTAGCCCTAAGTTTTAAGAAGCTTCATATTTCCCAAAATTTCTCAAACCCCACAATTATAATACCATCAAACCAAGAGAAATAAAATACAAAAACTCCCCAACCGCATAAAAATTAACACAATAATCCAATAAGTCACCAACAAAGCCTCCTGCACCGGCGTTCACACTTCCTTATACTCGTCCCTTTCTCTCTATTTATTTTACCAGCATTCACTCTCCATACCTTACCAATTCCTTCTCCAATTTGAACTGTCGTTTTCATGTTTCTTCATTTAAGCATTTCTTATTCTCATTTCTTTCAATCTTTTGTTTGTTTCCTAAAATGGAAAATAAAACCAAAATGGTAGTTTCAGTGGGAACATGAATTTAAAAAAGCAACAAAGAAAGGACAACGAAGGTGGTGAGTTGGTGACCAGCAAAAAAGAGACACATGAATTGAAGAAGTGCTCCATATTTCATTGATTTTGTTGACGAAGAAGAGAAACTAGAACAAGAACAGTGATTGATCGAGTCTCAACAAGATAAAGCTCTATTTGAAGAGAATCAGAAGTGAAACACTCAAGTGATAAACGAATAATACAATCAATTGTAAGACCACTACAGTGAATTGGATGTAACGGATCAATTGAAAACCAAAGGAACTTGCTGTAAGGCTTCGGTGGTTGCCACCATGGCTACAACAAATGAGCAAGCCAATCTTAATAAATCAACCCAGACAGGTCTTCAGGTGGATGAAGTCAGCACAAACAGTTTGGGCGAAAGACCAATAAAAGGAATGTAGGAACCACCCAAATTTTCATGATGAACAATCTCAATATGATTCTTGGATGAGTAAGAGCACTTTTGACATGATTTGCGAGGAGTTACAAACCACAGCCGTAAAAAAGAACATGAAGCTTTGTGACATTATACTGGTCTGTCAATGTCTATATTTGGAGGTTGGCCACCGCTGAACCACTTTAGATCATGTCAAAACGGTTCGAATCCACTTGCCACAAGCTAAATTTGGAAGATTGTTCAGCAATAAAAATTGTAATTTTCTTTTATAGGAAACAAAAATACTTTTGTGAAAGCATGTGAACAAGTGCAGTCCACAAAGGCAATTAAAAAAAAAGGGGCCTTCATAGGACAGTCAGAAGATTATAGTCACTATACAAAAACAATCCAAAAAAGCTCTCAGAAGCTGAAACAAAAACCCAAAATCCCCAAAATTATTACAATGGTGTGATGAGCAAAAAATGAGGCAAATCAAAGACAGATTCAAGTCTAGGATATTAAATGTTGATGACTTGATGTATACATCTCATGTGCCAGTTATAGCATCCAGGATTAGTGTTTCCTCATTATTTCAATAAGAGGGACAATAATAGGAATCAAAAGACATCTTATTCCATTATTGTTCAAGGTGATGTTGATCCAAGAGGAGTTTCCACAAATGTTTGCATAGGCTGGCCCAGTTAATACCAGAAGACCAAGTTCTAGAGAAGTCTACTTTGTATCAAAGACCAAGAAAGGGATATTAAAGGGTGTCTGGATAGTTGGAAATTCTGGGCAGAGACTAAACAAGCTCTGCTAGCCATGCTGTGTCGTGGCTCATAGCATAAGGCTTATTGGTTTTGCACGTACAAGGGTGTGTCGCATGTCCCCTTAGCTACAAGCTTAATGTTTTGGGACTAGTGATTACTTAAAAGTTTAAAATCAATAACATTGCAAACTTTGACCCAATTAGAAACATTTGATTTTCCCTTTGGAAGTTTTAAGCCCTAAAGCTTACGGAAATTTAAACTATGGTCCTAATAGACAAATAAATAATAAATAAACTAACTCACTCACTTTACAAGTGTCATTGTCAAAATAAGCATTATCTATCTTCATACATAATATAATCAAAAGAATAATGTGATTCCCTCATCTACCCTAACATTTTCTTATGAAAATACATCATAGAAAAGTTGAAATTGTTTTCCTACAAGCTTTCATTCAAATTTTTGATTGTTAGAGTGCTTAAATGCCCCTTTCCTAACTTAACCTTCTGGATCTAGTGATTACTAACTAGGTATCATTGCCTTCTTTTGTCAAAAGTGCATAGGTTTGAATCACCCCACTTGATTATTGTTATCTATTATTTGAATATGTTATGTGTTTGTGTTTGGGCTTAAGCCACATGGCAAGCTCTTTGGTCGTGCACGTGAGGGGGCATGCTAGAGTATTTAATTACTATTGTTAGGCATTTTCCCAATAGCTTAAACTTTTGGTCTAGCTATTACTTACACCTTTATTGCACTTTTCCAAAATATAAATTATGAGCAAGACATCAACCTTAAAGGAGCAAATTTAGTCGGTTTGTAGCACACAATTATTGGTTCCTAGGTAAAGTACTACTTATAAGGGAAATAAATAGAAAGGGGGGGAGAAATTAATTAGAATTGTAAAACTGGTGCAGCAAGCAAAGATGATACGGCAAGTACTCGGAATGGTCGAAACGGTCAAAATGATCAGCCTGGTCGGTTTGGTCAGCCCGCTCAAAATGGTCGGCTCAATGACTTGGATCAGCCCCTTCCAGAAGGTCAAATTTCAGGGGTCTTTTCAGAGGGCAAACGAACTCGAAATCGACATTATAATATGTTTTCTGAAAGCCCAAGACGAGCTCTACAAATGTTATGAAGACTCTGTCCTCCGTAACAGATCACAACAAGCTCAAATTCGGCCATCTATCTTGTTGCGCAAAGACTTGAGCTGGACGAGAGCTGGTCGCTGTGAGCTGAACGAGATGATCCGAGCTGACTTTCATGGACCTCTACAGAGGGCATATGAGGTCGGATTGTCCATTATAATATATTTCGGAAAGCCCAAGATGAGAACTACAAATGTTATAAAGACTTCATCTTCAATAATGGGCTGCATCATGTCTGAATTTGGCTGTTCAGTTTCGTGCGCGGCAAGACAATTGTTGCATTAATTATTATTTCCAATTATCGTCATGATTCGATACGAATATTTTATTTACTTTTAGTTTATATGTAATTAGGTTATTAATTATTTTATGATTTGATTTTATTAAATCAAATCCAATTTCCTTTTTAGATAGCTTTTAGGATTCTTTTGATTTTTAGGAGATTTGATATCTTTTCCATTTAGGATTCTTTCCCTTTTGTTTAAGATTTTCTTATTAGTCAAGTTTTGCAATTCTATTTAAGTAGCTTGTATTAGGGTTTGAAAAGGAGCTTTTGATTAAATAAAATTCAGAGATGTTTCTCAACTATCCAATTACATTATCCTTCGTGCGCGAAGTCGATTATCGTATTTGAAACCTAATAATCCGGTATTCATCCACGAATCAACGGAGCGTTAGTAGGGTTTGTTTCCGGTATTCATGCGCAAATCAACGGATCCGAATTGTTTATCCTTTCTTTTATCGATTGTTGTTGTGTTGAATCTTTCCGCTACATTCAGTTTGGTATCAGAGCCGTGTTCGTTCAGGAGGACATCAACATGCCGCCGAAAAGACAACAACCTAACCAGATTCCGTAGAAGAAGCCATCGAACGTGACCGCATGGCACGATTGGAGCAACAGGTTTTGTGATTAATGGAGCAAATCGCTAAGTTAATGGCCAACCAAAATACCTTCCGTCCCCTAGACTCAAGTTCGGATCGAGGAGAGCAGCGGGGAAGACTTGGTTCCGCAGCCGCGTCGAAGAGCTCGAGCGAGTGAAGACAGCCAACGGTGGAAGTTGGGTATGCGGATAAAGATTCCGAAATTTCAGGGCAACCTTTCGCCTAAAGAATTCCTAGATTGGCTCGAAATCGTGGAGGAGATCTTGAGTTTAAAAACGTGCCAACGAATGCAAGGGTAGCCTTGGTGGCAACTCGGCTTCGAGGACGGGCAGCCGCATGGTGGCAGCAACTCAAGCTCTCACGGACTCGAATGGGAAAGTCAAAATTAACGGATTGGGAGAAGATGAAGAGAAAGATGCAATCAGAATTTTTACCCAACAATTTTCAGAAATTAATGTATCAAAAATTGCAAAAATTGTGTCAAGGTTTACGAACAGTTGATGAGTATACAATGAAGTTCTACCAATTGCTTGTGCGTAACAATATTCAAGAAACTCAAGATCAATTGGTATCTAGGTATTGCGGTGGCCTTCGTACGCAAATCGTTGAGGTAATGAAACTCTTTGACCCAGGTACTGTATCTGAAGCCCATCAAAGAGCCTTGCAAGTTGAAAGGACCATCACACGTTGGAGAGAAGGACTGCGATCAAGAACCACCAGTAGCAGCGCAACCAGCCGAGCAACGACAATCAGCAGTGACGTCGTTCCGTGTCCAGTTGCTAATCCGAAACAGTAACCTAGGTCGTCGAGTGGGTTCAAATGCTTCAGTTATGGTGACATTAAACACAGACAGTCTGAGTGCAAGAAAGTGGTGTTCGCTGAACCGGAAGATAGCCAAGAAGAATTAGTGGAAAACATTGGAGTTGAACCCATATTTGATGAAGAAGAGGTAGATCAAGAAGAATTAGTGGATAACATTGGAGCTAAACCAAAATTTGATGAAGAGGAGGAAGTCCAAGAAGAAAATGTGGAAGTTGGTGAAGAGCTACAGTTTGACAAAGATGAGACATCCAACGAAGATTGGGCGGAAGGCGATGTTGACCCGTTGTTAATGTTACGACCCGATTCCATAACAATTAATGAAGATTTCAGACCAAATATAGCTGAAGTGGAATGGCCGACAGTAGCAAAATGTGACAAGGATGAGGCTTTGAGAGAAGGCAACACAGCTACTGAACAAGGGGCAAACATGGTGGTAGTTGACAAAAAATTGGGAATCAAGACCGAGAAGCATCCGACGCCATGTAAGTTGGTGTGTTCGGTTTACCTTTCCAAAATTCAAGGACGAATTTTCTCCAACCTGGAGAGAATGGTGCAGCAAGCAAAGATGATACAGCAAACACTCAGCCTGGTCGGTTTGGTCAGCCCGCTCGAAATGGTCAGCTCAATGACTTGGATCAGCCCCTTCCAGAAGGGCAAATTTCGAGGGTCTTTTCAGAGGGCAAACGAACTCGAAATCGACATTATAATATGTTTTCGGAAAGCCTTAGACAAGCCCTACAAATGTTATGAAGACTCCGTCCTCCATAACAAATCACAACAAGCCCAAATTCGGCCATCTATCTTGTTGCGCGAAGACTTGAGCTGAACGAGAGTTGGTCGCTGTGAGCTGGATGAGATGATCCGGGTTGACTTTCATGAACCTCTACAAAGGGCATATGAGGTCGGATCGTCCATTATAATATATTTCTAGAAAGCCCAACACGAGAACTACAAATGTTATGAAGACTTCATCTTCAATAATGGGATGTATCATGTCCGAATTTAGCCGTTAAGTTTTGTGTGCGGCAAGACAATTGTTGCTTTAATTATTATTTCCAATTATCGTCATGATTCAATATATTTCCTTTTAATTTATATGTAATTAGGTTATTAATTATTTTATGATTTGATTTTATTAAATCAAATCCAATTTCCTTTTTATATAGCTTTTAGGATTCTTTTGATTTTTAGGAGATTTGATATCTTTTCCATTTAAGATTCTTTCCCTTTTGTTTAGGATTTTCTTGTTAGTCAAGTTTTGCAATTCTATTTAAGTAGCTTTTATTAGGATTTGAGAAGGAGCTTTTGATTAAATAAAATTCAGAGATGTTTCTCAACTATCCAATTACATTATCCTTTGTGCGCGAAGTGGATTATCGTATTCGAAGCCTAATAATCCGGTATTCGTCCGCGAATTAACGGAACGTTAGTAGGGTTTGTTTCCGGTATTCGTGCGTGAATCAACGGATCCGAATCGTTTATTCTTTCTTTTATCGATTGTTGTTGTGTTGAATCTTTCCGCTACATCAAAAACATATCAAGAATTACAAAAGTTTGATCCTCATATTCAAAATTAAAACGCTCCTAGAGTGTTTCTAGAGATATCTACTCTAGTTTGAGTCTTTCTTTGCATAGTCATAGCTTTTAATAATATCTTCATGGCTGATCATCTTATCTCCATAATTTGTGCTTTTATCCTCATTATAACCTTAAGCATTAATCTCCAACAATGTTGGTAATTTTCATGAACTCTACCATCTCATGCAAAAGTATCATAAGGAAAGGCCACCTCAAAAAACATACCACGTTTTGCTCTTTGCTTCTACCTTCAAATTATTTCCAACAACTTTCATATAAATGATGTCTGCTAAAGAAAACTGTCCATAATTCACCAACAGAGAGAGTCCATCATCTATTTATAGAGCGGAGATATGTTATACTAAACCTGACAACTTGCACTCCCATCTTAATGGCAAAAAGAAACATGTAAATTTTGAAGCCTAGCCTCCAATCCATCATTTCAAATCCAATTTGACATGTTAACATTAATAAATTTGGAGAATCATACAATCAATTAACAATTAGCATAATAAATGGATTACAAATGTAGTTCAGCGGATTTACACTACAGTATATATGTAAGACCATAGTTTTAAGATTCGGATTGAGGTTGAGGCCACCTCTCCCGCCTCTCGGCGAAACCGCACTAGTTGTTCAGACACCCGCCTCCGCCGCACGAGGCGGCTACATATTCGCCGAACAGCTCTCACTCGACCCCCTCTTGTGTCATTTGGTTTTTTTTTTAATAAAGAAACAGCAAAACCCCGAGTTTTAAAGAAACAGCAAAACCCATACGTAGCACAACTAAACTAATCCAATCTTCACAACCCAACATGAAAACGCATTGATAATGTTATGAAGTCGGTTATGTTTGAGTTGGGAATAAC
The DNA here is from genome assembly GCA_035582765.1 of Acer negundo. Taxonomy (NCBI): domain Eukaryota; kingdom Viridiplantae; phylum Streptophyta; class Magnoliopsida; order Sapindales; family Sapindaceae; genus Acer; species Acer negundo. The sequence continues at coordinate 5,921,732 of CM069238.1, forward strand.
TATAGCCTAAAACCTAATTTGAACATCTTTGTTGTTAGTATGATGATTACAAGTTAATTATTTTATGAATTATGCCATGTTATTGATTGTTAGTAAAATTCTAAACCTTACATTTAGCTTTGTAACTTGATATTTATAGGATAAAATAGATTGTTAATGATTATTAATGTGATTATTAATGATTATAAAATATTTGATATTTAAAATTGTTGAATATGACTTATTTATTGAATATTATGGAATATTTTTTACTTATTAATTTTTAATTTTTTTTTTTTTCCATTTTCAGGCTGAGGCGGCCGCCTCGACCGCCTTGAGGCACCCACCTCACCTTGCACCGCCTTCAGAGTTTTAAAACTTTGTATAAGACCAATTGTTAAGCTCCCAAATTTAGATAAATATGAACTACCAATATGCAAGTTTTAATGGGAAACTAAGGAGCACCTATAGAAGATGGTAAAATAGTTCTTACTTGGTTGACCATAACTTGAGAGTGGCATAGGATGGTGCACATCAGGAATCATCTCAATTCTAACCATAGCTCTATCAGGTGCAGAAATAAGATTTTGTTCTTGGCACTTCAGCTTCAATTGTTTCTTCAGGGACAACTTCTCCAACTTCTGCTCACTTGCAAGCCCTGACATTAAACATTATCTACAACTATTAACACATTACAACTTAGAATATGTAATATATGATATCTCAGAAGCAGCTAAAACTTTAATTAGACAGTATATATATATATGATAACTTTCTGGAGGAGTTATTTTCAGAACCCAACCATTACTCAGAAGCAGAAGCAACAAAATGTTTTAATTCAGGGAAAAGCAAAAGATTATGCTAAACCTGTGTATACGTAATACATGTCATCCAATGCCTCAAGACTCTTATTGCAACCACCTACAAACACAAGAACACCACCCTTCAAGGGATCCAAACAGTCCCCAGCAACAGAAAATCTAGCAGATGGCCCTTCTCCTGTAGCCATCACCTTCGTCCATAAGCCAGTATCTGCATTTACAGATAGAAGATATGAATGTTAAAAGAAAAGAAAAGGTTATTAAGACTATAATTGCATCATATAATCAATTAATATCCTAAATAATCCACCATAAAGAAAATAAGGAGTTAAAAAATGACAAAAACTGCATTACCATATACAGTTACCAGCTTGCATCAATTAAATAACAAATTCTAACTAAGTTTCCATAAGATCGAATGGTCAATGTAATTAAGAACATAATTTAAAGCAAATAAATAATCAAATTCACCAATGCACAGTATGGGGTGTGACCTAATGGCAGTATAGTAATATACATCTGTGAACTTCCCGCCCCATGTACCTTAGATTTCTAAGACAGATTATCCCATAATACCAAAAAATTTTTGAAACAGACACAAGAGGTGGATAGTTCGTTAGATTTTAATCATCAATCATCAGAGATAACTACATCATACATACCAACATCAAGCATATACAAGTCATCATAAAGATTTTGGGAATCCGTAAATCCACCAAAAACAAATAAGTTCTTTCCAAAAGCAGCTGTGGCATGACCAGCTCGAGGTGTCAACACCTGGCCTGAAGTATTCAGCTCCTTCCAAGTCAGAGTATCTAACAAAATAGAAAATAATACCAAAATAAATATTAAAAGCAGCACAGATAATGTGTAATTGAGTAATAAAAACTCGACATGGCATTTTATACATCAGTTAAACAAATTATCAATCAACCATATATATGAAAAGAATCTTAAACCTGCATCAAGGATATGGACATCAGATAGATAATAATCATGTCCATCTTCACCACCAATCACGATGATTTTGTTCTTCCAAGATGAGCAAGTATGGCTATCACGTGCAGATGGTGGGATGCCTGATGTTGCAGCGCGTTTCCACACAAAGGTCTCTGCAAGAAAAGTTGAAAAAGGATGAACCAAAACATTTATTTACATTGACACTATCTGAACCCATGTAAATGTACAACCCAAAATAATAAAAAAATTACATATAAATACGTGTCCAACACCTTATGTGCTTCCACATGTTCTCTCAGACAATACTAACACAAAATAGGAAATTCAACACAGGTATATTGAATGGTTCTCTTCTAAAAGTAAGAACTTGCAATTTGGGTCATAAACTAGAGACCAGAATTAACAATCAAATCATTCAAGAACCCACAACAGTACAGAAGTTCACCTGTATTCAATATGTAAAGATCATTGTAATAAACTTCATCATTAGTATCCAAAGATTTCCCACAACCACCGAATATGAAGAGCCGTTTATTAACAAGGGCGGCACTATGACCCTCTCGTGCCTCCGGTCCTTCACCTCTTACACTTGGGGATATCCATGTATGTGAAGCTACAATTATGACAGATACAAAAGATAGCATCAATACTTATAAAGTCTACAATAAAGAGATTAGGAGAACATTATTTTGCAACTCCTCAAGTTTGCCAGCATCTAAAAAATGATAAACAAGGCATTCCAGTTTCATCTCCTGCGCTTACTAACAGAACTGAAAGAGAAGATAAATTATTTGCTACCTCAGACATAAACAGTCTTCTCTGTTCATTCTACTTCAGGAAAAATATATTACTCTAGCAAATTGCCAATATATAAATCAACATAAAAGCATGTAAAAAGATAAGGGTTTAAAATAAAAGGCAAATCAAAGGTATAAATGTAAAGGATAGAAATAACTCACATGTGTCTAATATATGCAAATCTTTGAGAGGGTTCATTCCATCTGTACCACCAAAAACATAGAGATTGTCGCCAACAGCGGTACAACTGTGGCTGTCCCGTGGTGTGGGCGGCGTGCCTTTTATCATTGGCTGGCTCCATGTCTGATTTACTGCAAAACAGCTATCTATAATATGAGAACATGCAACAACACAAAAACTAACAAATGGAAAATGTGAATTTTTGAAAGGAGAAACAAAATGAAGATCACAGCAGGAGAGTATAGCAATACAATGACTGCAACTGCATCAAAATTAATATGTTGAGACTTGGGATATACCTGAAAATAACTCATGTGAAATTGAATCCAAATATAAAACTGATACCAAATCCACTTGAATCAAAAGACAAAAAAAAAAAAAAAAAAAAATGAAGCAAAGTTTTCTGCTAATCAACCAAACCCAACAAATACAGTTATAAAGAGCACCCAACAAATCCCTCCAACGCAAACTCACAAACACATTAATGCTAACAATTAAAGCAAACGAAGAACATTTATACACGACAACAAAAACCCAAAACTTACACCAAATAAACCCAACAAAAACCCTAACAACCACTTCAATAGCAATCAATCAACCAACAAAAAAAATCGAATCTTTATCACGACACAAACAATATACAACCCAAAAATGCAAACTTGAAAAACTTTACACCCATTACACATACAAATACCCAATAAAAAATATATATATATATAAAAGAAAAGAGAGAAGGAAGAATCTTGGAGGGTCACCAGTATCAAAAACGTGAACTTGATTAGTTTGGCAGTTGTCTTTGCCATAACCACCAAAGACATAGAGAAATCTGCCTCCTTTTATGGCGTTGCAAGTGTGGCCCCATCTCTTGCCTGGCCCTGAAGTTGATATCTCACTCGACACAAATGCTTGTTGGCTCTGCACCTGGACCTTTTCCCACCTCATTTTTTTCTTCTTTTTTTTCAATTTTTTGCTTCTCTGTGAAAATCTCTCTCTCCGCTGCCTCTGAGAAAATGGGAAAATGGTTGAAGAGAGAGATGAAAGATTGGGTTTTTCACTTTTTGGGGGATCGAGTGAAATTTGAGTTCATGCAAAACAAAATAATAAAAAAGAATAAACCGATAATTATTAAATGCGTGATCGCTTACGAAAAATTTCATATGTTCGATCCTACGAAAAAAGTTCGTACAGGATTATTAATTCCTTCGGTTGATAATCGATGTAAATTTTTTTTTACACCTCCTATTCCTATAATTTGTGATTCGACGTGAAAAATTGGTACGAAATACCGCATTAGATCGTTACTAATAATTAAAATAACACCAAAAATAACGCTAAACAAGTGTCACAGCTAGAGATAAATTTTGAAATGAAGACTTTGAAAACTATATTTTCATTTTTATTTATTTTAAAACTGAACGAAGAATAGGAGGAGAGAGAGAGCATGAAATCCTATGGGTTGAGATGGGCACGTGTCTTATGGTGGGTGGCTTGTCGTTGGGTCCCATGTCATCAGGGCCATAGAAAGAGCTTTTATGTTAGGCTAACGTGGATCTCAAGGAGGACCCAGATAGATAGGTGTCAAATTTATGGTGGCTTGATATCGGTACATCCTGATTATTGACAAATGAAATTTTGATTTTCAACGGTCCAGATTGGTTCTATGATTCTTGTAGTTTTTGACGTCTAGATATAATTTATTTTTTATAAAATATTTGTATTAGAACAGATCATATTTATGTCAATTCAAAAACTTTATATCTAATATTTATTTTTGTATTTAAAATAGAAGATACCCAAATTATTTGACTAAATTCATGTGAGTTTTAAATACCATATTAATCTTATTATTTATCTAAAATGATATTGCATATGAGTTATAATTACCATATTAATTATATTCGGTATTCAAAAAAAAAAATGGTATAGACGATCCTCCAACCGTGCAAATTATACCCTAATCAGCAACGAGCACTGTTTAAGAGCCCTAGGCAAAGTCAACGTGATGGCTACCTAGGCGGGTTGTTTTAAATAAAAATAAATAAATAAAAAACAAACCTCAAAGCAAGTAGTTTTAGGATTCACTAAAATAAATAATTTTTTTTTTTTTTTCTATTATCTTCCTAGTTCGATCAACATTCTACACAACTCCTCCAACCAATAGCCCGCCAACCCCTCATCTCGTCGTTGCTAAGGAATTTCCTAAGCGTCGGGCCACCACCCAACTAACATCTAATGCCTTTTAGAACACTAATCATATTATTTACCTCAACGATATGAGGTGCGAATTATAACTACCATTTCAATCGTATTATTTGTTCAAATTCTTGTTCAAATAATGTGACATTTAAGTTTTAATTATCATGTTAATCAAAATATGATGTGATACATAATGTGTTACTTACAATTCATATTTCACATCATGTTAATCAACATGTGAATTTCATATAATTTAGACATCTAACAGTGCTCTCAGCATAAACACAAAGCCGGAGTGTCATTACGTAACAAAAGTTGGGTGCAAGCGCATATGATGGTAAGATCATTTGTGTTTGCTATTTGGACTATTTTATCTTCTTTTTTTTGTTTGTTTGTTTGTTTGGTATTACTCTATTTCAATAGTTTGATAAACATTGACTGAAATAAGTTTGTGTGTTTTCTAATTTGTATTCTTTTGTACAGAACAAAATCAAATCAGGCATTCAGACATGCTAGAGAGAGAGAGAGAGAAAAGGCCCTACAAAATCAAGATTACAGAGAGAGAGAGAAAAGACCCTACAAAATAAAGATTACAGGAGTCAAAACAAAGTGAATAAAATAATCTTGATATGTATTTGGTAAAGGGAATAAATGAGACAAAAGAATGAGAATTTAAGACACAACCTAACAAACTTGAATTTATTGATCATAGGAAGCATAAAACCAGAGTGATTAAAGGTGATCAACTACTGTAATGCTTTTTAATTGGAGGGTTTTTGTACCTGCCAAGTGCCAACAACCTATCATTTAAAAGCACTTCCTAGAGTGGCAAAAGTGCTTTGACAAGTCTGGTTTTAAACAAAGATGTTGGGAAAAGTTGTTTTTGTCATGCTCTACTTAATGGTTTAGCTTTCCCTATGTATATGCTGACACTATTGTTTAAAGGAGCTGCTGCTTTCACTGCATTGCATTACAACTTTTTACTTGTCCATTGAACCAATTAGGTTACAAATGTCTAAATCAAGAGTTAGCAGATCAACAAGAAAGAAACTCAGAATCTTCCCCTTCTATGTCGAGCCCATGCAATTGCTGCAACTGCGGCACCTCCCAGATGAGCTGATCCTGAGATATTACTATTACCCTGCAGTATCAAAATAATACTAATCAAAATTCACATCTATCTCGTTTTCAGTTTGATGTTAAAAAGCGAGGTTAGGAGTTTGAATCTCCGGGTATTAGTCGTACTATAATCTAGGGTGCGATTCAGGGTCTCAATAATGACAATAACAAGTAATCACAATTGCTAACGCTCATATTTTGTTGGATAGCACATATGCATGAAACATAGTATGCCTGTCATCTACAAAATTAATATAAAATGTTTTGGTATTGATTCATTTCTTTTTCCAAGAATAACCAAATGCACAAGCATATTCAAACTTTGCAGGTTGCAGCTCAAGAAAACATACACATCTTGGTTTACATATGGAAACACTCAATATGTATTTCTTTTTGCATAGCACATCTCATTATAATCTTTAAGATCGCATAAGATTATTTTGTTTTATGGAGATACTTTATAAAAAGATGGTACCGCGGTACAGGAAGATAACCAACATACCTCTATGATCCTCAACATATCTTTCCCAATTAGAAATATTCCCTAGAAAAAAATAAAAAATAAAAAAAATAAAAAAAAAAATGTAAAACAATACTTGTAAGGATTCTTAAATTAACCTCAAACAATCAGGTTTTAATTGACATAAACTGGAAATGAGCTTACCAGTAAAGCAGCAGGAACAGGTATAATAAAATCAAGATAGAGAGTAGCCTTTGGATTCAGGAGTATATTAAGCAGCATGATGGCATTCACAGCCCCACTTGCCCCCTAACAAAAAGGAGAATTAAAAAATTCATGAAACTAGTACTCCCATTTGTTTAGAAAGAAGATGGAAAATGCAACTATAATTATGGGATCTAAGTATTACTTTAACTACATGAGAGAATGTACTAATTTTGAAAAAAAGAACTAGGTTTTAAAATTATAACAGGGAAACCAATGATGTCAAAAGTCAAAACTAGTATAGTCTCATTCCAAATATCATGATAAACAAGATAAAATAGTACACATAGGAGATCGACTAAACATTAGATCTTTTTTTTTTTCATGATACACTTCAATTGATCTCAGAGATAAAGTATATAAATTGGATAATAGGGAAAAAATATTAGAGAATGATAATCCTTCCAAATTGCATTCAGCTGCTGTATAAACAGAAGATCAAGACAACGACATCACATTCATATAATTGCATAGTCTGAATACAAAATAGAGCTTTGAGTTTAAGAAGATCTAAAGCATACCAATGCTGGAGCTCTAGAAGGGTCCATCGTCCACGTACCTTGATTCTGCAGAAGGCAAAAAAATGAGGACAGACTAAAAAATATCCCAACTCGCAACAGATCAAAGAAAATTTGCATGTTACCAGAGGCAAAACTATATGCCAATGACAATATACACATTTTCCCATTGTAATACATTGAATGAAAATTTGATGTCATCATCAGCAAAACCATGTATTACTGTTGAATCAGAACCAGCTGAGCAAATTACGATAAGCATTTATCTATAAAAAATCTACCCAGCATTTAATCAAATATTAATTTATGCCATCTATTCATTTCATCCTATATTTCAACACTTCCAAATAGCTTAGAGGATATTCACTTGTTTCTGGAGCACTATTGTACCTTAGATGACAAGGCCAAAAAGGCATGGTGCACCAAATAGAACACTGAACCACCAATTGCTCCAGCTAGATACAACTTAAGTAAATATTTAGGTCCAAAAGTTTTTCCAATCTGCTCAAAGCAGAAAATTTGCATCAGAATTAAGAAAGAAAAAATAGCACTTCAGGCAAGAAAATAGATTACTTAATTGACTCCCAGAAATAAAGACCTGAAAATGCACTAAGATGTAATGAGTACTAATTTTCCATACAAAAGAAGTGAAAGTAAATTTACAGCCACCAATTTTTAAATGTAATATTGTCAGTCCTACTATCTCTATTATACCAAAATCCTTTTAAATATCTGATGGAAATCATTTCAGACTTTCAGTTTATTGTGTTTTACATGACAAAATTGACATAAATGTACTCCCTAATATAAAAAAGAAACAGCATAAGTGACTGAAAATTTCAATTCAAGCAATTTATAAAAGGATAACATATTTGGACATATCAGAAGCACAGCAAGCTTATTCTACATTTTCATAATTAAAAGTATAAATTAAACCTCTTCTATTTTATTTTCATTGGAAAGAGTGTAAACTTATTTAAATGGCATTATAAACAGGATCCATATTAGAAACCTAAGTGGATCACCACAACCATAACTCCATAACATTCACAAGGTGTTCATTCTCAAAATTCTGAAACAAACTTCAGCATTTGCCTAGTTTCTACAAAGATTATGTCCCTTTTAATGTATAAAGAAGTATTACTAGTTAGCAGACACCAAATTCGGGCAATTTGTTTCTGAAATATATATACAACCATAAATGAAAGCTACAAGTCATAAGACGCATATCGCTCCCAACAAGCGTTACCATCAAAAGGAAAATTATATCCATTTTAGAGTTCAGATTATTTCAATAAACAAAATTTTTGTAATCAATGAGTTACAGACTAGGAGTAGACACCAAGATGCATTGACCATTGGAATCTATTATTTTGTATGAATAAGACACCTAATTATTCAAAATTACTACTGATGGAGACTAAAACACATAATCCCAGGATTTTAACAAAAAAGGCCATAAGAAGAGGAAATGATTTCGTAAGCATGCTTTTTCATGAAAAGTTTCACTATCCATCCCACCATTATCCAAGTATATAATGGGGGTTTCAGCCACGAATAACCAAGTATATGGAAACTGGTTGTCAGATGTGAAAAAAAAAAAAAAAAAAAAAAAAAAAAAAAAAAAAAAAAAAAGAAAGAAAGAAAGTCGCATAAATATTATCCAAACAGAAGATTACAAGGCTTGTTATCATACACTCATCCCAAAGAAATAAAGTCCAATCATGTTCGATAAAATGTGCTCCATATCAACATGGCTGAATGCAGAAGTTATCAGCGTGTGCAGTCGTCCGTGTACAAAATTTTCTAATGAAATCTGCTCACAGAACAACAATAAGTTAGGATAAAATAGAATTGATAAATTGGACTACTTTATACTAGATGCCAAGCCCATCTACGAGGTCCTCTTTTTGAACAGTTCTGAACCCTAGGTGTTGGGTTATATACAACAAAAAACTTCATACACATTTCTGCATAATGGGATATAGTAATCCACACAGGGTGCTCAATTGTCAATGTATAACAAAAGTCCTATCAGGGAGTCTCTCAGATTTGATTTCTGCACCCCCAGCACCCTAGAGAGATTGCATCCCATCAAGACGAGATGGGTCCTGTAAACAAAATCCATATTTTGCAATATTTGGCTGAATCTTGTTATGACGGAGCATAAGTACCATATACACTAAAAAGATAGGAGGAAGAGAGAATTGAGCTGTCGTTCATTCATCCAATTGTACAAAAATATATAATACTATACCTAAAGAAGAAAAAGGAAGTAAGAAAACCATCTAATTGAGTCGATTGATAGCCTAATTGACTCAATCAATAGCTAATCGATAGTCTAATCAATAGTCTAATTGAATCAATCGATAGCCAAATTGAATCAATCTATATCTAATTGACAGGAAGCATTAAAAAATCTAATAGAAAAACTGACGACTCACTGTAAAATTATTCATCATAAATTTCTGATCTGCAATTCGCCATAATATAAATACAGCAGTGTTAGCTATAATTAAGCCCAAGACACAGTCATCCACTGATAGCCGTTGAAACCATGATTTCCTGCAAACAGGAGAAGATAAATTAAAGGCATACAAGAAGTTATACATACAATCTAAGGCTGCAAGTTAATTTAATGAGAGCTAGTGAGCTACACTTTACAAATTCCAACAAGGGATTTTCGTTACAGACACATAAGTTTCTAATGCATTAACTGTGGAACCAATAAACTTATTCTCAGGATGATCCTAGTCTTCGGTGGCTAGTTTTCATAATTTCACAAAAAGAACTTAACATCAATATGTGAAATGGGAAAGAGAAACAAAAACAAAATCAGAGCAAGACAGTTTTTTTGGTCAAGAAAGCATAGAAACAGCAATGACACTTAACAGGAAACTACATTACGATAATCAAATCACCAAATGACATGAATTATCCTTCTCTTCTATTGTTTAAACTTCTTTATTCTCAATGATCAAACCAAACAAACAAAACTATTCCTCCAAATCACAATAGAAATTGAAGAAATAAACGCAACAACCATACTTTAATCACAGCAATTCTCCATGTTCATATCACAAAATGAATAAGTAACACTAATATTAACATGTACTTTCAGCCAAACAGACGGTAGAGAATCCCAAGTTTTCTTTCGTTTTCCTTGAAATTTTCTTAGCACCAAAAAGACTATAACCCACGAGAAAGAAAGAAACACATTACCAGCCACGCCTATGAGAAGCATAATTCGGGAAGGACTGCAAAATTCTTTTGGAAAACTGAGCTCTCGCCTTGAACAAAATACTGCAATCTACAAAAGTTTTCCTCAACTGGGTATTTGACAGAGAAAACAAATGGCGCTTCACAAGTAATGGGTTTGGGAGAATCGCGTGAGTATTCAAGGGACGACTGTGATGTGACCTCCATGGAAGAGTAGTGTGAAAGGGGTGTCTTGAGAAAAGCTGGTTTTGAGTGGTTTGATTGGTATGAAAAATGGTCTTCTGAAATTGGTGTCCGCAAATGGTGTTTGAAGTGTTTTTACGGAAATTTGAAGCAAATTGTTTGAGAGAGAGAAGTCTCTGCATTTTTGAATGAAGGGGCGGAGATAGTCAGTGCAGTGGTGTGAGTTGGGGAATTGAGATATAAAATTAGGGTCAGAGACTGAGAGTTCCTTCCTTGTGACCGAGGGTACCTCACAACCTCCTGCGAACTGGGATCAAATGATTTACCGATAGTGAGTACGGCTGTGACGAAATGGTGGCAAAATAGTTTGGGTCCAGCCAACGATCAGACCGGGCCTGGCACGGCCCGGCCAAGAATTAGGCCAGGCCAAGGCCTAATACCAAGCAGGTACAGGCCCGGCCTCAATAGTGAGGCCCGCAGGTCTTACAGGCCAGCCTTTGACCTGCCATTTAAAATTTGTTAGTAACAATATTTACACCTCTTAAAAATCGTATGTACACTTTAAATTAGTATATTTTTAAAAATCCAATAATTTCCTTGAGTAAAATTACTAAGAGGATTAATTGTTTGTTAGTACACCCACCAATAATTATTAATAGGTTTTCTATTTAATCTTCTGTAAATTTTTTTCCTATTAATGGTTTGATATTAACATATATTATAAAAACTCTTTCCATTTTAATAAATCCTAGATTCTCTTTTAAATATAAATCGATTGCTAAATATGGAAAATGAATCAAAATTATAAGACAAATTTGGTTGTGAAAAAGTAAAGTTTTAAATTAATTATTATTAGAAGAACAAAATCATTATGTACATAAATAGATATTGGCCTAAAAAGCAAAAACCTGACCAAAAGAGACTATAAAATAGGTTTTAACAAAAGATCTGTAAGTCCGAAAAACACGCCCACAACCCTCCACACCTGGAGAGCCTAAAGCAACCCTATCCATGGTAACCTTGATCCACCCCGACAATACTTTTGATAACCGGAGCCTTACTAGGACGACCATTGAGGCCAAACCGACGGAGATTCAACAAATCCTCAACAAAGTTACATATACAATTGATCCATAAACAGTTCATATCATAGATTGAGCATCAAACGAGAGAAAGAGCGGCTCTGAAGTTAACAAACTTACCATAAAAAATCCATTAATTACGGGAATACTATACACTCAAAACCACAACAATACAGCATGAATGGAAGCTTTCCACAAAATCATAATCTGACCACTGAAAGAAACAGACATGGCATGACAGAAAAAAGAGCCCCAAGTATTAACGGAGACACGCATCTGAAAAGCAGAAAAAACCGCCTCCCAAAGAGCAGCAGCAAGAGGGCACCTAAGAAAAAGATGGTTCACAGTCTCCGAACTAGTGCTAAAAACACTACATCTGGAGGCTAATTGAAAACCGGACTAACATAAACGGTCTTCGGTGGGTAATCTATTAAGAAGAAGACGTCATGAAAGAATAGAACGGGAAGGAGGGATGAATGAGGGATATAGTGAGACCAGACATCCCTCAACTGTGGGATCTGAGGAATATCTTGAAGCATCCTAGAATAAGTTACCTTACAAGAAACCCGCCCGTCCTTAGAATGAGGCCAAACCAAATAATAAATAACATGAGAAATAGCAATTTCTCAATCCGAAAACAGAGATCCGGGAATCTAGCACGAAAATGATCTTCCAAAACACATCTACCATCATGAATGAAGAAGATGTATGACCACGACATCAGGAATACCAAGAAGATCCACAATGGGCACCCCAAGCCAATTATCTCGCCAAAAATCTCTCTATGAGTCTTTTCCGATGAGCGAGATACCATCCTTAAAGAGCTCAGCATAGTTAGACTTAAAAGAAGCCTAGATGGAGGAGGTGATGTAGCCTCCCTGAGGTTTCTATAAATGATTAATATATCTCTCACGCAAAAAAGTGAAAGCAAAACTGTTAGAAGTTATAAACTTCCAAGTAAACTTCGGAAGTAAAGAATCGTTCAACAAAGCCAAATCTTTTAAACTAAGACCCCTAAGAGCATAAGGTCTACAACAACGACTCCAATCAACATAGACCAACTTAGAGGCCTCACAAGAACTACTCTATAAGAAATTTCTGATCTTCTTAGTAATCATCTGGATTAGGGAAACCAGCAACTTATAACCATAAAAGAATGAACAAAAGAGCCAGTAATTATCGAATGAATTAAAGTAGGCCAGCCAGCCATAGAAAGGAACTTACCTTTCCACCTGGCAAATTTAGACACAATCTTATCTGCAATGGGCATTAAAAGAGATTTCCTAGGCTTGCCCCGGAATAAAGGAATCCCCAGATAAGAAAACGAAAAATGACCAATCTGCATCTCAACTAAGGACTGAAGAGAACTAATCAGAGCAGAAGAAACTGATGACTCGAAAAAAGATAGAGGATTTACTCTAGTTAACAAGTTGGCCTGAAATGTTGCCATAAACATAGAAAGCATTCATAAACATTCCTCAGATTATTGGTCGTGCCCTTACAAAAAAAAATCAACACATTATCGGCATACGACAAATGAGTGGGAGCAGAAAAACCCATCGAGGAGGATATAGGCAAAAGACGATCAAATGCCACTATTTTAGAAAGTAACCTATTGAGAAAATTCTCCGCAATACCAAAAAAAAGAGAAGAAAGAGGATCCCCCTGTCTAACCCCTCTCGTGCATCTAAAATAACCAGCCGGAGAGCCATTAATCAGAACCGACAGTCTTGAAGGACTAAAAATGCTATTAATCCAATCCATGAAGATTTGAGAAAAACCAAAAACACGAAGCACACAGCAGAGGAACTTTCAATCAAGAGTATCAAAAGCCTTACGAATGTCAATCTTCATAGCCACACTACTCATATATCACTTTTTATGAAGCACATTAACACGGTCGGAAGCAAGAGCAATATAGTCCTCAATGTGTTGATCTCTGATGAAACCAAATTGTTAAGAAGAGACAATACGAACAGCAATTTGAGCTAACCTTTCGGCTAAAATCTTGGAGAAAATCTTTAAAAGAAAGTTACCAAGCACAATAGGGCAAAAATGATTCACGGTAATTGAGTCCCTTATCTTCGGAATAAGCGTGATAAAATTAGAATTCAGACCCAGAGCAACCACACCAGAATGAAAAAAAATCTTGAACTGTAAGAATCATATCTCTACCCACAATCTCCCAATAGCCTTGAAAGAAACGAATAGAGAAGCCATCGGGCTCAGGGGCCGAGAGAGCATCCATGGCAAAAATCGCATCATGGATAACATCAGCAGAGGGAATAGCGACCAGAAGTGAGTCCTTCTCATGAGAACCAGAGAGGGAACAATGTCATCAATAATGGAGATATCCTGATTAATCTGAGCCGAATCCGAAGAGAATAAATCCTCATAAAATTTGACAATGTGATTTTTAATAACATATTGATCATCCGAAATGACACCATCAATCGAGAGAGAAGACAAAACGCCCCGACACTTCCTTTGCTTGATCTAGGAATGAAAAAAAACTGAGTTACAATCCCCATATTTCAACCATTTCACTCGGGATCTATAACGAAAAAAACATTCCTGCCTATGTAAAAGCGCATCGAGATCATGATGAGTGTGTGACTTTGTCAAAAAAAGCTGCTCAGAAAAACACAAATAAGACATTTGGTTCTAAACAGAACGAAACTCAACAGATTTCCTAGAGATGTTAGCGTTGAGATCACCGAAAACCTCTCAATTTCAAGACTTAAGAGCCTTCTATAAATTCTTAAGTTTACTAATAACAACCCGTGAGGGATGACCAAAACAAGGAATAATCCACGTCCTACGAATCAGGTTCATGAAATCAGGATGATCCACTCACATGCTTTGAAAACGACAATGCCTAAAAGAAGAAACCTGAGATTCAGATAATCGAATCCAAAGAGGACAATGATCAGAAAACTGATGGAGGAGAGCCGCATAGGAAATATCATGCCAACAGGAAACACAACCCTCAGAAACTAAAGTCTTGTCCAATTTTCGCTCAACTCTAGAGTGACTAGATCGACCCCTAACCAATGTAAAACGAGCACATTGAGATCGAACACCAATTAGATTGCAATCCTTAATCATTGATTTAAAATCCTCACAAAAGCCCCTAGTGGGAGAGCGAGACCCCAAACACTCATGAGCACCAAAAACTGTATAGAAATCACCTACCACCAAAGCACCCGATGAACCAGCCATCTCCCGAACAAAACACCAAAGCGCCCGGCGAACCGAGGCAGATGTACTAGCATAAACAAAAAAGTACCAATGTGTCAGATACCCAATAGAGATGGAGATGGTCAAATGTTGATCATGACACACCAAATGAAGCTTAAGAGAGGACTAAAAACTAGCAGAAATCGAATCAAAAGCCACCGTGGGCTCTAAAATACAAACTAGAGAAGACCGATGAGAACAACATAAATCTTTAAGAACTCTGAAAAAAAATTACCCAATATGGAGGGGTATGTTCAATATTAACCTAGAGGGGAGGGGGGGTGAATAGATTTTAACTACTTTTATCCAATTTTCGTTTATGGTCAAGATTATGAAAATACCTCTAACAAATCAATATAATATAGCAAGTGTAATATGGTGCGGAATTTAAATAACACTTGATATTTACGTGGAAACCTTCAACAAGGAAAAACTACGGGCTGTTATGTACGCCACACACGAACTTCGAATCCACTAATTGTAATGATATTTACAACCTAGGTTGACCTCAACCTCTTATGGTCTATAACCCGCCACTACTATCCTGCATGCCTATAAAAGTGGACCTAATCCAATTTGCTTGCACCACTAATCGGTAGTCACAAGACTTACTTCTCAATGAAGAGAATAAACAACCTAATGTGAATAATATGATAGTCAAAAAGCAAGTAATGTTAGGTTACACTAAATGCTTATCTAGGATGAAAGATGCAATAATCACAATCCTAGATATCAATCTTTGCTATATGACATGTTATAAAGCATAGCTATCAAAGATTAAACAATCCTAATAATAGCTATCAAAATACAACTCTCAAATAATCAACACAATTATCTCAATCTTGATAATAGAATATGTTCTATAAGCATGCAAGTGATAAATGAGATTACTTGTCAAGAAAGACACAAAATATGTAAGATATTAGTGACCAACTTACCAAGCTAAGTGTGTTGAATAAAAACCAAGCATAGATGACACCTAGATGATCATGGATCATTGCTAGATGATGTTTGATGCACTTGGATATGTGTTTGAGTAATCAAATGAGAGTTCTTTAGTGATTTTTTCTCTTTGGAAAAATGCTAAGTCAAAATATGATTTGGACTCTCTTAAAACTGACCTAAAGTCAAAGTAGCATATATATAGAGTGACAAAATGATGCTACAATGTTTTGATAAGTTTTTCAAAAATTTGCCTTGACCGCCTTACACCGTTCTACGTAGAGCGGTTGTAAGGCAGTTCACCTAGGAAATGAAGAACAAGTTCTTCATGACCGATCTACGCGTAGGGCAAAAATCAGGCGAAATGGGGGTGGTTACTCTCAGGAATTTAAGAGTCGCCCTACACCCACTTTACGTAGGGCTGTTTACAGGTAATTAAAAAATCGACCAGTGGCACCGCTTTACGTAGAGCGGTCAAGAGCAATTTTGCTCTAACTGCCTTACAAGCGCTGTACGTAGGGCGCCTGAAGGGTGGTTGTACAACACCCCTTACAACTTTGATGCATCCTGAGCCTAATCATGTCATGACAATTGACACACAAGATGCAATCAAATTAAACATGGAAGAAGAGAGATAAATGAACATTAATGCACACATAACAACATACAAGAACAAGAGTTATGCATGTGTTGTGAATGTGTGCAACTATATCTCTTCATAGCAAGTAGGCATTTAGAAATTTACCTTTGGTGCTTTTTCTCTTGAGGTCTTGAGAGGGACTTGGTTGTGCAAAGCACCAACCATTACTAGCCTAAGCTACCCTTACATCAAACCCCAAATGTGGTTTGTCCACGAAATAAGTCAATCAATTTACGAGACCTTACAATCTTCCCCTTTGGCTATTTCGTGACAAAACCACCACTCACATTGATCCTTACAACAATTGAAACTAAAGGTCAACAATGAAATTCTACATTACATAGAGATATAAAATATAAAACTTCAAGTCTTCAATCTCTTGTAGAACTATCAAACCTTCAAAACAAAACAAATTACACTTTCCAAAGTAAGTGTATTGTGAGATGATCATGTGAAGTTAAAGCAAGCATTTGCATATAAAGAATTTAAGCACAATATTATGCAATGTATGTATAATGCAGTGCTCCCCCTCAACGGGTTACTCTCCTTTAATGTGTATTCTCCCCAACATGTAATTTTGCTACTACAATTAGCACAATGAGCACAATGAGCATACTCCCTTTACCAACATACTACTCCCTATTTTTGTCATGAGATGGGCAAATGAGTATTCCCCAAACTGGTCGTTTAAGGCAAAGAAAGATAGAAACATACATTTCATTTGCATAATCATATAAGGCACTTTATGCAACTCAATTAAAAGGAGAGATACAAGGAGATTTATTTTCATAGAAAATGTGTGATTAAAAATACTTTGCATGCAAGATATATTGCATTCAAATCCAAAAATCAATGGTAATTGGCAAAGTAAATGACAAAGGTTTTCTTTAAGAATTCAAACCAATTTCACCATTTATCATGAATTAAAACAAGGATATAGAGAGTTTGTTGATTTCAAATTAAGAGCACTATATCCAACTTTATAAGCGAAACATGTCATGAGCAACTTTGCACCCTATTTGATTTTTCCGGATAAGATATCCGTATTATTATAGACATGTTCAACATATAAAGAAAGAGAGATATTTGGAATTTAGAATCCTTAGAACGGATACAAGATCCTTTATTCATTTTGAGTCTCATAAGCTTTTCACACATTGTTTTGCATTTAAGAATTGCAATCATCAATTCATGCTTTTTCATTTGAGCATGTCATTAGAATTTCATGTTTTTCACATTTTAAATGTGTCATTAAGAATCATTATGTTATAGAGATCATTAAAGATCATTCAACAAGTACTTCCTAAGTGAATCTCATAGTCCAAAAATGCATGTTTGAATATAAATATAACATGGATTGCATTCAAAGCGTGGTTCACACTTATTAAGATAAAAATGTATATACAAAAGTGCAACCAAGATACTCAAGCAATTAATAAAGAAGCATAAAATTTTTTAAATTTTTGCATGCACCAAGTATGCAATTTCTCTCTTTGCTTGAGTTCCCCAAATGGGGTCAATCACCAAAACTCATCACTCCATAAGACATATCTCAATAGATCTACTAAGTGTTTTAAATCAAGTGGCATCTAATGGTTTAGTAAATAAATCCGCTAGTTGATCATTAGTGCCTACATGTTCAAGCACTATACATTTATTTTCAACAAGCTCTCTAATGAAGTGATGACGGATGTCAATATGCTTAGTTCTAGAGTGTTGTACCGGATTCTTGGAAATATTAATAGCACTCATATTATCACAAAAGAGAGTGAGTGTACCTTGGTTGAATCCGTAGTTGACTAGCATTTGCTTCATCCATAGGAGTTGTGTACATCCACTACCAGCGGCAATGTACTCGGCCTCGGCTGTGGATAAGGAAATTGAGTTTTGCTTCTTGCTAAACCAAGACACCAAGTTGTTGCCTAAAAAGAAACAACCGTCCGATTTTGAGAGCCGCCCTACACCCGCTCTACGTATGGCGATTGTAGGGCGGTTTACAGGCGATTAAAAAATCGACCAGTGTCACCGCTCTATGTAGGGTGGTCGTAGAGCGGTCAAGAGCAATTTTATTCTAATCGCCTTACAGGTGCTGTACATAGGGCACTTGAAGGGCGGTTGTACAACGCCCCTTACAACTTTGATGCATCCTAAGCCTAATCATTTCATAGCAATTGACACACAAGATGCAATCAAATTAAACATGAAAGAAGAGAGATAAATGAACATTAATGCACACATAATAAAGACATACAACATACAAGAACAAGAGTTATGCATGTGTTGTGAGTATGTGCAACTACATCTCTTCATAACAAGTAAGCACTTAGAAATTTACCTTTGGTGCTTCTTCTCTTGAGGTCTTGAGAGGGCCTTGGTTGTGCAAAGCACCAACCATCACAAGCCTAAGCTACCCTTACATCAAACCCCAAATGTGGTTTGTCCACGAAATAAGCCAATCAATTTACGAGACCTTACAAACTCGTTTAGTAGAATTGTTCCCAATACCACGGCAGTTCCAATAAAAGGTACTAATAATGGGAATTGTTGGGAGGGGTCCGAATCTCGGACTTAAATGACTGTAATCTACTTTTGATAATTATGAACCTATGATTTACCTTATTAGGATCTGAAACCTCAACTTCCACCTGATTAGCTCAATGAGCAACCGTGACAAAACTAAGCTCAGCATGCGAATCTGTCAAAGAGGACTCTGATTGCTCGACCAGAGAATAGTTGATCCCATGTTCCCGAAAAAGCTACTTCATAGAGTTACTGGGATCTCTCGAAGGCAAAGATTCCATAATAGGACCACCCGAGAAACAATAACAGATGGAGGAGGAGAAGCTTCACAAGGCAAGAGACTACAGACCTTCTGAATGATAGGAACATATGGTAAAAGGATTGGAATCAAGCTCATAACAATAGAAAAAGGACTTGAAAGAGAGATACATGTAGATGACATAACCGAAGCCGAAGAAGGACCTGAAGAGGCTGAATGATAAACAACCACTGAATCAACAGACCCCAAATCTTGAGAAATAGCAGCGAAAACATTAGAAACCGAGACCTCCTAGACCGACTTATCTATCAGACGATAAAACATCTTCGAAAACCGTGGATGAACTAGCTGAAAAACAGGTTCCTCAATAGAACTCTCAGCCATTGGTTGAGGAGATTTTTCGGCACTAGTAACAGGAACCTTGGGATTGTTCGGCGACAAGAGCTGGGCAGATGGCCAATGGAAAAGCAAATGAAGCAAAATGACGGCAAGTTTTCATACTCAACCGAAATAAAAGAACTATGCAGCTCACCTCTCTCTAAAAGGATCGAGGTTGGAAGCAAAACGGACATGTCAAGTAAAATGACCAAAATCACCATCAATAGTAGCTTTATCCATTCTTAATGGAACTCAAATACATCTAGTTAAATCATGAATGATCTTCGGATGCCAGTATTCCCAAGACAGGTCATAAAACCTAACCAAAACCTGCACATTAGTGGACTTTTGTAGAGAGGGGTAGACCTGGCAAGGTTTCGGTTCCAACAGCGGAACCGAAACCAAAAAAATCAAAACCGTAATCGAAACAAAGGGAGGTCGGTTTCGATTCAAATTTTTTTGAAGCCGACCGGTTATAATTGGATTGGAACCGGCAGTTCCTTTTATTTATATATATATATATATATATAAATCCTAAATCCCTAAACCGTCTAAAACCTAAATCCCTAATTTCTGATCTCTCTCTCTCTCTTCTTTTTCTTCTTCTTCTTCTTCTTCTTCTTCTTCTCATTCTTTATCGATTCTTCTTCAGACTTTAGTTCTTCTTCTTCATCGATTCTTCTTCTTCTTCGATTCTAATTTTCTTCTTTGATTCACGAAGTTGATTTGGTAGTAGTTTGCAGGTTTGGCCATTTTGGGTTAATTTTCGTGAATTTGGTGGTGGTTTGGGGGTGATTTCAAATTAGTGAGAGAGAAACGAGACTGATCTGATGATCGATCATATTATTGATGACTGAAACGACTGATCTGAGATTGATATGGTCATCTGGTTTTTATTTTATTTTATTTTATTTTATTTATTTATTTATTATTATTATTATTTTTAAAGGTTCAAAACCAACGGTTCCACCTAACCTCGGAACCAGAACTGTCAGTTTGAAATCGGAACCGAAATTGGAACCAAATCAGAACCGTGTCAAGTCTAGAGAGGGGTTAAAATTCGGAACTCAAAGCTGAAGGTGAAGTACCCCTGACTTTAGATTAACAGAGCCCAAACCCCAAACCTGATTCTTATCTACAAGAGACTTCAAAATAATATGGAAATAGCCTTTCCTTAACGAAATAAGTCTTCAATCAACTGAAATCATCCAAATCTTACAAAGCTTAGCCTAAAGGTCAGCAAGTTTCCAGGGAAACTCACCATTAGAAAGAACCACACGTCCGATGAGAGCATTCTTGCATAAGTCCAATATGGATTGATAAGCCATCGAATCAATCCGAAAAGACACATAACCTCCTTTTTTCATAGGCGCAACAGTCATAGGGAATGGCTGAATAAAATCTGAAGGAGATTTCAAAAGATTTGCATAAGACTTGCCACCCATAGAAACCAGATTAGAATTCAAAACAGGGCCCTAAACCAAACCTCCAACACTAATCGGAATATCATACAAATCAGGATTATAAGGCAACACATTACCCAACATGAGCCCACCACTATTAGAAACCAACCCCTTACCACTAATAGGAATAAAAGTAGGCGCTGAGGAACACGAAGTAGCTTCCAAGGCCATGGGATTCTCAACGAGACCAGGCATGGATGAAGAAACCATTATCCGAAACATAAACGAAGCAACCGAAAGAATAGAAAAAAGAGAATAAAGATCAAAAATAAAATAAGCAAATACAACAAAAATCACTAACCAAAATAGCAGCAAAAACGCAAGAAGAGGACAAGATTGCAGTAGACACAATCAAAGTGAAGCACGCAGCAACACTTAAACCAAAGGAAAAGAGGATATGCTTGCAGCAGACGTACGCGAATTGACCACGCAGCAACAATCAATCAGAACTAAAGCAACACTCCACCGCAACAAGAACCACCAGGTGCAATCAAAATTGAAGCACGCAGCAGCAAGTGGAACGACCACAGCAACGACCGGAAGACCGAGATAATGCAGACGAAGCAATAACCAGCAACCAGTAACGAGCAACCAGCAACGCAAAAAGCAACAACAAGAAACAAGAAACCACCACCAGACGTAGCAGCCACCGGAAAAAACCAAGAAAACCACCGCTGGAAAATAGTGGCAGTAACACACTAAGCAACGCCCAAAGAAGAGAGACCAAGAAAAAGAAAGCAGCAGCAAAAGAGACCGAGAACTAGCAAGCCAAGATCTTGGGCGTTGGAGAGACCGGCAACGGTGCCGGTAGCAGTGAGCGAACCTCACCTAGACACCATGCAGTGACGTGAAACCTTTGAGCCAAACCCTAGCAGATTTGTTATTCATCTCCATAAATAATCATGTAATATATATATATATCTATATATATGTATATATATTTTAAGTAATAATAATAATAATAATAATAATAATAATTATTATTATTATTAAATTTAAATAAAAAATAAAAATAAAAAGAGATACACCATCCATCTCAAAAATGGACGGTGGAGATCCATCTTTTTTTTTAATTGTTTTGTATTTTCATTGTAAATTATCTTCTTCAGAATTTCAGATGGTCAATGACGTCAATGCCCTTTCCATTTAACGGCCAACGACCCAAATGGGTGGAAAAGGTAATAGAAGGGGCGTTTTTAACATTCTTTGATTTAGGGGGAAAAACGGTCAATATGGCTAAATCCTATCCTCGTCTTAGTAATAGAGCAAGAGTCAAGGGTGAAATGATACTTTTGCAAAAAAGAATGAAAAAAAATAGAGAGAAATATAATATAAAAAAATATATTTAATATTAATTTTAAAAATAAAAATAAAAATAAAAAACTGCAGAAAAAAAAAATGATCTCAACCGTTTATCTCTGCGATGGATGGATCAATACTTTAAAACTCTTTCTAAAAAAAAAAAAAAAAAATAGGTGCTGTATTGTTTGAACTTTTTCTTAATTTTTTTCCGGCCAGAAAATCTTCCTTTTGATTGTTTTGAAGCTCAGTTGGTGGCAACATCGAGATATCAAACAAGGTCTCTGACTCATGTACAATGTCGTTTCAATCTCTAACCAGAACTACCCTCCATAGCCTCACAACAGCTACAAAAGCTCGTTTCTTCTTTTCCACAAAACCCAATAACCCTCGTGTTCCAGTTTCATTTTCCCACAATAACAAATCCCAATCCCAGTACAGGAAGCAAATTTATCTTGCAAATATCCTCCAGAGGTACGGTTTCCCTCCCTCTCAACTCCACGGTTTCATTTCCAAGAATCACTTTTTATTGAATTCTAATTTGCATGATCTTGAAAGGTCTTTAATTGTCCTCCTGTCATTCGAGATTACTCAGAAGTCACTTGTTTCATTAATAAATGACTGCCCTGCTGTTTTAGATTTTGAATTCTTGAAGAAATGGCAGATGGGTGTTTCTAGGTTTCGGGATTTAGGTGTTTCTTCATTGTTTGTTAGGAATTTCTTGGAACTCTCTAAACGGTTCCATATAGATCCAGATGGGGCTTTTGAAACTTTGAAGGTTTTGAAGGGTTTAGGGTTTAGTGAGGGTACTGTGAGGAGGGTTTTAGAAGGGTTTCCTAGGGTGGTTTTGATGAATGAAGGTGCAATTTTGATGAGAATTGAATTCTTATCTGGAATTGGAATTTCTAGAGAAGGGATCGATAGGATTCTTTATTTTTTTCCTGAGATTTTAGGTTTCGGCGTTGAAGATAGGCTAAAACCGTTGCTTGATGAATTTCGGGATTGGGGTTTTACTGAAGATGTGATTAGGAAGGAGATTGTTAAGGAGCCGAGATTTTTGAGCATGGAGTTGGGGGAATTATCACGGTGTTTAGAGTTGTTAAAGACTTTAAAATGTCGCGAAGCAATAAAATATAAAATTTTTAGCGAGGGAGCATTCAGAGCTGGGTTTGAAGTGAAACGGAGAGTTGATTGGTTATGCAAACTTGGGTTGATTCGTAGAGAAGCCTTTAAGGTTCTGTGGATGGAACCGAGAGTGATCACATATGAGATAGAAAACATGGAAGAGAAGATTGATTTCTTGGTGCATAGGATGAAATGTAATGTCGGTTGCTTAGTTGAGGTACCGGAGTTTTTGGGTGTAAATTTTCACAAACAGATCGTTCCACGATACAATGTAATTGAATATCTAAGAGGAAAAGGTGGAGGAGTTGCTTCAGAGGTGGGATTGAAGGATTTGATAAAGTCAAGTAGGCTTAGATTCTATAATCTGTATGTAAAGCCTTATCCAGAGTGTGAAAAAATATTTGGGAGGTTTTCGGGAGGTGAAGTGAAGAGCAAACGTGATGGTGGACTGTGGAAGCTTTTTAAACCACCAAGTTATCCAGAGTCAGAAGAAGATGTAAATAACATCAAGTCTTTCATGGAATCACTAGTTTAGTGCTTTCCAATCTAATGAACATGCTTGTTGACAAATGCTATTTGCAATGCCTAAATAATCTGCAGATGAAAGGAGATGGTTTTTTTTTTTTTTTTTTTTTCAGGCTAGTTGCTATGCCAATGAAGCAATGAACTTATAACAACAAGACTCTTTAAAGTAAGCGAATCAACCATTTGTTTTGACATTCTGAAAGTAAGTGAATCAATCATGTGTACAATTTCTTAATTATCAGGCAAAGTTGGTGAATTCAGGAAATTGGGTTCTCTTTTGCCCCATATGAGCATTTCGACTTGGAACCCTAAAATATATTACAAGTTTCTCGTTCAAAATCTCAGTATTTGAGACTAAATTTCAGTTTTGGAGCCTTGTAGTTGTCTCCTCACCAGTGCAGTATATACACCAACTTTACTAAGGAGCTCTTCATGAGTACCACTTTCAACAATCTCACCATCAGAAACAACTGCTACAGTGTCTGCACTTTGGACAGTTGATAGTCTATGAGCTATAACAAGAACGGTCCTTCCCTTCATCAAAGAATCCATAGCATCCTATATAAATTCAATAAGAAAAATATTAGTTTTAAGTTCTTCAAGAACCAGAACAGATTTTTCTGATAAAAAAATAAAAAATAAAATAAAGAAGCTGACCTGCACTAGGTATTCACTTTCAGCATCTAGAGCACTCGTTGCTTCATCTAGAAGGAGAATTCTTGGGTCCATCAAAAGGGCTCGGGCAATCGCTACTCTCTGCTTTTGTCCTCCAGAAAGCCTTACCCCACGTTCTCCAACAAAAGTTTGATATTTCTCTGGGAATGTTGATATGAATTCATGTGCATTAGCCATTTTCTGCAATTCTCAAAATCATATAATCAGTTCAAATGTTCAACACTCAACATGGTAAATTTAGAAGATGTTAAATCTTACTGCTGCATTTTCTATATCACAAGAGCTTGCTTTACCCTCACATCCATAGGCTATGTTCTCCTCTATGGAACAATTGAAAAGAACAGGCTCCTGACTCACTATACTAATCTGTACATCAAAGAGATGAATTAACTGTATGGTTTATATATATACATATATATATATATATATATATATATATATATTAAGCACATCCCATCATGCAGTGAACAATTAATTTGACATCTGTTAAACTCACTTGGAAAAGACATTTTCTGCCATAAGAAAAAATTTGAACACCATGATATTATGTTTTTAATTCTCCTACATGCAGTAAAATGCAATGAAGATCAAGTTCACCTTCTTGTGCAGATGTTCATGAGATATTTCTAACAGAGGAACCCCATTTAAAAGAATTTTTCCCTTGATCGGATCATAAAACCTTTCTATCAAGTTTGCAATAGTGGTCTGCAGCATAGAAACCGAGAAGGAAGTTAATAAGTACTCTGGCTGCCCCTTCTGCCTTTAGTTCTAATAAGGGGTTTCCATATTTGATGAAAAACATCTAAACAAACCAACAAAACTTCCATACTGCAAAATAATAATAATAATAATAATAATATATTACTTTTCCTCCACCACTAGGACCAACAAGAGCAACTTTTGAGCCAGGCCGCAGTTTTAATGTTATTCCCTGAAATTAACAAGATGTAACCATAATTCTATCAGACATTCAGAATATGAATTAGGCATCCAGCATTACTAACATTTTACAAGTAATTGAACATTACAATTACCTTGAGTATCATATGGTTAGGGCGAGATGGATACGCAAACCATACGTCATCTAACTCCACTTCCCCATCTTGATCACTACATAAAAAGAAAAAGGTTACCAAATTTAGGCAATATTTGCAACCACAAGCACATTTGGGTACACGATTTTTCTGGAAGAGAATGGATGCTGAAATGCAGTCGATCCTTCTTATCCCTGAGTCAGGTAATCAAAGTCTCTGAGGTTGGACTTGAAAATTTTGTGTCCTATAGCAGTAAATATATCAAGAAACAAAATTTTAGAAAAGAGAACCTAATTAACTAACCCCAACGGACACTTATTTCCAGCCTTTGGCATGGATGAGACACGATCAAGAAGCTGAAAAACCCGCCTGCTGGCTCCTGCAGCTTTCATTGCAACTGTATATAATCCTGACAGTCCAGATACAGAGGATCCAACTGCAAAAGTACAAATAGTTGAATGCATATAGCTAGAGTTTGGAAACATTGTATAAAGATAACATCAAAGTTCACCCAAACATGAAAATGAACTAATTACATGTAAAACTATGCTGAGATTACCTGTGAGACTATAAAGAATAAAGGATGTAAGAGCACCCGGTGTCATGGAACCTTTGATTGTCAAATTAGCTCCATATATCACTACTACGATAACTGATAGAGTTGATGCAGCATTTAGACCTCCAGAGAAGAGCCCGACCACTTTCTGTAGCAAGAAACAGCTGAATTAGAAGATGCAGCAACAGAAGAAAGAGAAACCAAACAACAGGAGGAAGCTTACAGCTTGTGTAAGTCCAAGCTTCAGTGTTTCATCAACTTTCTCAGAGTAGCGTGAAACCTCATAACCTTCTTGTGCAAAAGCTCTCACCGTGCGTATAGCTCCAAAAGATTCCTGAATAGAGCAATACACAATATAGGCATGACTGAAAACTATATGCTGTAATAATACTAAATAAGTCATCATACAAGTCAGTTGTCTTCTGAATGTTCTAGGAAAAAACATATTCATCAACCTCCTTGATTTGATAGATCCCTTGCTTTACTGGTTAAATATCCACTACTGGTAGGCGGTAGCTACAAGCATAGCCATAGTATTTATACAAGAGGAATCTTTGCACGACAATTTTGATATAAATATGCCTTGGTTTCTTTCAAGCAGATAATTATTCTATTTCAATGACTGGGCTTGATTTTTCTCCACATTCTAAGCATATATTGATTTTATGCATTGCCAATTAGAAAAAGTTTTGGATATTTTACATATTTAAATGTGAATATGCATATCTAATTTGAAGTCAATAGACTCTATTATTTTTATTTCAAAGCACAATATACTAATTATTTAACAGCTTTTCTAACATTATTTTAGCCATCATTTGCAAAAACTTCTCCAAATCATCACATAACTATCCCTCCTGTTGAAAACTCTACCCAAGGTTGCTTGTTATGTCTATAAAATGCTAATATACTAAGGCTGTTTTTGAGATTGATTTTGCTTTGGAAAAAATATGCTTATAGATTAATTTAAGAAATAATCAACTTTAGAAAAAAATTGGTAAGTGTTTGGTAAACTAAATTTTAAAAGTGCTTAATTTTTGAAAGGAATGAAAATGTATTGAACAAAATTACTAAAATAGACATCATTAACAATATAAATATAAAGCATATAAAAAGAAATAAATAAAATTTAAATAGAAAAAAAAAAAAATTTATGATTGAGTCAACTCTCTCAAAAAATAAATAAAGATTAAAGATTTCAAAAAAAAAAATTTTGAACTATAGTTTTTTTGAAATACAATTACTTAATGTGAGGGTATTATTGTCTTTCTATTAAATAGTGAGGGTATTATTGATATTGCACAACAATAAGCTAGTGATGGGGAAGTGGTTAGGGATTTGAGAACTTACGTAAGGCGTAAGTTTAGGAAAGATAATTAGGGATTTTGGGGTTATTATCTTTTATTATTTTATTAGTATTTATCTTTGAGATATTATCTCCTTTAAAGAGATAATTGATTCAGATTATTATCTTTTAGCATTTGTTTTCTAGTTAAACTCTCTTGTATCTGATCATTATAAAAGGCCCATTTAGAGCCTTTGTAGGGTTAGATTTGATGAATTGAATAAAGTATTGAATTGTTTTATTTCCAATCTCCTTTTCTGGTTCTATTTCTTTTTGGTTTTACATCAATTGGTATCAGAGCCTATTTTTTCGTTCCTATACGCTTCCATCAATTTTTTTCTTTTTCTTTTTTTTTTCCCACAAAATTCTGCACCCACCAAACCTCAAACACGTAGACACATATCAACAATCAGAAACCTTCGCTGCTAGAAATACACGAGCCCACGCGCCACTGCTCACGCGCCGCCGGTGTGTGGTCATCACCGCCGACTCCATCAGATTCAGACAAGGCCGGCCGTCCCTTTCCTTTTCATCACCGACGTCCAGTTCTGCCCCAATCAATGCAGATCTGTGTTCAAAAAGGCTGACCGCTGCCGCTCGTCGTTGCCGTTGATTTCCGGCGCGTGGACCCTTACCGCCTGTCCAGAACGGTTCGTCGGCTGCTGCTTCTTCATTTGATCGTAGATCCAGTTTCTGGTGTCCAGGTCCAGGTAATTGTGTTTTTCGACTAGGGACTTCGCGGTAATTTTTGTGAGTCGGAGGATCTGGTGGAAATTTTCCTGGGCTGTTGCACGAATTCTGATACTGCTAGGGCTTTTCTCAAATTACGCATACTTCAAGGGTGTTTACGTAATTATGCAATATAGAGGGACTTTTCAGTAATTTTCCACAACACCAAATTTCAATTCATCAACGATTAGCTTCCTTCGGAGGACAGGTTGGCTATTCTGATTTCGAAATTCATTGGTTTTTTGTTAAATTCGCAGGCTTTTCTTAGTTATTCGCATTGATCCAATTTTTATTTTTATTTTATTTTATTTTATTTATTTATTTATTTATTTTTTATATTTGGGTTTCACTCTTATTTATTTTAATTTATTTTTATTTTTATTTTATTTTTGTTATTATTATTTTTTAAAAAAAACAATTGCATTTTCATAAAACACAAACAGCTTAAAAAAAAAAACCAAAAAAAAAAACAAAAAAAAAAAAAAGAAACCCTAACGTTAGTTTCAACCGTTTATTGGAATTGGGTATTTGGTTGTGGACGTACATGTCTAAGAAAGTTTTGTCAAAGGAGGCTGGTACTTAAGTGTGTCCATTGTGACCCTCCACCTTTTCCTGGGAACTTACCTGGTGTATTGTTTGCAATTGTGTACACTATCCTATAAACAAACCCGTTTAGAGTCATAGGTGGTTTATTGTGCACATCCGACTAATTTATTTTTATTATTCGTGTTTTCACATTCATAATACACATAATGGTTACCAAACAAGACTTTGAACAATCAAACCAAGCTTTGAATGACAAAATCACGGCAGTCCAAAATGACCTTGGGAAGCAAATACTTGACCTTACAAATGAAATGCGTGAAACTTTTACTTGTATCGAGTTCCGGTTCATTGATTTGAACACTCACCACTCTCTTAGGGATTGAGGTAAACAACATATGGAAGAACATATTACTGGGTCTACCATGGTTTAAGGTACACCAGTCCTAGGTCATGGACATCCAAGTTCGTCTAATATAGGTCTTAGAGCTTCAGCCTCTAGGGTCCTCCCTTTACATAGGCATAGTCAAACATTTCGATCTGAGTCTGATGATGAACCTGATGAATATAGACCACCTAGACATGCCTTTAGAGGCCTACCTACTGAAGATCATGACGTTAGGCGTCCACCTAATCTTCTTCCTTGCCGGAACGTTGACCTCCATAGGAACCCCTATAATGACCGTAGAGATTTCCAAAGAAGATCTTCCGACGACCATTTTGATCCCGCTAGGAGGGTTAAGGTAGATGCCCCAGAATTTGATGGTAGGTTGGATGCCAATGTCTTCCTAGATTGGCTTGCTGCCATGGATGACTACTTTGAGTGGTATCCTATGAGTGACGAACATAAAATTTGTTTTGCCAAACTTAAGCTCGTCGGTTCTGCTAAGAAATATTGGCGGAATATTCAAATGCAGTATGATCGTCTAGGTCAGGATCCCATCACCCTTTGGTCTGAGATGAAAATCAAGTTAAGAGAGAAATATCTGCCTACCTATTATCGTAGTGCATTACTAGACCAGTACCTTAACATTAAGCAATCTTCGTCTAGTTTTAATGACTACATGTCTGTTTTTGATGACCTGTTGATCAGGTGTAATATCAAGGAAGAACCCGATGTCACTGTAGCTAGGTTCCTAAATGGCCTTAAGTTCGAAGTCAAACGTGTGGTTAGCATACACAATCCTGAGACTTTGGAGGATGCCTACTCTAAAGCATTAGAGGCTGAGAAATACCTTCTTCCTTACCCCTTTAGGCGCCCTCCGGGTGACTTACGCCAAACTCGTCCTAGTCCATCTGAGGGTTCCCAGTCCTTCAACTATAGAGGGGTTAATACTTCGACCTCAAATGCTCATTTTGACTCTCGGCCTCCTATACCTAGAGATAGGCCTGTTCTTCCTTCTCATGTGCGTCCTCATAACCCTAATATTGAGTGTCACCACTGTCATGCTAAGGGCCATATCGCTTCTCGATGCCCACAGCGTACCTTAATCATAGGTCAGGAGTATGGTGACTATTATCGCCCTGACCCTACGGATGAGGTCGTAGAGCCTATAAAGGATATTTATGATTTAGATCTTAAGGCCGATCTAGATAATAAAGAGTTTGAGGGTTAGTTGCATATGATGAGATGCATATGCACTAAACCAGTAAGTGCTGATACTTAGAAACGAATAAATGTATTCCATACATTTATTCAATGCAAAGGTAAAAGTTGTAAGTTAGTGATAGATGAGGGTAGCACAATGAATATTGTTTCTAATGCCGCGGTCACTAGGTTTCAACTCAATCCAGAACCTCATCCACACCCATTTAGAGTTGCTTGGGTGGATAAAAACTTCTTTGCCTATTACTCATAGGTGTCTTGTTCCCTTATCCTTAGGCTCGTATTCAAAGACCATTTACTGTGACATACTTCCTATGGAAGTAGCTTACATCCTCTTGGGACGTCCTTAGTTATATGACCTTGATGTCAAGAGTTTTGGTCTGGCGAACACCCATATGTTTACCCATCAAGGCAATACTATTACCTTACAGCCTGCTAAACCTAAGGATAACATCTCAACACAGACAAACACATCAGTTGTAGACAGACCTTCACCGACAGTGTCCCCTAAACACAACCTTCATATCTTAGGTTCTAGGGAGTTCATGCGACATAGCCACCAGATTGGGATTGTGTATGCACTAGTGATGCGAGAGCGAACCCATGACACCCCTACTTTAGGGCTAGAACCAACCCCCGCAATTAGACAGTTACTAGATGAATTTGTCGATGTGACTCCTCAGGACTTGCCTATTGAGTTACCACCTTTGCGGGATATCCAATATGCCATTGACCTGGTCCTAGGTTCCCAACTTCCCAACCTTCTACATTATCGAATGAACCCTACTGAACGAGCTGAATTGAGCAAATAGATAGAGGGTCTTTTGGAGAAAGGATTTGTCCGTCATAGTCTTAGCCTTTGCGCTGTTCCTGTCCTACTTACTCCAAAGAAAGATGGATTTTGGTGAATGTGTGTTGATAGTCGAGCCATTAATAAGATTACAATCAAGTATAGGTTTCCCATTCCTAGACTCGAGAACATGTTAGATGAGTTAGTTGGTGCTCAATGGTTTTCCAAAATAGACCTACGTAGTGGGTATCACAAAATCCGGATTCGGCCTGGCAATGAGTGGAAAACCGCTTTCAAATCCCCTGATGGTTTGTATAAGTGGTTAGTTATGCCCTTTGGAATGTCCAATGCCCCTAGTACATTCATGAGAATGATGACACACATGCTTCGCCCCTATATTAGTAAGTTTCTCGTTGTTTACTTCGATGATATCCTCATTTATAGTAAGACCGAGAACGAACTTCTAGCTCACCTTAGGCAGGTTTTTCTCACACTTAGGGTAGAAAAGTTGTTTGTGAACCTTACGAAATGCTTATTCTTGTAATCTCAAGTCCTTTTCCTAGGATTTATTGTCTCATCCTTAGGTATCATTGCAGATCCTGCTAAGGTTAGTGCTATTCGGGAATGGCTTACACCTAAGACCTTAACTGAGGTCCATAGTTTCCATGGTCTAGCATCGTTTTATAGAAGGTTCATTAGACACTTTAGCACCATCATGACACCAATCTCAAATTGTCTAAAACTAGGAGAGTTCAGATGGGACTCAACGGCTAATAAAGCATTTCTTGAGATTAAGCAGAAAATGACTAAGGCGCCTGTTTTGCACCACCCCGACTTTTCCAAAGCCTTTGAGATTTCTTATGATGCATCCGAGGTAGGTATTGGTGGGGTCCTTAGTCAGGAGGGGCACCCAGTAGCTTTTTTTAGTAAGAAGCTAAACTCAGCCAAACAAAAGTATTC
The DNA here is from genome assembly GCA_035582765.1 of Acer negundo. Taxonomy (NCBI): domain Eukaryota; kingdom Viridiplantae; phylum Streptophyta; class Magnoliopsida; order Sapindales; family Sapindaceae; genus Acer; species Acer negundo. The sequence continues at coordinate 5,954,140 of CM069238.1, forward strand.
AACCTATGATAAAGAGTTCTATGCCATTGTTAGGGCTCTTCATTATTGGCAGTACTACATTTTTCCTAATGAATTTGTCCTTTACTCTGACCATCAGGCTTTACGTTACCTACAGTCCCAAAAACAATTGAACCCTAGGCATGTTAAATGGTCTGAATTTCTTCAGACGTTCACCTTTGTTATTAGACATCGTCCTGGGGTAGATAATAAAGTTGCAGATGCTTTTAGTCGTGTTCTGACGGTGGTCCAGTCTTTAAGTATCACAGTACCAGGATTGGATAGGATCAAATCTGAGTATTCCACCTGTCTAGACTTCGGCATTATATTCCGGGAAATTTTGGATGGCCATCGTCGAGACCATGTAGACTTTGTCATTAGGGATGGTTATCTCTTCCGTGGGTCCCACCTTTATCTCCCTCGTACTTCCCTTCGTGACTTTTTAGTATGGGAAATGCATGCTTGTCGGTTAGCCGGTCTTTAGGTCGTGATAAAACCATTTCTTTGGTTGAGGATAGGTTTTATTGGCCTTCTTTGAAACGTGATGTTGCTAGGATAGTTTCCCAGTGCAGGACATGTCATTTAGCTAAGGCAAAAAAATAGAACACTGGTCTTTATACACCTTTGCCTGTTCCCCACACCCCTTGGAGAGATTTGAGCATGGACTTTGTTTTAGGGTTACCCAAAATGGTACGTGCTCATGACTCAATATTGGTGGTGGTTGATAGATTCTCTAAAATGGCCCACTTCATCCCTTGCTCCAAAACAGTTGATGCTTCACTTGTTTGCGTGATTGTTCTTTAGGGAGATTGTACGTTTACATGGATTGCCTGTTACCATTGTGTCTGACCGTGATGTGCGTTTTATGAGTTATTTCTGGAAGACTTTATGGAAATTATTTGGTACTATCCTTAAGTTCTCCTCTGCCTTTCACCCCCAAACTGATGGTCAAACTGAGGTCGTTAATCGTAGCTTAGGCAACCTCCTTAGATGTGTGGTGGGTGATAAACTTGGTAACTGGGACCTTTTTCTTCCTATGGCTGAATTTGCTTACAATAACTCAATCCACCGAACCACCGGAAAAAGCCCATTTATGATTGTTTACGGCATTTCACCTCGTCAATCTATTGACTTGACACCAATACAACTTGAGTCACGTACATCTGAATTTGCTACTGATTTTGCCACTCATATGCATGATTTACATACTGAAGTGCGTCGCCAAATTGCATTAAGTAATAATAACTATAAATTAGCTGCTGATGTGCACCGTAGACCATTAGAGTTTGGGGAGGGTGACTTTGTCATGGTTCGCATATGCCTTGCCCGTTTTCCACCACATTCTGTTAAAAAATTGCATGCCCGCGCCATTGGGCCTTTTCGTGTTCTCAAAATACTTGGATCTAATGCTTATTTACTTGATTTGCCTGCTGATTTAACAATTAGTCCGGTGTTTAATGTATCGGACTTGTATCCTTACCGGGGTACGTTCGAGCCTCCTGTTATTTCCTCTGATGTCTCTGCAGGTCCTTCTAGTTGCCCATTGCCTTGCATTCCGCCTGTTGCAGCCAATCATGTCGACCAAGTTGAGCAGATTTGGATGATCGCCTTGTTACCTCTATTCAGGGTGGCTGTCGACAGTTTTTGGTTCATTGGCATGGACGTTCTTCAGCTGAGGACACTTGGATTTCAGAGCCCGAAGTTCATGGTCTTGCCCCGTCCTTATTAGAGGATTATTTATAGCATCACTCGCCAGAGTCGAGTTCTTTTCAACCGGGGGAGAATGATGGGGAAGTGGTTAGGGATTTGAGAACTTACGTAAGGCGTAAGTTTAGGAAAGATAATTAGGGATTTTGGGGTTATTATCTTTTATTATTTTATTAGTATTTATCTTTGAGATATTATCTCTTTTAAAGAGATAATTGATTCAGGTTATTATCTTTTAGTATTTGTTTTCTAGTTAAACTCTCTTGTATATGATCATTATAAAAGGCCCCTTTAGAGCCTTTGTAGGGTTAGATTTGATGAATTGAATAAAGTATTGAATTGTTTTATTTCTAATCTCCTTTTCTGGTTCTATTTCCTTTTGGTTCTACATCAGCTAGCTTCTACCTCCAAAAGCACCCCCTACCAACTTCTCAAAAGTTGATTGTTTAAGGAGTAAATTGTAAAATAGGTTGTTTTTGAGAAGTTTACCAAACACCTATTTACTCAAAACTTGAGAAATAATCAACCTAAGTTAGTGAACATTTAGCAGGTCATAAAACATATGTGCACCATCATAGCAGAAATATTTGAGTTCCAAAACATCACACAACTATAGCTCTGCAAGGATTTAATCACATTATTAAGATAGTTCAGAAATTTGAGTTCATAGGATTATCCAAAATATATTGTTTACATAACACAAGTGAAAGACAGTTTCTAGTAGCACAATTATACCTCGGCAATAGAAGCAGCTTGGGCAGCTGCCGCTTGAGTCTTGTGAGAAAGCTCACGGACAAATCGACCAAATTTACGTACGGCAACAGAAATAGCCGGCACAACAGCCAAAGCCAACACTACAAACAATTGATTAAAGAGGAATATATATCACAAGATAACAGTCACCTTAGACTCTTGATGAAATAATGAAAGCTTAAGAAATACAGTTCAATTTTTATATGCTTACATGTTAACTTCCATGATGTTGTGAACATGAAGCCAAGGCCAACAATTGCAGTTGTCAGATTTCTAAGTGCCTCAGAAAGATTGGTAGTTGCAGCATTTTTTATAATCTGTGTATCTTCAGATAGCCTGCTTAGAAGCTCCCCTGTTCGTGTAACATCATAGAAGGCTATTTCCTGGAAAACTCATTAACCATTGTATACATTAATGATTAATTCATATGGCCTGGAGAACATGGGAGAGAAACAGGCATTCTTTCCCAGAAGTGAGAAGGAACATGAGTGGTAAGAGAAATCACCACAAAACTCACAAAGTTAATAAATTTTTACCTGGTTAATAAGGTGAGTGAATAAGTTCTTTCTCAACCGGGCAACAACCATTTCACTTGTCGAAGAAAACAACCATGCTCGAAGGGCTGTAGAAATTGAACTGGATAGAAGAGAAGAAAAAAACAACAACCCACAAAATTAATAAACCATATTGGATGCTCATTAAAGTAAGATTTAGAACTGCTTTTTGTAGTCAAATAGGAAGAAGTAGTTCAATCGCCTACTAAACATGACCTTTTGACATGGATGCAATGCAAAGTGTCGTGTTTTGACACAGACACAGGGTTCTAGACATAGAAATTCTAAAAAATCTAGACCATGGTTATGTGTGCATCTGTATATTATAATTTTAGATATGAATTCTAAACTATAGTCTATAGAAGTCTCTGTTTGCTCATATTACAACTACAACAAATTAAATCCTTCTCAAGTTGGTCCTAAGTAATCTGCTCTGGCTACTTAGGTTAATATTTTTTTTTAAAAAAAATAATAATAAAAGTAAATAAATACTTCTCAAGCTTGCTTGCAAGTGTGTAAAAGGTTTCATTACAAACTTTGTATATCACCCTCAAAATATTAAACATAACTTAAGTAATGAAGGTGCACTCTCCGATAAATTTCCGTACTAGTGATGGTCATGAGGTTGCAAGTATCTGGCAAGACAAATTTACAACAGAAGAAGTATCCTACTAATTATAGCCTCTCTAAACTTCTTACTGATAATTCAAGCAAATAATCACAAGTGAGAAAGAAAATATCATACCCAACTACAACAATCAAAAAGATGTAAAGGATGGTGTTGTTGACTGCATTTAAAGCTTCAGCTCTCTGTTCAGGTGTATCCCTGTCTCCTGACACGATGTCTATTATTTTCCCACCAAATTTTGGCTGCATCAATGATTCAAAGTTTAGTAAAAGCTAGCAACCAAATGTTAAATAACCAGGAAAACTGTTCTGAATTCAACTTATGAGAGAGAAGAGCAATAAAGAGAATACATACGATCAAGATACTTGACACGGATGCAAACAAGAGAGCAACAGTAGCAATTATCAGTTTCCCTGCATCAGGCTTTGCCTGTAATATTGTAAATTGATGTCAACAACTTCAACATTTTCAACTTTAACTTGAAAGATAAACACCAGGGCTCAGCCACTTACAAGTGCAAGTACTCTAGAGAAGCCCACATTTGCAGCCTGAAAATTCCAAATTTGATTCATCATAAGTTCAAGTATATCATACCAGATAACAAAATTGACAGTATTAACAAAAACCATATTTACCGGTACTGCGTCCCCGTGTTCAAGGTCTGTCAAGGCACCATTTGCTGCGGCATCAATTCTCTTTCTCACTCCCTATTTAATAAAAAAAAAATTAAGAATAATTAGAAAATCAGACAGTGAGAATTTAAATCCAGAACCAGTTTTCTACAAGTTTCATACAGAGTGTAAAAGATTAGCCAAATTCCAAATTAGTCATGGTAATATGCAGAACACAAATGCTTTTTAAGCATTAAAATTCCAAAGTATGAAGGACAAATGAAACAGTAAAAATTTATAGATTGATATTTGACATTCACAAAACATGTTACTTAAATCGCAATAAGAAGATGAATAGCAAAAAATAAACATGACCCATCAATCAAAATCGAAGAATATCAAAATTCTGAGCACATTTATAAACAAATATGTTAAACATAAACACAACAACAAACTTACTCCACGATCTAAAAGAGGAGCTCTCTCTCCCCCAAGACCATGCATCCCTGAAAACCTGTACATCAAAGGTTATCATCACTACGCTTCTTAATCATACAAAAAATTTACAAAAAAAAAAAAAGAACAGTGAGTGATATTAACTGGTTATTGGGTCCTTTACAGAAGAGAGCAGACTTTTTTAGTTCCAAAAAAAGTGTGAAGAAGTTTGGACGTGAATTTGTATTTGAGTAAGAAAAGAAACAATAAATGGGTCGTTGGTTTCTAGGATTTTGAAGCTATGAGACCCTCTCTGAGAGCGTATGCTTTGGATTGGAAGTCATGTGGATTTGGTAACGTCACACCATACCTAATCATATCTTATATTATTTATTTTTTCTTCATCTCAGAAAAAGTTTTAGATTTTGGGTTGCATCCAAGTCAGGTTCTTCTTCTATCAACACATGCAACCCATTTAGATTCCCATGACCTAACATCTGCTTATTTTTATATTTTTTTTAATATGATTCGACAGATTTGAATCTGAGATATTGTCGGATATAATGAATAACGTTTACCATTAAACCACATTGGACGGTTCTATAAGATAACTGACAACCACTTGATTGCAAAAGGAAAACCAATTGATGAATGTTAACTCACAACTTACCCAAAGTTATTAATGTTCTAAAATTTCCATAATAAAATATAATTCTTTAATCTTTATATATCCCTTTAGATATTTAGAATCTTGAATTAGCTTTTTTGGAAAATAGTTAAGCATGTTAATATATTTTGTGGTATATACCACACAACTTGTTACTAACCTAGGGATGACAATGGATCATACTATGGATGGATATCCATCCACATATCTGTTTGAGATATGTATATTCATCCTCACATCCATTCTCATTTCTAAATGAGTGAGGTGGATTTGGATAATCTCTGAATTGAGGTAGAGATATCCGATGAAAAAAGTGTTAATTTTCATAGTTTACAAGAGAAAAATGTAATTAACATATGTAATGGTAAATTTTATCATATTTAAAGGGAGAAACAAATACATCCAATAAAATCTAAATAAAAAAAAAAAAAAAAGCTTATATAATTAGAATTAATAATTACATAATAAATTTTTTATATTTTTAAAATATTAAAACCTATAATGGATCCGGATGGGAATAGATATCCATAAACGATATCTATCCCTATACCTAAAAATAAAATGTGTATTATGATGATATCCATCTCCGCTCTATCTGTAAAATAATAGTATACATCTCCATTTTAAATGGAACGGATTTTTATGAATATCCGTACCCATAAATAATTTTGTTATCTCTAAATACTTGTAAGCAATTATTTATATTTTGGAAAGTCATAAATACATACAAACAAACAGACAGACAAACAAACAAACAATATATATATATATATATATATATATATTTATTTATTTATATAGTGAAAGACGAATATAAAGACAAAGTCGTTTTTAAATAAAGTTAGAGCAAGATATGAGCCAAATTCTGTGATGCAGGCAGTTACATTATCTTCGACCCTAACTTCCATTTTATTAAATTATTATCATCTCTCAACATGTGATTACTTGTCCAGGGATGTAGCTTAAGCTAGTAGACGAACGAGTTTGGGGTTTGGGTAAATGACTTCTAAGTCAACGGTTCGAATTCCACAAATAGCAAAAAAGCTTCAAAAAAGATATTTGGTCTAGATAGATACTGTGAAAGAAAAAAAAAAAAAAAAAACTTGTGATTATTCAAAAATTTCATAAAAAATTGAGATTTATTTATTTCAAAGAATTGTAATTAACTTCCTAGCATTTAATGAAATAACAAATCATACTCTCTGATTTGAAAAATTAACAAAAAACTATCTAATGTTAAAAAATAAAATAAAATAAAAAAAATAAAAAAATAAAAAAATAAAAAACTTGTGATTATTCAAAAATTTCATAAAAAAAATGAGATTTATTTATTTCAAAGAATTGTAAATAACTTCCTAACATTTAATGAAATAACAAATCATGCTCTCTGATTTGAAAAATTAACAAAAAACTATCTAATGTTAATTTACTGTTTGATTAAATCTAATGAAATAAGATTGTTTAAATGATAAAATCATAAAACATTAAAATTAAATTAAATTATTTTAAATATAAAAAAATATGGTGGAGATGCTCACATATCCATCCTGATAACATTCATATATATATATATATATGCTCATGTATCCATCCTGATAACATTCATATATATATATATATATATATATATGATTTTTGTTTCTATATTAAATATTATTTGGTTCTTATTTTTAATTTTATAGATTTTTTATAATATATTTTATATTTTTTTTAGGAAGTAATTATTATTATTATTATTATTGTTTTATTAAGTTATATAACAAATGATTTAAATAGTTATGTTGTATGTAAATTTCATCATGAGTGACATATCCATCGAGCGAACTAATATCCATGAAATCGTTCGGACCTTTACCCGGGTAATAACTTCGCCAGATTATCGAATAGAAGCATTCGGGAAAGAATTGACTCGGCCCAAACACCTAGATAAATAATGCTACTTGGCCGAATGAAAGTTCATGACACCCCGTTAAAATCTAGTAGAACGCATCAAGATACAAGGGTCAATAATCACACTCTAAACAGGAAACAACTACATCTTCTCTGATTAGAATTAAAGGCCAAATCAAACAATCAACTGCATTTATTACAGGAGATTGAGATAATTACGTAGATCCAACGAGGAAGAGTTTCAGCAGGATTCTACTACTTGCACCCTAAGTCTAGGATTACACACTATAAATACTACTCATTTTTTCATTGTAAATATATACAAAAAAAAATGCAAGAGAGAGAGAGAGAGAGAGAGAGAGAGAGAGAGAGAGAGAGAGAGAGAGAGAGAGAGAGAGAGAGAGAGAGAGAGAGAGCTCTACATACACTATTTTTATAGTGAAATATTCTTTAGCCAGTACCGGTACCGGTAATACACTATTGACACGTGTATTGCTTACTCAACCTTTATATTATAGGGTAATTATTATTATTATTATTTGACAGTATCTATCAATTCATCTATCTAGATCATATATATTTTTTTTTAATCTTTTGCCATTAGTAGGATTCAAACCGCTGAGTTGGAGTTATTTACCCAAACTCCAAACTCGTCCATCTACTAGTTGAGTTACACATTCTACGATTCTTTTTTATTTTTATTTTATTTATGTATTGAAATATCACTTTTTGACCTATATTTGCTTCTTTAGTCCATGTGGTCTTAAAATTATCCGAACTACATTAATTTTGTCTCTATGTTAGTCAAACTTAATGATTTCAGGTTTATTTTTATCTTTAAATATGTAACATGCCACATGTTTGTCAAAAGGGAAGTGCCTTTAAAAAAACAAGGGATATTATCATTTGGATCCCTATGTTTTTTTTTTTTTTTTAATTATCTGTTTTTTTATCCATAGTCCATTTTTCACTGGCTTAGTCCATATGTTTTCAAAAATCCATCAATTTGGTCCCTCTATAAGTTAAACGTTAGTCAACATTAACAGTTTCAATGGTAATTTTGTCTTTAAACCAAAAAGATGCCACGTGTCAACACCAAACAGTAAATAAAATTTTTAAAAAATATTTATGTTAACTGAAATTTACCAGCGAGGTGAATTTACAATTAACGACTTTAGAGGACCATAATCAAAATTGACCACGGTCGGAGGGGTATCACGTAGTTCGATACCTACGATTTCTAGTAAGTGTAACTCAATATAATGATGGTCAAAACAGAGGAATAATCGATTATATTATATTATAAAGAAGGGAAATATAATGAGTTTCTTTACGTAATCTAGATACAACGTTGAACAATACTCTCCACCGGTCACTGTAGGCAAAGTCTGACACAGTTGGTGGTGGAAATCTCGTGCGAGTTAGGGTTTCGATCCTTTCAACAGTTGAGTATAACGTCATATATATATAGGTCCCATTCCTTGGCATGCACTCCTATAGATTTGGTTTAAGGTTTCAGCAATTATGAGACTTTCCTTGGCGATAAGCGAAGATATCGTGTGAAATTCAATCCCTAAAATCAAGTGATTCTTTCTTGGGTGGATTCTGGCAGACCCTGCTTTAAAATAGGACTTTTAAATGGCAGGAATGAGTCCTCATCTTTAATGATAAAAACGATGGTGTTTTAATGTTCTTCTTTGTAGCTTTAACTCTGGTCTTCTAGATCCGTCGGTCTTACCTAGGTAGCATCCTTACCTAATACTAGGTCTTTGCGGTGTCAAAGTATTTCGGTGTCAGGGTACCCCGACACCCTTCTTCTTGCTATATCATGGTTTCCACTGGTCCCTTGGTCACCCCGGTTTTGGGATATCGGTTGAGGCTGTGGCTTGGTATCTGTGAGACATAGTGGCAGAGTACCTGATCTATGTAGATGCGGGATACCAGGTCCACGTAAGAGCGGGATACCTAGCCCACATAGAAGCGGGGTACTAGGACAGTGTAGTGCGGTTTGTAGGATTTCCTTTTGTTGTCTTGGAGTCTTCATGCTTCTAATCTTACTTCGACTTTATTGGATATATATCCCGATCATTGGTTTGGATTTTCTTCAAGAGGTAGCTGAATGTTGCCTGCTAAAAATTTCCTCCTCAATTCTGGGTGGAAAATTCTTCTTTGGTCCTTGGCCAATTTTGACGGTTAACAATTTGTATGATATAAAAAATAATTAAAAAAAATAATAAACTAAAAACTAAAATAAAAATAAAAGCTAAAATCATTTAATTAAAATATTTGTTTTTATAAAATGGACTGACCTAAGGGAAAAAAGCATTACAAGCGATCATATGCTGAAAAACCGCTAGGCAGTATCCGAAACTATATAGATAAGAAAAGAAAATAACAAAAAGTAACAAACGCCAAACCAGTCACAAAAAAATGAAGAGAAAAAAAAAACCCAACCACACAAGAGACACGTAGGAAACAAAAGAAAACATCAAGAAAAATGAAACAATTCCTGGTTCATACAATCATTTCCCACCAACGAAGAATAGAAAGAAGGGGTGGAGAACCACTAACCCTAAAGCATGCTCGGAAAAAGTGTTTGCCACATGGTTACCCTACTTATAAATATGCGACACCTGAAACTCCATACTGAAGATCTGAAAAATGCACCTCTGTCAAGCTTGTTGCACACGCTAAGGAACGAAATCAGATCAAGAAGAGAACAACTGAACCACATAGGAAGAATCACTCTCCAACCATATCCGATGCCAACCAAATTTCCAAACAAATTTTATTGTAATGGAAGCCCCAACAAGCTTAGCCTCAAAGGCAAACATCTGACCAAGGGGGACACCAAAACAGCCATTAACATAGGACCGACAATTATGGAAAACATCCCTACACCCCCCAACACTCAGAGAACTCATGGCTGCCCCCATCCGTGTTGACTTTGATCCAACCTGGAGTAGAAGGTGACCAAACAACACTTTTGATAACCGGAGCTCTGACCGTTCAACCACGAATACCGAAGCGTCAAAAAATCAAAAGGTCGTCCACACTTTTTATGCATGCACCCAATCTCTAATCGGTTAGCGTCAGAAACCGCATGCTAAACAAAGGAAGAAGCAAATCTAAAATCAAAATACTTGTCGTAAAAAATCCATTGACTATGAATAAACCACACACTCTAGACCACCACATGAATAGCCACCTTCCAAAGAACATGAGTTTGATCATTAAAAGCAACCGCCATATCCTACGAAAAAAAAGAAGGCCCCGAGTTTGTAGAAACCTGCCACTAAAAAGCAGAGAAAACTGTCTCTGACATTAAAGAAAAGGAAACTGAGGAGAACCTCTAATTAACCGGAAATAAGCACCTTAACACAAAACACGACCATCCCGAGAATGAGCCCAAACTAGAGAATCTGCAACCGGATAAACACATCAATTCGAAAAACGTGCCCGAAAACAATCATCTAGAACCCATCTACCATCCTCGATAAAATCATAAACTTTTGACTTGAGAGGACTCACCAAATAGTCCGGAATACCCAAAAGCTTAAGAATAGACACCTATAGCCAATTGTCTCACCAAAAATCTGTTGAGAATGCTCACCAATAAGCCATGTACCATCCTTAAAAAACTTAGAATAATGAGCCCAAAAAGATGACCAAATTGAAGAGGTGACATACCTCCCCAGTGACTTCTGAAACTTCCGAATATAACACTGAGAAGGCAAACCCTTCAGACGTCATGAACTTCCTAGTGAATTTCTTCAAAAGGGAGTTATAAAGTACCAAATCCTTCAAACCAAGACCACTAAGAGAATAAGGTTGACAACAATGTGCCCAAGAAACCCGGATCAGCTTGGACTCTTCACAAGAACCCGTCCACAGAAAGTTCCTGATCTTACGATTATCTACCACAACAACGAAGCCGACAACTTATAGATCATGAATGAATGAACAAAGGAACCTGTGATGATTGATTTAATTAGAGTAGAACAACCAGCTATAGAAAGGGCCATACCTTTCCACTTAGCAAACTTGGACATAATCTTATCTGAAACCGCTTGCAACACAGACCATTTGGGCCTACCTTGGAATAAAAGAACTTCCAAATAAGAGAATGGCGACTGCCCAATCTTCATACCAATCAAAGACTGCAAATTCTCAATTTGAGACTGAGAAATAGACGAGCCGAAATAGATGAAAGATTTGCTCTAGTTAACCAACTAACCTGAAATGCTGCCCTAAATGGCATGCATGATACTGATCGTCACATTTTTGTATCTATTTGAGGTCCACTTTATCTAGCTTTTGTGCTTTTTTTCAAACGTGTTTGGGTATATATTGTGTGTTGTTGAGCCTTATGTAGGTTATACTCCTTAAGTAAGGTGTTTGAGCTTAGAGTGAAACTTGAGAGGCAAAAATGAGCAAAAAGCGCATTATAGAAGAAATCAAGAACCCAATGTGCGGGTCCACTGCATCAGTCCGTACCCACATAAAGAAGCAAGGCACCTGCGGACTGAAAAGAAGACAATTTCCAAAAGTGCCTAGTGCGCGGGTCCCTACCTGCACAACAAAAGCAGAGAGCCATTCTTGGATATGTGCGGGTCCACTGCACTGGCCCTACCCGCGCACTACCCATGCACATCGAGCCGTAAACTGGTGCCAGCTCAGTTGAAGGACGGGTTTTAGCCATTTTTAGAAAGGCAAATATGTCCTTTCATACCCAATTCGTGCCCTAGCCTTTCAAACCTATAAATACACCACTTTATTCAATATAATAGATGATCTAAGCCATAACCTAGACATAAATCCTCTCTACACTTCATTTTCTTCTTCACAAAAAAAGAGAGAAAGAAGCTTGAAAGGCATCCATGGAGGTTTTCCTCCATGGATGCCTCACCACCACCACTTTTTACTTTCAACCACCCATCCTTGGAGAAGATTCAAGAGGAAAGATCCATCCTTTCTTGTTTATGAAGAGGAGAACTTCAATAGAGCTTGGAGATACGAGATGACAATTGGATCTTCTCTTTTACTCTTCTATTGTATTTTTTTCTTTGATGTGTATCCCCATTTGGGAAATATGTAAACCTAACACTAGTGCTGTTTATTTAATTGACTTGTATTTAATATCTTCAAGTATTGTCTCTTTCAATTGCTTAATTGATTCTTAACTTGTGTTAAGTAGGCATACCAACTCTTGATGCATGTTTAGGGATAGTTCTTGTCTTTACATTCATGTTCATGTAGGTTAGAAGTTGATATGTGTTCATGATTGAGATTAGGAGTAGTTTAATCAAGCATCCCATGATTGTATGTATGTTGATGGATAATTCGAAATGCATGTTCTGGATTGATATGGGTATTTGAGAATTAGGGCTAGGTGAATAACACACTTGGTTTTGATTATGCTCTTAATTGATTGGGTGAAATTCATGAAAGAGTACACACCATGCCTGAATGGATTTTGGTTCTATAACTTTCATGCTTTGTGACCCTTGGTCATTGCTTGCACGATACATCCTTGGTGAGTAGCGATCGAGGGTCCGTTTTATGCTTAATGCTACAATTGGTTGTTGCTTACACGTGACAGGTGAGTAGCAATCGATGGTTGATCCTTTAATATTCGTGCTTAATGCGGTCCTTGGTTGTTGCTTGCGTGATACATCTTTGATGAGTAGCAATCGAGGACTAGATGACTCTCCTCACTTCCATACTTAGAAGTCATATTAAAGACTAGGTTGAACCTAATCCAGGAGTATTTTATGTGGTTTGTTATTGAAAATATATATGAGTGTGTCTAAACAACCTAAAGGGGATGAATGAGTTGTTAATTCGATTAGTTACCAAATTTTTGGATTAGTCAATATTACAAAAATTAACCAAATACAATCAAATACAATCAACGTAATTAAGGTACGGAAAACAATAAACAACACATTGATTGATTTACATGAGAAACCCACAAATGGGAAAAACTCACGAGTTATTCTGCTAGCCACACACGGTCCTTAAATCCAATAATTGTAATGATGTTTACAACCTAGGTTGACCTTAACCAATCTCTTCACTAACCCACCACTATTGCCCTGTAGGCCTTTAATAATGATCCTAGACAAAAATGCTTGTGCACTCCACCACGTAGTCACAAGACTTAACTCTCAATGAAGAGATCAATAACCTATGCGAATATATGAAAATATTCTAAATGCAATTAATGCTAGGCTACGCTAAATGCTTATCTAGAGATTAAATGATGGCAATGAAATCAATCATAGATATCGATATGTCTACATGAATTCTTATAAAGACCTAACTATATATAAATATGAAAATCTAAAATCTAGTTATCAAACAAAAGCCAATCAGCATAAGTTGTCATTAAACATGACAAGGACAATTAATGCAATCTAGGAGTCCTAATCAACAATGTCTAAATGCAAAGCATAGAGACTCAGCTAGAGGCCAAAATGGTCCTAAATGCTAGCTATAAACATACAAGCCCAATCATACAAGGAAACTCATAAAGATGTCCAATAAAGAGATTCTTAGCATTTAATCAACTAGTAAATGCAATAAAAACAAAATCTTGGAAGTTTAAACAAATAACAAAGATGGGGTTTTTGTTCAACTTACCAAGTCAACTCAAGGATGAAAACCCATGCCTTAGAATGCTTAATGATGCATGAAGATGATAGGTTTTGGGTTTGGATGAGCAAAGATGAGTTCTTGGGAGACTCTCTCTCTAGAGGATTCTTTCTCTCTTAAATCTGATTTTTGGCTCATAAAAACGAGCAAGGAGGAAGAGAATATATATATATATATATGAAGCCAATGGCGACGTTTTGGCAAATAGGCTACAAAAACGCGGGGTCATACTACCGTGCATGCCGCAGTACATATGGCGTAGGAAGCCTTGGGAAGCTTCACGATGAGGATCGCCGTGGAGGCAAGGTCACCAACCGTTGTACCCTACGCATGAAACCCACTGGGATCTACTGTTGTGGGAACCGTAGTATAGGCAGGTGCTTGGGAAGCAACTTGCACCGCGGTAAGAGTTAAAAAATCTTTTCTCGGGCTCTCAAACACACCTCAACTATATGAATTTTTTTTGCAAGTGTGAAGTGCATAAATAACATACAAGGGAATATATAGAATCATGAAAAATCACCAAGCATGTGACACACAAAAATATGCAAGATATGAAAATGCAAGAGTGTGATGATAAAACATACACCTAAGAGAAACACAAATGCAATCATAGAAATGCAATATGAAAGTGTGTGTGTGCAACTAAATCTCTTTAAGAGGCAAGTCAAGTGATTTACCTTTTGCTCTTGAAGTCACGGAAAAGCTTGGACGCTTGCCATCAAGGACCTAAGCTACCCATTACAAACTCATCCTTAAGTGTGGTTTGTCATGAAATAAGCCAATCAAAATTGAGGAATTGAGGAACTTACAATCTCCTCTTTTGGTTATTTCATGACAAAACAACCACTCACAAAATAATCCTCACAAAGCAAAAAGATAAAGCTATTGGTCAACAAATGTATATCCTACGTTACAATGAGAGAAACCTAAGAATCTAAGTCTTCAAGGTCTTCAATCTCTTCGTAGATCATCAAGCCTACACAAAATAGCAAGAAAACACTTTCCAAGCATGTGAGGTGAACAAATATATATATATATAAAAGCATTTGCACTTATGAAGCAATATAAATAATATGCATGTGCAATGCTCCCCCTAAATGGTTACTCTCTCTCAAACTTCTCTCCCAAAGCATAAAAATACTCCCCATATTTTCTTAAGACTTCTCCCCTTTTATGTCAGAGATAGGCAAATAAGCTCCCCCTATCGCATTGCTTTAGCAAAGAGAGTTATTAGCATAAAAGACATTTACATAATCATATAAACGAACTTTATGCAACTCAAGTAATTGAGAGAGATTCAAGGAGTTTTATTTAAAGAAAATGTGTTATATTGTTACTTTGCATGCAAGACGTATATCATTAAAGTTCAAGCAATGGTATTTGGCAAAGCAAACATCAAAAGGGTTTCCAAGAGAATTCAAACCAATTTGTACCCCTTTGTCATAAGCATTCAAGATATAGTTTCTAAAGATTTGTAAAATAAAACTACTATATCGATCTTTATATGCAAAACAAGACATGAGCGACTTTTTCACCCTTTTTGATTTTTCCGGGTAAGATACTCATATGATAGTAGCCTTGTTCAACTAATAAAGAGAGTGAGACTTTGGATTTTAAAATCCTTTGAATGGATACAAGATCCTTATTAATTGAAGTCTTAGCATTGCTTTTCACACATATTTTGCATATAAGCAATCAAAAAGTATTTCATGCATATGATTTTAAGGATGTCATAAAGATTTCTCATGTCATGGAGATAAATTATGGGTCATTTATATGTACTTTCCCAAATAATTCTCCTAGTTCAAAAATACATTGTTGAACCAAAATATGACATGGATTACAAACAATACAATGGTGAACACTTATTAAGAAAAAAAAAAGAACATATAAGCATATATATGCAACCAACAATCTCAAGTAATTATCAAAAGAGCATAAATTTAATCAACTTTTTGCACATGTCAAATCGTGCAAGTTTGCTCTCTTTGCTTAAGCTCCCCACAAGGGGTCTAATCCAGTCAAGTAAAAGGGAGGCGTGGGCCCATATAGACTTACCAAGTCCATTGGACCTAGTTGCATATATAGGTATCACATTGGCACAATGGCAAGCAGGTTCATTCTTTCTAACCCACCTAGGTTCCACTTTATCATTCCTAGTGGTCATACATGTTTCTAACTTCCATAGGTTCATGCAAACTTGCCCTTTTTCAACCGTTTTTCTTTCATGCTCTCTAAACTACACCTCTTAATGTATTGAAAGCAATTTAGTCTTAAGTGACCAATCTTATCACAAAATGACAAGAAGGTATAAAGGAAGAGTTTATACCATTGCATTGTGATCTCATCGAGGCATTGCCATGTTGATGAGGTTGTCTTTAATGGTGCATTGGTTTGCTTCTCTTTGGAGCTTGAGCCGATTGGTGGCACATTTGTGGTCTAGCTTGTTGAGGTGGTTTAGCTAGTGAACGTGCCTTCTTGGTTGATGAAAGCTTGGGTATAGAGCTCTTGTATGTTGAGGTTGAGCTTTACCCTTTGTTGGCATCTTCATTTGGCCACTTTTGAATGACTCTCCAAGATCAATCTTCCTCCTAGGATGTTGAAGAGGTGAAGTTATGCTTTTGCATAGAGCTTAAGGTTGCTTGATCTTAGCCTTCTTCAACACTTCTAGATTCTTCATCTTTTTGTCCTTGACAATCTTCAAGGGGGCACTCTTAGAAGATTCACCCATTTCAAGAGTCTTTTTATGGTAAGAAGATTGGAGAGGCAACTTAGGAACAATTTCCTTCACAAAAATTGTCTTGTCCGATGATGGTGTGACTTCCTTATCAACAAACCCTAGGCCTCTCTTGTCACTAGGCATCTTCCCATAACCTAGCATGATGTTGAGCTTCTCCGAACCTGAAGTGAATTTAGAAAATGACATCCTTGCTTCTTTAAGCTCTTTCTTCAACTTGTCCTCATTTTCTTTGACAAGTTTTACTTTTTCATCTAAGAGAATCGCCTTTTCTCTTAGTTGAAGGTTATCTTCCTTCAACCCAAATATCTTTTTTTTTTTTCTTCTTCAAAGAGTCATGAAAGAATGTCATGAAATCCTCATAACTCATTCTTTCCTTGTTGATAAAACTCTCCGAGTCGGAGTTATCATCATCACTAGAATATGAGGAGGATTCACCATATTGTCTCTTACTAATTGAGTCAACTTCTTCATCTACCTTTTCATCTACTCCTTCTTTAAGGTCATAAATCGAGGCATTTTTGCCTTTTTCTTCAACTTCTACATAACAGGCTCCGAAGGCCATGTAGTAAATTGCAAGCTCTTCATCACTCAAAGAGTCTTCTACACTTTCACTATCACTTGATAAGGTGGCCTTCTCCTTTCCTTTTCGCTTGTCCTTCAAGTTACCACAATTCATGGAGATGTGCCCAAATCCTCAAAATTCAAAGCATTGAATGCTTTTCTTGAAGTCTTCTCTTGGTTTGACTCACCATTCTTGAACATGGTCTTCTTTTTGAAGTCATTCACCCTGGAGTTATATCTATTCTTTTGTAGCTTCAAGTATTACTTGAATCTCTTCACAATTAGTGCCATGTCTTCATCCGAGTCATCCTCCTTCTTCTCAACCTTAGAGGTCTTCAAGGCTATTCCTTTTTGCTTTTTGGGAGGTGGGAGCCTTTTTTGACTCATAGGCAACAAGCCTTCCTATTACTTCACTTGGCTTCATCTTTTTATAGTCAGTATTCTCTTCAAGTGCCGTCACTTTAGATTCAAACCGATTGGGAAGTGACCTCATTATCTTTTGCTTAATCCTCTTATTTGAGTATGGGTCACCTAGTTATTGTCTTTGGTTAATGATGTCCATCAACTTCACTTGGAAGTCATTGAAGAACTCATGCTCCTTTATCTTAATAGTCTCGAATAGGGTTTGGAGCACTTGGATCTTAGAGTCTTTCATCACTTTGGATCCCTCACTTGCCATCTCCAAGATTTTTCAAGCTTCATGTGCATTTTCTGTGATTTGGATAAGTTTATATTGACTTTCATCCATTGCACAAAGCAAGGCATACATTGTCTTGTTGTTCCACTTCAAATCTCCAAACTCTTCGGTACTCCATTGAGCATTGGGCTTGGGCACAATGCTTCCATATTTGGTGATCACAATGGGAGGTGTGTATCCGTCCTCAATCACCATCCACACCCGATCATCTATCACTGATAGATAGGACTCCATCTTCCCTTTCCACAAGGAGTAATTGTCACCCTTGAGCAATGGTGGCCTTATGCTTGACGCTTCATCTTTGCTCGACCCAAATTCACTCATGGTGTTTGGGTAAATGCATGCAAATGAATGCAACAATCAAAAAGCATACAAATACACACAAGCAAGGAACTCCTAAGTATGTCTAGGAACCCGCTCTGATACCAATTGAAAATATATATGCGTGTGTCTAAACAACCTAAAGGGAGGCCGAATGGGTTGTTAATTCAATTAGTTACCAATTTTTCGGATTAGTTAATATTACAAAAATTAACCCAATACAATCAAATACAATAAATGTAATTAAGGTACGGAAAACAATAAATAACACGTTGATTGATTTATGTGAGAAACCCACAAATGGGAAAAACTCACGAGCTATTCTGCTAGCCACACACGATCCTTAAATCCAATACTTGTAATGATGTTTACAACCTAGGTTGACCTCAACCAATCTCTTCACTAACCCACCACTACTGCCCTGCAGGCCTTTAATAATGATCCTAGACAAAAATGCTTGTGCACTCCACCACGTAGTCACAAGACTTAACTCTCAATGAAGAGATCAATAACCTATGTGAATATATGAAAATATTCTAAATGCAATTAATGCTAGGCTACACTAAAAGCTTATCTAGAGATTAAATGATGGCAATGAAATCAATCATAGATATTGATATGTCTATATGAATTCTCATAAAGACCTAACTAGATATAAATATGAAAATCTAAAATCTAGTTATCAAACAAAAGCCAATCAGCATAAGTTGTCATTAAACATGGCAAGGACAATTAATGCAATCTAGGAGTCCTAATCAACAATGTCTAAATGCACAGCATAGAGATTTAGCTAGAGGCCAAAATGGTCTTAAATGCTAGCTATAAAAATACAAACTCAATCATACAAGGAAACTCAAAAAGATATGCAATAAAGAGATTCTTAGCATTTAATCAACTAGTAAATGCAACAAAAACATAATCTTGGAAGGTTTAAACAAATAACAAAGATGGGGTTTTTGTTCAACTTACCAAGTCAACTCGAGGATGAAAACTCATGCCTTAGAATGCTTAATGATGCATGAAGATGATGGGTTTTGGGTTTGGATGAGCAAAGATGGGTTCTTGGGAGACTCTCTCTCTAGAGGATTCTTTCTCTCTTAAATTTGATTTTTGGCTCATAAAAAACTAGCATGGAGGAAAATAAGAGATATATATATATATATGAAGCCATAAGAGAAACGACGTCGTTTTGGCAAATAGGCTGTAAAAACACTTCATACCACCATGTGTGCCACAGTACAAACAATGTGTCCCGACAACATAGGAATTCCTAGGAAGCTTCATGGTAGGGACCACCGTGGAGGCCAGGTCACCAACCGCGGTACCCTACACATGAAATCCACTGGGATCTACAGCTGTGGGAGCCGCGTTATAGGCAGGTGCTTAGGAAGCGACCTGTATCGCGGTAAGAGTTAAAACCTCTTTTGTTAGGATTTTAAGTTATGTTGGCATTATTCTATATCAAAATGAAATTTCCTTTGTATTGATTAGTTGTCTAGGATTCACGTTTTATCAAGCTTCAAGGAAATTGGACAACATATCATGCAATATAAAGCCTTCAAGAGGAGAAAGCATCAAATGTATATTTAGACCTCATTCCTCTTACAAGACATTTAGGCACGCACACACATTGCATTCATATGTGTCCCTACATTGTTGTGCACCATTGGTATAACACATGCACACACTTGTTGAAGTATGCACATGCATTAGATTTTATTTGATAAACATTGTGAAATTGCATGTTCTAGGACTATTTCTAGAAAATGGCATACTTGTGTGACTTTGTGTTTATTTGTTTTTGTTTTATTTTTCTTGGAATTGAAAATGATCTCATATGATTCCTTATTGAGTCTCGGTCATTTTGGTTACTCACTTATTATATTTTTAGTCCAAACTAGGAAGCTACGCTACTTTACGTTCTCATACAATGTGTTGTCTTTGTCATCGTGTATCGAGTCAAATTCACAACCTTTTGTCAAAGTTTCATATTCTTCCTTGTGCGTGAGGGAGTCATGGTTTGTAATCTGAATATGGATTCAAATTTAGAGTTCAGAGGCCCGAATACGGCTGAAGAACGCGAGAGGAGCACGAGGAGGCCAGAATGGTCGAAAGCCATTTGGGGTGCCACCCCGTGAGGGCGCATGAGCCTCACGGGCTTGCCACCCTTCTGCCTCGTGAGGCTCACTCACCTTCATGGGGATGGGTGATGTGGCCACCCCTAATTGGCCACTGAAAGCCCTCTTTTCAATTCTTTTAAATACTCTTATTTCCCTTCCATTTCATTCTAAGAAGAAAATTTGAAAACACTTGAGCTGAAATTTTCTCTCTAACTTTCTCATCTTCAAACACCATAGGTTTCTCATTCGGACTCTGAATTAAGTGATTCAAGTTGGAGAATCTTTGTAATCAAGTCCCCTACCTTCTCCAAGTGAGTTTGCAGCTATTTGATTGAGTTTTGTGGTGGTTCTACACTCAAAACCGAAACTGCATGGGATTCCATAGTTATTGATCTAAGCTTTGTGTTTTAATCTTTTAAGTCTTCAATTACCTTGGGTTTTCTTCTTGTATATGTATATGTTACTATTATGAATGCTATTGAGAAGGATAGCTTCATATCATTAGCTAATATAGTCTAATTAGAGACTTGAATGCGAATTAGTTTTCAAGAAATCTAGGTTTTCACAAACAGGTTTTCACATGTTTGTGAGTTATATTGTGATTAGCTTATTATCTAGGGCTAGTCGTACTTTGATTGACTTTATTTCGTGATTGATAGCTTTATCATGTGCTAGGATCCATTAGTTGAATAAATCTAGGATTAACACATTTGATTTTGTATTTAGAGCTAATTAGGATTTAATTGATTATTGTGTATATATATTTTCTCTAGATACTTGCTAGAATATTTATTGATCATATCTTGTGATTCTAGCATTTTTTGTTTTTGTTCTAAAGTCTTGAATATATGCTTAATGAACATGCTTTGTTTTCAAGCTTTAGCAACATGAATAGAATCTAGGATTTGGCATGTTTTTAGTGTTTTACATGCTCTAGATTTTTGTTCATGTTTAAGATCTAGACTACTTTGTTGTGTGAACTTTGTTGCCTATGTCTAGATCTTCATGGAATGTACCTAATCCATACATTTCATATGCTCATGCATCATTTTGTGTGGTGTCATGTTTTGGATCATAAACTAGAAAAACATACATTATGTACTCATTGATTATTTCTAGTTTCCGTAGGATTTATTGATCATATATTCTATGTTACTTATGTTTGTATCATTTGCCTTGCAAAAGGTGGAAATCTCATATTGGAGTGAATGAAGCTTTAACTTGAGCATTAAGTCTTGGCTAGGAGTGTGAGGCTCCGGATAGTCAAGCAAGGAAGTCTTGGTTAGGACAAGTGGTTCGGATAACCAAGCAAGAAGTCTTGTCTAGGATCGGCAGGATCCAGATAGACAAGTAAGAAATCTTCCTAGAGACATGAGCGTCTTGGATAGGAAGTTGATTCCTAGAGGTGTGTGAGTCACATCTTGGATAGGAATTAAGCAAAGTGATTCACTAGACCCGAGGGTAGAGTATGAGTTGATAGCTTGGAGAGTGTATCATAGGATTGGTCACTTCTTTGAGTGTATGTCTTTTATTCTTCATAGTAGATTACGGTTTGCCGGTGGTTATGGATTCAACCCGTGAATATTTCCTCTTTGGAGGTTTTACCACGTAAAATCAAAGTGTCAAATGTCTCTATCTCTATCTCTCTATATTTGTATGTATGATCAATATATCTTGTTTAAGATCTTCATTTCCTCACATCCTTGTAAACAAGATTTTTGTAGAGAAAGAGATGCACACATTATTTGTTGAATCAATATTTATTTCTTGTAACTTGTGAGTGTTGGAACATTGTATTTTGTGATATTCTATATCAAGTTGTAAAGTTCTATTTAGTGAACTTGCATTGTAATATTCAAAGTACAACTTGTGGAATTTGTTCTTTATTGAATATACTTGTATATGAGAAACATTGTTTCTTGGTATTTATTTTGTAGACTAAAGGTGGTGAATTGAGCATACATGTGTTAATTGTTTTCTCATAACAATCATGTTAAAGGCTAATTTGTATGCCTACCAAGGTTTTGACATAAGTCACAGAAGAGTTTTTAAAATTAGAGTATTATCCTATTCACCACCTCTCTAGGTTGTTTAGTATAATCTTGCAGGTATTTTCACAGGTGCTTGGGAAGTGACATGCACCAAGGTAAGAGTTAAAAACTCTTTTCCTAGGCTCTCAAACACACCTTAACTATATGAATTTTTGTGCAAGTGTGAAGTGAGTAAAAAACATGCATGGGAATATATAGAATCTTGAAAAATCACCAAGCATGTGACACAAAAATATATAAGATATGAAAATGCAAGAGTGTGATGATAAAACACAAATTCACATACCAAAGAGAAACACAAATGCAATCATAGAAATGCAATATGAAAGTGTGTGTGTGCAATTAAATCTCTTCAAAAGGTAAGTCAAGTGATTTACCTTTTACTCTTGAAGTCACGGAGACGCTTGGACGTTTGCCATCAAAGACCTAAGCTACTCATTGCAAACTCATCCCCAAATGCGGTTGGTCATGAAATAAGTAGATCAAATTTGAGGAACTTACAGTTATTGTAGGTGGCATAAATGTTTTGGTGGTCATGAGTACCTTATGTGTACATTGTCTACATCTCTCCTAGCCACTTATTTTCGTGACTTAGGGTGCTTGCCTTTAGGAGTAGATTAATTTAATTAGAAGTAGCTTAATTTAGGAAGGCAAGCACTCGATCACATTTAATCTTATTTAATCACCATTCTCACCCCTTCCATATTCTATTATTACCTTATCTTTCATTTTGCATGTTCTTTCACAACACTCTCACATACTTACACACACACACACACACCACTCCAACCCTTGCCATGTTCCTATTTACATAGCTTTTAATAATCACTAAAACGTGAAACGATCGATGGATGACACCTCCCTATGGACGACACCCTCGCTTACTGTTTTACTAGTTTTCAAAACTTTAGAACACATTGCTAGGACTCTTTATAAATATCTTTTGAATTCGCAATTTCCTAACGACAGAAAAAGCGCATTCAGATACCTCTCAGGTTTTTCATCGTACCTCTACAAAAGATCAAAACGTCATTTATATAAAGCAAATGAGTCAGGGCAACGAACCCCCTCGAAGAAGAAATTGGTAACAGCTGAGAAGACTCAACCATCCTAAAAAGCAATATGCTAAGAATCTCCTCCGCAATACCAAACAGAATAAGAGAGAGAGGATCCCCCTAGCAGACCCCTCTAGAGCATTGATGCGGTTGTTTTGCACAACAAAATAATGTTTTAAATGTGTTCGTTTTGAAAACCTATTTTTACCACTAGAAAATCCTTTTAGGTTGTAGAGATTAGTAAAACAGTAAGTAAGGATTTGTTCCACAGGGAATTAGAGTAATTAATTGAATAGATTAACTAGTCCTAAATGCAATTAAGCAAATCATAGTAGGTGGATAATGTATGGTTCGAGAAACCACTAAACATGCAAGTAAAGTAAATGACAATAATATAAAGAGAAGTTGAATAGATATGAGTCTAATATCAATAATACTAGATAAGAGAATGGGTTTAACAATTAATATAGATTCTAGGGAATTGATGGAATTACATATGGGTATGGGTAATGCTTTCTAAGCCACTTTAATGGACCAATCTCTATATGTTAACCATTTGTTTTATAGGATGTGTTTAGGTCATAACTATGAACCTTAAATATCTTCCCAACTCAATGCCTAACCGATTAAGGAAAGGGGGTCAAGGTGGGATTGGTTGGTTACAAATAAAGGTTTAGATTAGTATGGTTGATATACCCTTCACTAATCTATTCTATTCATTGGATTCTTTAATCACACAAGGGTGTCAATCCAAGGATGATTGTATAATATATTATTTTAAACAAGATTATAATTAACAAGTTGGTATACAAGTCAATCACATAGTGAATATAATCTAATTATAAAATAAATAGAACACATAAAGAGATTCGATAAAAGCTTAAGCAAATACCCACAATCAAATGCTCCTCATATCTATTCCCTAGATTAGGGGTTTAATTACGCATAGTTACAGACAAATAGAAAGTAAGTAATAGATAAGGAAATCATCATTGGGCCTCCTTCTTTAATGTTTGCTCCTTCATTTCCTTTGATGCTTCTAGTGCAAAGAGTGGGAGAAGAGGATGTGTCTAGATAACTGGGTGTCTAATAGTGAGTGACAAAGATATTGGGATGTAGAGAGTGAGAAGAGAGGAATGATTTAGGTGAGGTAATCAAGTTGTTTGCTGAGAGATTGAAGATGAGAAATGGGGGATTAGAAATGGGGGAGAAAGGAATTTCTTGTTTGAACAAGTCATTTTTCATAGGAGAGACTCTGATGAATTTATAGTGCATTCGACTAAGGTCATGAGTGGTTAATTATCAAAATATCCCTCTATCTGTCTAGCATGGTAAATTACCATCTAGTCCCTAACAGCCTAAGAGGGTGCTCTCCGTAATTTACCAGCCAATCATAATTTGACACGGTAGAGTTCGCGGTTTGAGTTTCAGGCGACACAAAAGGGCAACACCATCAGGTGCCAAAAATACTCCTGTCGCTGTGGCGACACTGAACAAGCAAACCGCAACAATCGTTTGGACCAATTTCGTGGTTGTGTCGCGGTTTGGGAAGGGGCGACATCAACGGATTTGGTGGCTTGGATACCAGCGGTTTGGGGAGCCGAGAAGTCACTGATCAAGCTTCCGCTAACCTTACAGATCTTTTGGGCCAGAATTCGACCGGAGATAGGTCGGGAAACGTGGCTTCCGGCGGCTAGGGTTTGAAGCTTGGTTTGGTCGTTAATGGCGTGAGGAAGCTGGAGGTTGAAGATGTATTGGTGGGTGCAGTTAGCATGGGCAGAGGGTGCATGCAGACGTGGGTTTATTTGTCTCCACTTGGGCCACTATTTAGGCTAAAATGTGGGGGCGCAAAGATCTAAGCGTGGGTGCCCTAAAAAGCCAACAATCATCCACCATCCAAAACGCACAGTATCACATAAGTGACGTGGAGCTTGGCTGGTGGCTTTGCTTGGCGAATTACAAATCGCCCCATAAATTCTTCCAATATTGCAATAACTTCAATCCTCTTTCAATAATTACACTTTTGCCCCCAGTTTCACCAAATTACTTCAATGCCCTTGAACTTTGTAAATACCTGAAAATACTTAATTAACAACATCAAAACATGGGGAAATACCAGAGAATCAAGTATAAGGAGATGGGAATGAGGGCCTAAAATCGTACCAATTTTGGTTCGATCAAGCATCTAAAATAACCATCCGGAGTCCCATTAATCAACATCAAAAGCCTCGAAGAACTAAGGATGCCATCAATCCAATCCACAAAAACAGAGGAAAATCCAAATGCTTGAAGCACTCTATGAAGAAAACACCAATCCAGAGTATCGAAGGCCTTACGAATATCAATTTTCATGGCCAAATTATCCCCATAACACTTCTTATGAAGCACATTCACAAAACCAGAGGCCAAAGCAATACAATCCTCAATATGAGGAGATAAAACCGAACTAATGAGGAGATAAAATCCTAGGAAAAATACGAGCCAACTGATCTGCTAAAATCTTGGAAGGGATTTTCATGTCGGCGATTTAGATCCATGAGTCAATGATAATGACCAAGTTGAAGGAATGGATACGAAAATAATGGCACAACAAGAAAGGGCAGAGCCAATAGAAGAACCAACTCCTATTCAAATAAGGCCAGGCAATCCAAATAAAGTAGTATGAATTGGATCCATGCTTCCACCCAATTTAAAGCAGAACTAGAGAAATTCCTAAAGGAAAACTCTGAAGTTTTTGTGTGGTCTCACAAGGGGAATCTTGGCATCGATTCTGGAATGGCTACTCACAAATTGAATGTTAACCTGACCTATAAGCTAGTCAAACAGAAGAGACAATTATTTAATCAGGAGAGATATGAAGCAATCAATCAAGAAGTGGACTAGTTGCTAAAGGCGGGATTCATTCGAGAAGTAGAGTATCTAGAACGAATTGCTAATGTGGTGATGGTAAAAAAAGCCAATATGAAATGGAGAACGTGTGTGGATTTCACTGATTTAAATAAAGCATACCCTAATGATAGTTTTCCTCTCCCTAGAATTGATAAAATTGTGAATGCGCGGGACACAAAACGCTTAGTTTCATGGATGCGTTTTTAGGCCACAACCAAATTAGCATGTAATCATCAGACCTGAAAAAACCCACCTTTACCATCGATAAAAGGGTTGTATTATTATCAGGTCATACCAATCGGCTTGAAGAACGTATGGGTAACCTATCAAAGACTGGTGAACAAAATATTCAGTTAACAACTTGGAAAAACGATGGAAGTTTATATTGACGACATGTTGATAAAGTCATTAAGATCGGTCGAACACGTTGGCCATCTCTAGGAAACATTCGAAATACTAAAAAAACATAATATGAAGTTGAATCCGGAAAAATGCACGTTTGGAGTATCATCTGGAAAGTTTCTAGGGTTCATGGTTAGTTAAAGAGGAATCGAGGCAAATCTAGATAATATTCAAGTTGTGTTGGAAATAAAGTCACCTCGAACCTTGAATGACATGAGAAGACTCATAGGTCAAATTGCAGTCTTGAACCGGTTCATTTCACGAGCTACTATTAAGTGTCAATCTTTCTTCAAAACTTTAAAACAAGGAAAGAACATAGAATGGAAAGATGAATGTGAACAAGCCTTTCAAAAGTTAAAGATATACTGAACGAATTCTCCATTATTGGTAAGACCTCAAGATGGCGAGGAATTTTTTATTTATCTTGCAGTTTCAGACATTGCTATTAGTTCGACCTTGATGAAGCAAGATGAAAATGCTCAAAGACTTATCTATTATTCCAGCAAGGCACTTTCGGATACTGAGACGTGTTATCCCAAAGCCGAAAAGTTATCATTAGCATTAGTAGTGTCCTCCCAAAAGCTAAGACCATACTTTCAAGCTCAAACTATTGTAGTGCTAATTGATCAACCATTGCGGTAGATTTTTCAAAAAACAGAGATGTCAGGATGTTGGATTCGGTGGTCCTTAGAGTTGAGTGAATTCAATTTGAAATTCCATCCTTGAACAACAATAAAAGGAAAGGTAGTAGCCGATGTGTTTGCAAAATTCACAAAGTTTGAGGAAGAAATAAAAAGTTTGGGAAATGATGATTTCAATAAACCTCGTATGGAAATCGGAGAAGTGGAATCGTCAAATCCATTTGGATTTGATCAGAAAAGGGACAACCCCTCACAAACATGGAACTTGTTCGTTGAAAGCTCATCCAATACCTATGGAAGTGGAGCCGTGATTATTTTACTAAGCTCGAAAGGAGAAGAAATTCAGTATTCAATATGGTTTGAGTTCAAAGCAATAAATAACGAGGTTGAGTATGAAGCTTTGATTGCATGATTAAAATTAGCAAAGGCGTTAAGAGTTAAGCATTTGCGAGTTAGCATCGACTCATAGCTGATTGTCAGGCAAGTTAATGAATATTATCTAGCTAAAGAAGAACACATGACCAAGTACCTAAGATAGTTCGGGAAAAAATGAACCAATCTGAGGATGAGGAAGTGCAAGTAATTCAAATTATGTGAAGTTCTAACTTCATGGCAGACACACTAGCTTGCCCTGCCACGACAGTCGAAACAAAATTATCAAGGACCATTCAATCTTGGAGAAACCGAGCATTGATGAGGAATGCTTGAAAATTATGGAAGTAGATACATTATTGAGTTGGATTGACCTGATACTAAAATACTTGAAAAAAAAAAAGAAAGGGAAATCCTTAATGATAAACATGAAGCAAGAAAGCTGAGGTACAAATCAGCTCGATACATGATCATCGAAGATAAGCTCTACAAAAGAGGAATTTTACTCTCATAATTAAGATGCTTAAAACCAAGTGAAGCAAATTATGTTCTTAGGGAAATTCATAAAGGCATTTGTGGAAACCATTCAATGGGATGAGCACTTGATTACAAAGCCATTCGCCAAGGTTACTATTAGCCAACAATGCAGTAAGATTCTAAGAATTTGGCATCCAAATTAAATGTGACAAATGTCAAAAATTTGCCGAGGTGCCAAGGCAACCTCTAGAAAAATGGACAACATTGAAAAGCCCATGGCCTTTTGCCTTATAGGGGAATAAACTTGATTGGCCCATAGCGAACTAGCCGAGGACAAATGTGAATCGGCTAAGTGTACACCTCTCAATAAAAATGAATTTGGACGATGACAAATATGAACCGGCTGGGTATACATCTTTCAATAAAAATAAACTTTCCCGAGGACAAATATGAATCGGCTGAGTATACATCTTTCAATAAAAATAGACTTGGCTGAGGATAAATGTGAATCGGTTAAGTGTACACCTCTCAATAAAGGTAAACTTTGTTGAGGACAAATATAAATCGACTGAGTATACATCTTTCAATAAAAATAGACTTGGCCGATGACAAATGTGAATTGGCTAAGTGTACACCTCTCAATAAAGGTAAACTTTGCCAAGGACAAATATGAATCGGTTGAGTATACATCTTTCAATAAAAATAGGCTTGGCCGAGGATAAATGTTAATCAGCTAAGTACACCTCTCGTACTTAAGATGCTTAAAACCAAGATGACATCATCGTCAAAAAAGAAAAATTGATGATGTCATCATCATCCCAAAAAATGCCAACAATGACGTCATAAAAAATGCCAAGTTGACGAGGATGACATCATCATCGTCTAAAAAAATATCAACGATGACATCATCAGTAATAAGGATGCCATCATCAGTAACAAGGATGCCATCATCCTTAAGAAAAAAAGGCTAAGTGACGAGGATGACATCATGATTCTCTAAAAAAGTCTGATGATGATGTCATCAGTAACAAAGATGTTGTCATCATTAAAAAAAGCCACGTCGACAAGGACGATGTCATCATCATCCAAAAAAGTGCCAACATGATGACCACAATAACAAGGATGACATCATCAATTTAAAAAAAATATGCCAAGTTGATGAGGATGACATCATCATTATAGAAAAGATGATGACTTTGATGTCATAAAAAAATAATAATAATAAACTACAGAGATAACAAGAATGATGCCAACATCGTCCAAAAAGGAAAAATGTTTATTTTGTTCTTATACCTTTCAATTGTAAACTAGCATTTTGCTCTTACTCTTGAAAGCAAGGGGGCCCATGTAGACCTAACATGGTTCCAATTTGATTTTGTGGTTAGGTGGAATCGAAACCGAAACCGAAACCAAAACTGAAACCGAACCGAAATCGAAACCGAAACCGGCCTTAGGTGGTTTCGGTTCTAGTTCCAGAACTGTCGGTTCTGGTTCCGAAGGAACCGATGGTTCTGAACCGGGATTTTTTTATTATTTTTACATTACAAAATATTACATTTTATTTATATATATATATATATATATATATATAAAATGTTTGAAAGGACATTTTAGAGTATTGAGTCATGACCCATAACCCTTGTCCAAGTAATTATGTTTTCCATTCCCTTCTCCTCTTTTTTATATAGGTTAGGCATCTCATTGACTTCTCTATTTATCCAATGTGGGATAAGAAGTCATATTCTGTATTTTTAACAAATATTTCAGTTATTTAAGAAGAAGATAGAACCATGTAGTGTATAAAGTATATAATATATAGTGCACTTTCCATGGTCTTTGTCATGAGGATTTTGGAACTGATGAGGAGATAGCAACTATTATTGGGCATGAGGTAATAATGAAATATATTGAATCCTTTAAATGTGTAATGTGTTTTGTAGTAGCATTTGTATGTTAGTTTTGGTAGATTGACGGTTTACATCTTCAACCTTTTTCGATGTGTGTTCTGTGAGCTTTTCCAATTCTTTTAGAATTGTATTTAATTGTTCTTCATATGCAGCACATAGTCGTTTACATTTTTGCCTCTCATTGTACAACTCAACTGATAGTTCTCGAATTCTCTTATCCTTCTCATCCTACAAAAAATCATAATTTGAGGGTGAATACTTCGGTAATAATAGAAATTGTTGAAATAATTAACACTGTTAAAAATAGAGGAATATGTTTAGAACTCTGATTAAATGTGTATAATTGAGTGTTTAAATGGTTGTGGGAAGAATTATTTCTTCCCACATCCTATATTGGATAAATAGATAAGTGAATGAGATGCCTAACCTATATAAAAATGTAGAGAAGGGAAGGGAAAACATAATTCCTTGGACAAGGGTTATAGGCCATAACCTAATACTCTATAATATCCTTTCTTTTTTAAACATTTTATTTTTATAAATAAAGTGTTAATTTTTTTTACTTATAAAAAAAAAAAACCCCTGAATCATCGATTCGAATCGGAATAGGAACCGGAACCAGAACTACCGGTTCTATTCCGGTTCGAACCGCCCGATTTCGATTTTGATTTTGATTTCGATTCCGATTCCGATTCCGATTCCGATTTCGATTCCAGTTTTTTCGGTTTTTCCGGTTTCGGTTCCATCGGTTCGAACTGAAACCTTGCCAGGTCTAGGCCCATGTTGTATTATAAAATTAACGGGTAAAAACTCGAAGATCAACGATAAATAAAATCACAATTACACAAATAAACGTATATTATGGAGGCCAAACACACATAGAAGTACGCGTGAATATTCAAGTAGTCGAATCAATCAATCCAACTTTGGGAATACGAGCTCGGGTCCAAACTTAACTTGGAGAAGAAAGTCGTCCTATTGACAGACTCAACTCAAAGTCGTCCTAGTTTGAACTCAACTTAAAGAAGAAAGCCATCCACTATACAGACTCAACTCAAAGTCGTCCTAGTCCGAACTCAATACGGAGAAGAAAATCATCTTATGTAAAGACTCAACTAAAATTCGTCCTAGTCCGTACTCAACTAGGAGAAGGAAGTCGTCCTAGTCTGAACTCAACTCGGGGAAAAAAGTCATCCTATGTACATACTTGACTTAAAGTCGTCCTAATCCGAACTCAACTCGGAGAAGGAGTCGTCCTAGTCCAAACTCAACTCGGAGAAGAAAATCGACCTATGTACGGACTCAACTCAAAATCGTCCTAGTCCGAACTCAACTCAGAGAAGGAAGTCGTCCTAGTCCGAACTCAATTCGAGAAGAAAGTCATCCTATGTTCAAACTCAACTCAAAGTTGTCCTAGTTAAAACTCAACTCAGAAAGGGAAGTCAAGCTTGGAAAATGAAATGATCTTATGGATTCAGGAAACAATGTCGGGATGAAGACGTACAAGTTCACTTGCCTCCTGGTTAATAACTTTAATCCTAACACGTATTCTCAAGGATCCCCACAAAGAAACACTATAAAAGGAGAGGCCCATCAAGGAAAAGGAAGGAAAAAAGAAAATGGATAGAAAGAGTGAAAAGAGGAGAGAGAAACAAATTGTAAATTCTCCAGAGATTAATTCAACGCAAAAGTTTAATGAGAGCTATTTAATATAATTTGTTGTTGATCAAATTTCACACATCAACAACGTTCATCTCCTTTAATCTATTCATCGCCCAAACAAAATCACCTATCCAGACCTAAACAAAAAAATAAATTTTCGTTATAAACCTAAAAGTGTTATTTTTGTTGTTGTTTTAACAAATCAAAACAATGCCGGTGGAAACACTCCATCAATGATAGAAGAATTGCTCATCCTCTATGAGGAGCAGATATGCTCAAAGTGGAGGAGGAATTTGCTCATTAGAGCATTCTACTCCATGGTGGAGCAGTTATTCCTATCTTCATATATATATTTTTTTGTGCTTCATCATTTTCTTCTATTTTCCTACATTTTACCTTCTTCTTCCTCTTTTTATGTGCTTCTTCTTCTTCTTCTTTTTTCCTGCACTCCATCGTTCACTTCATCTTTTTTTTTTTTCCTTTGTTGAAATACTTTTTATTTTATTTTATTAAATGATAAATGATGTAGGAGAGTTCTCTTCCATCCATTTGAGTGGGATATTTTGATCTCCTCCATTCATTTATTTAATTATAAATGATTAAAGAATTAAATTGACGATTTTTCCCCTGAACAGTTAATGTTTAATAGAGGTCTACTAACAGTAGAGAAGTTTGTTCAATTTTAAACAAAATGTCCATCTAGCTGCAATTAGGCCTAAACTTGGGGGAGGTTTGTGCAGTTAAACCTATATATTCCGATAAATGCTTAACATAATCCAAAGCAGAAAAACAAGAAGAGGTAATAAATATCATAAATTTGAAAGGAGAAAGGATCATCACTTTGATCTTTATTCATACAACGTAATACATTAATTTCATAAATTAAACTTATGTATTAGAATCGTCAAACAAGATTGATGCAAAATATCACTTAGGCAAAAGAGGGTAGGGCTAGGTCCTGGGTGCACGTCCTATCGGATCACCAAAAACAGCCAAACCTGAAAGACCAACGGTCAAAATTTTAGGAATCCATAAATGTATTATGCCAAGGAAAAAAAAAAGCATGCAATGCAAGGCAATCTTACCACAGTTCGGTTCCCTTTCTCCATATCCAAGTCCCTTTTGCAGTCGCCAGTTGAGATTGAGAGCTTATAAAAAACACATAAAGCAAGAGAATCATCCAAGGAATATTTATGCAATTCCTGCAACTCATCATCTTTTTCTATCTTTTCTAATTTCTACAACACACTGTATTTTATTTTATATAGGGTTAAAATTGAAACTAACCATATAATTAATGGAGTTTTATTTTTCAGAGCTTTTTTTGATAATCTAATTTTTTCTTTTTATACTTCTTTTCTAAAGACACTCCATTATCAAAATTTAAATTTTAAAAAAATTCAAAGGACACTTCCTTTTGGTCCAAGATTATTATTATTATTATTATTTTGGCACTCCTAATCTAAAGATACTCCATTTTAAAAAAAAAATAAATTTCTAAAGACACTCCATTTTATTTTAATAAAAGTTAGAACGAACCATCGTAACCTTTGATTATCTTTTTTGAATTAAATTATTAAAAGAAGAAATTATCTATCATAAACACTCTCTCCTAAATTTTTAATTACCAAATTAAACTCACCCTCCTCCAATATATATCTCTAATTTTCTATCCCCATTCTTTCTCAAACAAGACTAACAATTAAGGGAAAAAAACAAAACTTACAAATAAGTTTGATTTTTAAGAATCATATATATGTATATATTAAAAAAAAAAAAAAAAAACAACTCAAAAAACAGGTACCTTGTTTTTATTTTATTTTATTTCAAAATTGAAATATGAAAAATGCTTTTTGTTACTTTTGTAGGTATATGATTACTTAGAGAACTTTAAATTCTTTCATTAGTCTTAAAAATTATGAGTTTAATCGAATCTAGTTGCAACAAAGCAAGTTTTCATATATATATATATATATATTTTTTTTCTTTTTGAAAAACAAAATATTTGTATTGATTTTTTAATATATATTACTGTTAGTAAAAAACCAAAATATTCATAAGTTTTTTTTTTTTTTTTTTTTTTTTTTTTTTTTTTAACTATTAATTCGAGATTGATCAAGAAAGTATAGAGATAGGATTTTTTTTTTGAAAATTGGAGAGAGAGAGAGAGAGAGAGAGAGAGAGAGAGAGAGAGAGAGAGAGTAATTAGGAGAGAATGTTTAATATGATAATAACAGAATTAGGAGAGAGAGAATTTAATACGTAATATTTAATCTAATGATTTAGGAGAGAATTTTTTTTAATAATTTAATTAGTTTGGTGTGTCTTTAAAATTTTTTTGCTTGTTTAATAATTTTAATTTAGGTTAAAATTGTCATTAATAAAAAAAATTAAATTGAAGTGTTAATAGATAATTTGTGGATTGTAAGAAGAAGCTCTATTTTTTTTTAACCAACATTAGTATTTTGATTTTTTTTACCAAACTTTTCACTGATAAGACAAAAATATAATTAATAATTTATCAAGTAAACACACTGGTCTTTTTCAATTAAATACACTAGTCTTCTTCAATTAAACACGTCAGTTTTCTTAAATCAAACACACCACATATTTTCTTAAATTAAACACACATGTTTTTTTCAATTAAAAACACCACCAGTTTCATCAATTAAACACACCACCAATTTAATTTCTAAGGTGTTTAATCTAGTGTAAGAGTAAATTTATCTTTTCAGTAGAAAGTTTAGTAAAAATAATGAAAACACTAATTTCGAGTAAAAATGGAAACCCCCTTAATTTTTGGTTAAAAAGTGTTATTTCCTCTTTTAATATATATTTATATATATATATAGTTTTTTTCTCATCAGTACATCATGATATAACTCCATTAGTGCGTTGCATGTGGCCATAGATTATGGAAAAGTTTTGACAAGTGCATACACTTTGAGTCAAAGCATGTAAATCTAATGGTCCACATCCAATGCACTGATGGAGTTATATCAGGACGCACTGACTTGAAAATTTTTCTATATATATATATATATAAAGTCTTTCTATTGTCAGTTCGAACTGATAAAATATATCACTCCTTGAATGTGGGCCATTGGATTTAAAAGATGCTTTGACAAGTGCATATAATCAAGTCAAAACATTTAAATCCAATGACTCACATGTAAGGAACTGATATATTTTCAGTTCGAACTGACAATAGAAAAACTGTATATATATACAGAAATGTTCAAGTCAATGCGCACTGATGTAACTTCATCAGTGCACACTGATATAACTTCATCAGTGCGTACTAAGTACCAATGTATATGGATCATAGATTATGAAGAAGTTTTGACAAGTGCATACACTTTGAGTCAAAGTATGTAAATTTAGTGGTCCACATTCTTCGTCATGATATATTTATTGTTAGGAAGAACTAATAATATAAAATATGTATAAATATATATATATAAAAGAAATCCAAGTCCTTACTTTCAGCATGACTTCGTTTGTCTACTTTTCCAAGTCGTCTTTCTTGTCGTGAATTTAACACCGCATATTCTTTAAATTTAAAGTCAGACTCCCAATGGTAAACATTTTTTGTCTTGATATATTTATTGTCAGGATGAACTAATGGTAGCAAGGTTCCAGTTCGGTTCCGATTTCGATTCCACCGGAACTTGGAACCGACGGTTTTGAATCAGAAATTTTATTTTATTTTTATTTTTTTTTTACAAAAAAATAACATTTAATTTATAATTAAAAAAAATATATGTTAAAAAGGACATTGTGAAGTATTGGGCCGTGGTCCATAACACGTGTTCAAGTAACTAAGTAAGTATATTTTCCTTTGCATTTTTCTCCTTTTTATATAAGTTAGGCATCTTTACACATTTCTTATTTATCCGATGTGGGATGTGGGATTTTCTTATATTCCTTTCTATTCTAGATTTCTACTTGTGATTTTCTTCTCTTATTACATAATTGTGACAAGCTATGAATTGAAAGTGAGCTTTTGGATTAAAAAACATGCTTTTGTTCTTGTACATAGATGGTTTTTCATTCAAGCACTTTCAATTGATAATTGACGATGTCCAACTAACAAATCTATGTCCAAACAGAAATTGATCGATGTCCAATTAACAAATCTATAATTGACGAAGCATGCAAAAATTTCAAAGCTAATGGGCATGAAAAACAATTGATAGGAGTTCCAAACAGAAATCAAAGTGCAATCCGAACATAATATTATAATTAAAAGAAACAAATTGATACTAGAGAGAAATAAATTGAATGTAAAAAAGATAAATAAATGTAACAATGGAAGTATATATATATATAAATAAATATGAATTCACAAATTAACATAAGCTATATATGCCTAACCTCTCATTGTCATTTCCAGCATCACGAGCTGCTGAAACTAAACTCTTTGTATATCTTATCTCTTTGCGGGAAAGCGGCTGAGCATATTGGATCTTCAACTCTTTGAAAGTCTTCTGCTTTTGATTTTAAACAAATTATTTATTCTCCGGCAAAGGATAGTTTTCTATATCATATATTAGATATTATATGTAATAAGAGAAGAAAATCCTAGCTAGAATAGAAAGTATAAGAAAATCATAACTAAAATAGAAAGGATAAGAAAATCTCACATCCCACATTGGATAAAGAAGAAAAGTGGTGAGATGCCTAACCTATATAAAAATGAGGAGAATGTAAAATAAAATATATATACTTGTACAAGAGTTATGGACCATGGTTCAATATTCTTCAATGTTATTTCTCTTTTAAACATTTTATTTTTATAAATAAAGTGTTATTTTTTTAATTTAAAAAAAAAAAAAACTTGGAACTACCGGTTCAAACCGGAACCGGAACCGCCGTTTCCAATCCGGTTCGAACCGACCGGTTCCGAAAAAAATGGAACAGGAACCGGAACCGGCCTCCCCCGGTTCCGGTTCCGGTTACGGTTACGGTTCCTGAACCGGAACCGGTTTTTCCATTTCAGTTTCGGTTCCGATTTTTTTGGTTCCGGTTCCACGGTTCGAACCGAAACCTTGCCAGGTCTAGGACGAACTGATAATAGAAAATTCGTATAAATATATATATATATATATATATATATAGAAAAGAAATCCAAGTCCTTACTTTCTGCATGAATTTAACTTTGGCATATTCTTAAAATTCAAAGTCAGACTCCCACATGGATTGAATAAATGAAGATGAAAGAAAGACAGAAAGTCAAATAAGTTGGCGAGATATTAATGAGAGTGGGTATGCCTCAACATACCAAAATAAAAGAGAGACAAAGGGTGACTGTGTTACCGCAACAAACGTGGAATGACAATGGACCGGGTTCGGTCGGGTTTGATAAAATTCAAACCTACCTGTGAAACTTTGTGTTTATTAAATTCGTCTGCAAACCTATGAAAATAAACGGGTTTGGATTCGGATTTCACCGGCGAGTTTATGAGTTTGAGGGACAAACTCGCCCACGAACCCATGAAAACAAGCGGGTCCAAAGGTCAAACCATGAACCCATTAATTTTTTTTTTGAAAAATATTTCTAAATTATTTAAATATAAGAAATATTATAATTTTAAAGAATTAAAACACTTAATAGGTTGAAATGTTTACATTTTATTCTCTATATAATTATAAGTTTTATTGGAGTTTAAATTTATAATATTTTAAATAATAAAATATTATATAATTTTTATTGTTCGAGGGTCACCCGTGGGTTTGTTTTCCGAACCCAAACCCGAACCCAAACCAGAACTTGCTGGGTTTGTACTTATAAGGGTTCGAGGGTCGTAAATTCACCAACCGAACCCTCTTCAAGCGGGTTGGGTTCAAACGGGTCCTACAGGTTCGGGTTTAATTGCCATCCCTACAATAGACCAACCAAGAAATTAAAGTAGTCAAATTACCAAAAGAGCTAAAATTTAGATGTTCACAGATGTTTCCAAAATTTGATTCTTAGGTATTTATAGTGGTTTTACATTTTTATACCAAAAGTTTTTGTTAAATCGCATTTTGCGATGAGTTATGCGTCTTGCAAAACACTAGCCTATGCTTGGTCTCACCGAAAAGAACTAAAATTTCAAAGTTTTTAGATTTTTTTTTTCCAAATTTGATTCATAGATAGATTAGAGTATTTATAGTAGTTCTACACATAAGGTTTTATTAAATCGCGTTTTACATTGAGTTATACGCCTCACAAAACACTTCCTTATGTTCGGACCAAAAAGTACTAAAATTTCAAAATTTTCGGATTTTTCCCAAATTCGATTAGCCCTTTTCAATTCGACCATAGACACGTGTTTTGTAGCGTGCATAACTCAATGCTAAAAGTGGTTTTGCATAGAATCATTGCTAGATTAGGGTATTTATAGAATTTCCATGCAAAAAGTTTTTGTTAAATCATATTTTACGTCAAGTTATGTGCCTTGGGTAACAGTAGCCTATGCTCGGACCGAAAAGTGATAAAATTTCTATTGTCATAAAATTTTTCATAATATTGACACACTTAAGAGATGATAAAACAATAAAAAAGAAAAGAAAAGAATAGATAAGATGATGAGTTGATCATCTAGTGTATTTAAGTGTCCGTTTGGGAGATCTTGTCTACTTACTAATATAATTTTTTTAATTAAAAATGTTCTTTTCAATTTTTTTTGTATCGTTTGGTTGTCACTCAGTAGAGCTTTTAGATGATTAAAAAAGCTGTTTTACGTCTATTTGGAGAAACTCAAATTTAAAGCTTTTCCAAGTAGATCTTTTAGAGTTTTTTTTTTAATAAAACTAAAATCTCTAATATAACCCTATAATTTAATATTTGCTAGAGTATTTTGGTCATTCCATCGTTAAAAAAACTCTATTTTAATTGACAATCAAACGACCAACGAATTTTATTTAAAACCTCTATCTCTAAAAAATATACTGCAAAAAGATCTATAAGAGAAGCTCTCACAAACGTACTCTAAGTATAACCATATATAGTCTACTCTTTCAAAACACAAGAAAATCTTGGTCCAATTATATTTTGGTGCTACAAAATTGTCTTACAAATAAAATCATCTAGTGAATGTAGCTTAGTTAACTCTCTTAGTATATCTATTTTCATTTATTGAAGAGGTAGTTCAATGGGTGTAGTTGCGCCTTTCGGTTGGGGTCCGCCTCGGAGGTTAGACCGCTTAGGTTTGGAGATTTATAGATGGTCCGATGGATGTTAGGAAAAGATTCTATCCAAGAGGGGAAGTCCCAATGTATGTGTATTGGTACCCTCGTTCAATGAAAGGAGCATTCTTACCATTCCTATAGACCCCATCTCTTCATTCTCAAGCTTCTCCCTTCGCTCGTGCCCTACGTCAGTTAATGGAGAATGGTTGCCTTTTTTGGTGCATGAGAAGAGTGTTTGGGGAGCTGGAGCCCATCATCTAATGAGATCTTGAGCTTTCCGAAACCTTACTTGAATTATGCCCACTACTAAATACAACAATTACATTCTTGCTTTAAGTGGAGAAGGATTCTGTAACCTATGAGAGAGACGAAGACAGATAAGACACCAAGTAGAGTATTAACTATAGTAGAACTGCCTGAAGCTACCGGTCAGTGTAGTGTTTTACTTGAGCATTTACAGAGAGTACAATTTTTCCTGCTACTTAAGGTAGTTTACTTGCTTATATATATATATATATATATATATATATATATAAGAGCAAAATAGAGCCTTTTGAAGCCAACAGATAGTTCTTTCGCGATGAAGTAGCGAAGCGCAAAGAATTCAATTATTACAAAGTCAATTCAAGTTTTGATTGGCCATGCACGAAGAGTGTAAACTAGAGGACTTGCGCTAGGGTTGTACCAGAGCTGTGCTCCTCCTCAAAGCTAAAAAGAAGAGTGAATGCTTGCTTACTTGTTAGAGTAAGGTATTCGCCCTAATTGAATAAAAGCTATCTTGAATTAAAAAAGGGAACCGTATTCGTGGATCGGGAAGACCAATTCTCATTCAAGAAAGTGGACCGTTGACGACAACAGGTCGGGAAGGACATATGCTACTAAAAAAGCCTATTATCGCATGTTTTTAGAGGCCGTACTTGACCCATCCGACCCCTTAAACTCGCGATTTAAAAAAAAAAATAGACCGGACCTTTTCCTCATGTCTCTACCAGCTACAGATCTGATATGACCGGTTGAAGAAAAGATCGATGAACGATTAAGCGCCTTAGAGACTAATGAAATGCGACCGAGAAGCTTTATTACACAAGAGTTCAAGACTTCTTGCTTCTGCTTCCCTGCTTACTATTGCTATCATCTCAACAGCTTTTGACCTGCTTGCTCACTTAGAATGAAGATAAATAATAATAATGGGCGAAAAGGCTTTACACAAGACCACAGAGCGAGAGAGAGAGCCTTCGCTTACTTGCTTAACCGTGCCCTCCTATCGTACCCATATTCCCTTTCCTTCAGTTACATCCAGTCTCAGTTCTGCTTCCAACTACCGATGGGAGAAGGCTTTGACGTATAGTAAGATTAAATAAGAGGTATGGCATACGGGAATGATATATGAAATAAAAGGCTGGAAACAGAGCTGGAGATGAGTGCTAGCCAATGGTTAATACTTCAGAAAGCACTTTAGCAATTAAATTACCAGTAATGCCCCTATCGACCTCAGTCTTGTTTTTTGCTTGCTTGAGTCTAGAACTATACTAAATCATTAAATGCCGAATATCCATATATTAGAATATATTCATATATTCTTTTTTGGTTGGAAGATAGTCGGCCCACTTCTAGCCGTTCAAGCGATTATGCCTGTTCTAGCCCTACCATCCACCCCTATCATAATAAAAAGGGGTACTTTCGAGCTGATCTGTAACGGATCAAAGCGATCGTTAGTCGGGCTGATCTGTGATTGGTCAAGGCGACTGAGAGGACACATACCTCCTCCATATTCCTTAAATGGGCAAGACAAGACTCGGGTACTGCATGCGAGAAGTATAATAGTTTACTGAACAACTACTTAGATCTTGATTGATTTGGATGCAATGAAACTCCAAAAAAAAGCCATCCAATGAGTATACATGACCCCACAACCTGTATAAAGCGTACATCTCTGCTCAGGGAGTAGGTCAAAGCTTTTTATAAGAAAATTCAAAAGCTAGAATCCGAGAAGACAAGACCAGACCCCTTAAGAGCGTCTTGTAAACCAATTATTCGATCTGGAGATCCCAGCCGGAGACATCACTAAACCCAGGGATGTTTCTTGCAAAGAAGAATTCGTAGAGATTTTCCCAGAACCCTAGTCCAGCCTACCCAACTGATATAATCTAGAATCCACTCTCCGCCCTTAGGCGAATAGTGACCCTATTTCTATGCGCATTCACACGACGGGCATGTTCCAAGATCTCTCAAAACGTGAACCTAAACATGGTTTATTGATAGTAAGCGGATTAAACAAATGGATCATATGTTGGTTGAATATTAAGTTCCGCTTAGTCTACGTGTTCTATTCACGCGCTATTAAGCCGCACATAGGATCTTAGATAGGTTTCCGTCCCCTTTCGAGAACCCCTTCTTACTAGTAGGGGCTAAGCCTGATGCAAATATACCGAAAAAAGAAGATATCTATGGTCGATTCTACGAAGAGTATATTCGCCCCTTATGTTATGGCTCGTCTCGCGCTTAGTCCCTCGCGGGATTCGGATAGGGGATACAAGTCTTTTCTGAAAAAACTTGAAGTTCTCCCCATTATCTAAAAGATCTATATCTATATATTATATATACTAACTCTTTGGTTGGATCGGACAGGGACTTCTATAAAGATCTTTCCACTAATTCATCATACTCAAAGTCGACTCGGAAAAATAACGAGAATTGGCGTCGTGGTGGTGCTACGAGATGGCGATTTCTCGTATAGAAGAATAGATCCGCGGACCAATTGATTGACCATAGATGTGAACTGATCGACTGCTATCTAAGAGAAGAGAAGAAAAAGATAAGTAGTTCTTCTATTATTCAAGGGCAAGGGGAGAACATGTAGCGGCTTGCCTAGATCTCGTATTTCCCATGTAGTACGTATATGTCAAACCAATGATTCTAAAGTAATAGAGAGATTCTTTTTCTGGTATGTAGCTTCGCGAGCTAGGAGCGAATTATCGAGGCAGGGCGAAAACGAACATAGGATCATCATCATCATGGCCCTTTTCTTCTTTCTTTTGATTGTGTCCGGTCCGTTGTGTGTGTGTTTTTTTTAAGGCTTATCCGGGCTCTAGGGCATCCAATTCCTCTTTTTTGCTGCTGATCTCACATCGAGAGCAGCTCCTTCTTGTTCAGGGTCATCAGATGAGAGATCTTCCTCGGACTTTGAGAAATCGGTCAAGCGGGAGGCTACCCTCGACTCACCTCTCTATTTATAAAAACCCCTCCCTAGAGGAGAGAAGAAGCTCTATGATGAGTATGTCCTGGATTCCCGGATTCATTCTCGTCCTGATCCAACATGGAATTTTACTACTTGTTGGCTGGGAGCTATATGAGCGGTAACGTCCATGTACGGTTCCGTGAAAAGGGCGGTGGATAGAAATGGCCTTGTTGTACCTCACTCTCGTCTTCAATGGGGTCTGCTCTTTTTTTTAGGAGAGTATGCTAATATGATCTTAATAAGGTGCAGGGCTTTACATCTGACATTCGTTGGGCTTCCCTCTTCGGGAGCCTGCGTTCTGACGTTTTTGTGCAATAAACCCTTCCGGTCGAAGACTAGTGGTAG
The DNA here is from genome assembly GCA_035582765.1 of Acer negundo. NCBI lineage: Eukaryota > Viridiplantae > Streptophyta > Magnoliopsida > Sapindales > Sapindaceae > Acer > Acer negundo. The sequence continues at coordinate 5,996,696 of CM069238.1, forward strand.
GTGGTCCCGCGGAGCTTTCGGAGAAGGATAGCCTAGTGTGTAAGCACAACAATGAACCGCGGCGAACCCTCAGACGACCTATCTAAGATTAGGGGGGATCCTCAGTAGTGGTGATCCTTTCACTCTTCCACGGACTGATACATGCACCGAATGCTCATACGGGAAAGTTTACTTCTGGGTCTGGAACCTGGGGGTTGCTCCGAGAAATCCTTTCTTTCTCGTCCACTCAGGGGGGTGCGGACACACCAGCGCAGATTACAGGTGACAGTTACAAGAATGGCGGGGAAGTGAACAATACCCGACGACATTCAGGGATGGATGTAGACCCATCAGGCAGGGATAATCATTCCGGTCCTCGGAGAGGTGGCAACCATTCTCAAGAACCAAAAAGACTGAGCTGACGGAAGCCTTATGAGTCACTGAAACGACGGCAGGAGGGCATCGACATCAATAAAGGAAAAGGGAGCAAAAAACGGGCTTGCTCCCTCCTTTACAATATGAAGAAAGAAATAAGGGTCGAGGTCGAGGTCGAAGTTTAGACCGCTCACAGTAGTTCTACCTATAGAAAAGATCATGAAAGAGGCGATCAGAATGGTACTCGAATCCATTTATAATCCTGAGTTTCCAGACACATCACACTTCCGCTCGGGTCGAGGCTGCCAGTTGGTCCTAAGACGGATCAAAGAAGAGTGGGGAATCTCTCGCTGGTTTTTAGAATTCGACATCAGGAAGTGTTTTCACACCATCAACCGACATCGACTCATCCCAATCTTTAAGGAAGAGATCGACGATCCCAAGTTCTTTTACCCATTCAGAAAGTATTTTCCGCCGGACGACTTGTAGGAGGTGAGAAAGGCCCTTACTTCGTCCCACACAGTGTACTACTATCGGCCCTACTAGGCAACATCTACCTACACAAGCTCGATCAGGAGATAGGGAGGATCCGACAGAAATACGAAATTCCGATTGTTCAGAGAATAAGATCGGTTCTATTAAGGACATGTCATATTGATGACCAAGAAAACTCTGGAGAAGAAGCAAGCTTCAACGCTCCCCAAGACAGTAGAGCTATCATTGTGGGGAGGGTAAAGAGCATCCAACGCAAAGTGGCCTTTTATTCCCTTGTTTCGTCGTGGCACACCCCCGGCTCAGGGGGAACCAGAAAACGAAAGGCGTTTTCCCCCCTTCGTCGTCCCTTGCCGCCTTTCTTAACAAGCCCTCGAGCCTCTTTTGCGCTGCCTTCCTCATAGAAGCCACCGGGTTGACCCCGAAGGCCGAATTATATGGTAGAGAACGTTGTAATAATAATTGGGCCATGAGAGACCTTATTAAGTATTGCAAAAGAAAGGGCCTGCCGATAGAGTTGGGCGGGGATGCGATACTAGTTATCAAGTTAGAGAGTCGCCTGGCCCGTAACCAGGCCCCCTTAAAAACCCATTACTTAATAAGGATTTGTTACGTGCGATATGCCGACGACTCACTGCTGGGAATCGTGGGTGCCGTAGAACTTATCATAGAAATACAAAAACCTATCGCCCACTTCCTACAATTCGGCCTGAACCTTTGGGTAGGCTCCGCAGGATCAACAACAATAGCTGTACGGAGTACGGTAGAATTCCCCGATACGGTCATTCGGGAAGTCCCTCCGAGGATGACCCTCCCAAATCGTCTTTAGATTGGATCTACAGTGTATGGATCACTAGCAAAAAATCGTTTCTTTTTGAATACCTAAGTTCTGCAGGCATTCTATTATCACTTTCTAAGCCGGGCCGTAGAGGACTTCCAACAGCTACCGGAGAGCCTAGCCTTTGGTTCACACCGTCCTTGCCAGGTGTTAAATTCCATTATATTCGAGGAGTCAAGGATTTGCTGGGAATTCTGGATCGAAGAAGAGGCAGACTCAATAGAATTTGATCAATCCTTTTTTCTGTCGTTAAGGTGGAGAACTGAACCTAGAATTCTCTTTCTTTATCATCAATCGAATCACCGTTCGCGTTAGTTCCCCCTTATCTTTTTTCAATGCTTCGAGGAACAACATGTCAAAGGAACAAAGAGGAAGAAGGCTCGGTTGACTTGGCTCAGTTCCTGGATACGCGCACTCAGTCATCTCCTTTCTTTGCTAATTCATTCTCTTGATTTTATCAGAAGCCGCAAAAGGCAGGTGTATTGATGAGGGTCTTTGCATTCATGACTTTTGGAAAGAGCCGCTAAATTAAGTTTACCCAATCGAAAAAGGATGTTATCTAAACGCATTTCAAGTAATTGTAGTAAAACCAACTCATGGAAACGAGAGTCACTGGATCAAAGCAAGGTTGATGCGATTGTATCGTGGCCTACACCAACTAATGTTCATGAGGTGCGCAGTTTTCATGGCTTGGCTAGATTTTCAGAGAGGAGCCCTTTTACCATTCTGTATAAATAGGCTATTCTATTTGTACAGATATGGAAGAGGGGCACATTCAATCCTTGGTTGTTCATTAGTTCCCAGTTCTTTTCTTCATCGCGGTTTTCATTGGCAGTTCCGATCCGATTAACAGTGGAATCAATAAGAGACAGAAGCTACCAGCAACACAAGACAAAAAAAAGAAAGAATTAACCAAATTTACCCGATGTAGAGGCAATCAAGAAAACGGCATAAGTGAATATATAACCTACAGAAAAGTGAGCTGCACTTTTCGAATGGGAATCCATTTTCTGAAAGATCCTGGCTTTCCTGCTTTGGTGGGTCTCCGAGATCCTTTCGACGACCTATGTTGTATTGAAGAATTGGCGTTACCTACGCTTTCGTGTCTCTCAGTGTGGTCAGCACTGGGTGTTTCCGAGCAGCGAGGCTTACACCCATTTGCATTAGTTCATCCAAAGTTCCTTACCCTTATGCACGAATTCTTGAATAAGGTCAGCAAGTCTGACAACAGGTTTTCCAACAAGTTTTAAAAGGAGCTCGAGGCACTCTGAATAGTTCTTTGAATAAGGAGTTACATTTACGTACCATTAGTGAGAATATTGACACGTTTGAGGCGATGGCAGAAATAAGTTAACTTTCCTTTCCCTTCTATAGAGAGGTAGTTTCCCCTTTCTCCCCGGGTAGTTCACTCACTCCCATTGCCTACCATTTCTATATACTTTTGAAAATAGAGAGGGAGAGCTAGGAGCTCAATATTGGAAGAGCGCCCTCTCTTTTCTTTTAATTCGGAACTTAATTTGAAAGTCATATTTTGACCCGGACGTTTTCGGGATGCGGCTAATAACCAACGGACGGCAAGTGCTTTTCCTTGTGCTCTAGTTTTTGTTGTTTTTGATGTTGAAACGGTTTTTCTTTATCCATGAGCAATGAGTTTTGATGTATTGGGGGTATCCGTATTTATAGAAGCTTTCATTTTTATGCTAAAATTTGATTTTCAATATCAAAATATATGGAATAACTGTCCCTATTACTATCCCTAACAAAAAAGGTGTCAAATAATAGAATTCCGCTTCTAATGATGGAGAGGTTTCGGAGGTTGTTCTTTCCCTCTTTGTTTCGGAGAAGTCGATCCAATCACGTTATTTGAATTGATATTATATACGTGAATAGGTCGCGTAATAAGTTTTGGGGTACGAAGTAGATTAGTCGATCTTGAATGCCTTAGTCTCACTTGAGAAAGAAGTCAGGCAGATAGGTGCTATCTATCGATAGGAAGATCTTCGTAAAATACCATACTTTTTTTTTAGTATAAAAAAAAAAAAATGAGGATTAAATTTTGTTTAAATTTTGAATTCTACCTAACAAGAATCTACCTTCTTTATCCTACGAGACTAACTACATTTCCAAAAGTACGAAGAGCATATTCTATACCTACCCTGGTAACCACCTTAATTTAATTGAAGAAGGTTTCCACAAGCCATTAGAATCCATCTTCCGAAGTTCCATCTGCTTGACACCGACCGGGAAGGGCAAAACAATGAATCAATTATCTAGCCCGCGCATCCATCCCTTGGCCTTAACTGCTTGCTCTGACAGATCCGTAGGTTTGGTGTGGCTGGACTCGTCTGTAGAGTGAGCCCTACTTATCTAGCCAGTGTTTGCTAGGTTTATTGAGATACCTCACTACTACTTGCTCCGACGGATCCGTAGGGTTGGTGTGGCACTGCCCTTTCAGTTATATCCCATACATCGATCAAGTAAGCTTTGTTGCCAAGCCCGTTGGTGGAATTTAAGAAGCATAATTCGACCTCCAAATTCGGTGAAAGGATTACCAGAAAAGGCTTTGAGAGTAGCTTTGAGCGTGTCTTCTAGTTCCAATTCAAGATAGAGATGCACTACTCCATCTGGAAAGGGCTTTAACGGTGGTGAACCCATAAATTTTAACAAGTGGGAACATTTGAGCAAAATAATAAACAAAAATAATATTGATAAATTAAAATATAGTAAAATGAGTTTATATATATGTATATATAAACTAATCGGTGGTATGATGAATTTTAAATAAAATAAAATAAATAGAACATCTAATTAAAATGAACTAAATAGTCTTAAAAAGAAATAAAAACAAGAAACACAAATTTAAAAAATAAATAATAAAATGAAAAAAATATATTCAATTATGCACTCATAAAGAAATATAAACAAAAAATGAAACATTAAAAAAAAAAAAAAACAATAGACCCACTCAAAAAGAAATAAAAACAAGAAACACAAAATTAAAAAAATTAAATTATAACAAGAAAAACAATATAAATAATGTAAAGTTAATGTATTTATTCTTACTAAAATTATAATATAATTTTATAATAAGAAATTATGTTTTGTATTTACAATGAATTCACTTTAAATTTAAAACTAGTTCAAAAAATAAAAATATATTGAGATTATAAAATAAAGAAAAATGCTAAGGATAAAAAAAATAATCATAATAAAGGAAAGAAAATTTTAATACAATTAAAGTTTGAGATATAGGCTTTATTGATTGTATGTGTCATGTTAAACCAAAATTATTAAAAATAATTGTGCAAAAAAAAGTTCTATTAAAAATAAGAAAATTTTAAAATAATAATAGATAATTTAATAAAAAATTAAATTAAATTAACTAACCAGAAATTGAGTGTATAAAAGATGTTGACAATAAGGATGAGAAAGAAAAAGTGGATTGTTTTGTTGTATGAGAATACGAAAATTTGAGAAAAGAATTAGAAAAGAGTTCAAAATAAAGAAAACAATAATAAAAAAAATTTAAAATTAGAGGATAAAAGTAAATTCATAATCAATTTTTTTTTTAATTGTTTTTAATTTTTTTTTATACTTATTTGTTTCTTTGCGGCAGTAGTGAGCGTAATATATATATATATATATTTATATATATATTGAAATTCCACTTAGCGTGTCTAATACAACTTGGAGAGGTGAATTGATTGTTAATCAATTATTACCAAATTTTTCGGATTAGTCAAAATTACAAAAATAACCCAATTATAATCAAATACAATCAATGTAATTAAAGTGTGGAAACAATAAAAATACATTGAATTGATTTACGTGAGAAACCCTCCAACTGGGCAAAACTCACGGGCTGACCACCTAGCCACTTCGGTCCTTAAATCTATTATAAGTAATGATGTTTACAACCTAGGTTGATCTCTAGTCACACCATTCTCGGAACATAACCCACCACTACTACCCACAAGCCTTTTATAGTGATTATAGACCAATTGCTTTTGCACTAACACTCTTAGTCATAAGATAAAATAGTCTAAATGAATATATGAATATTCTAAATGCAATAGAGTGCAAGACAAGACACTATATGCTTAATTAGATGTTAAGATGTAAATCTAACAACCTAATTATCAAACAAGCCTTCATGTGTGTGCACGAGGTCTCAATTAGATGAAGAATGCTTTTAGCAATCTAATTGTCAAATAACACCCACATAATTATTCATGAATTAGACTAGATGAATAAAGCCAACCCAATCATCAACTAAGCATTCATAAATATTTATGATTAGCAATTTAGGCAAAATCAACATAATGATGCAAGCTATCACAAAAATAAAAAAAAAACCCAATCATATAATAGAACTCATGAATAGATGCAATCAAGAGAGTCCTAGCATTTAATCAACTAATAAATGCAATAAAAAGACTATCTTGGAAAGCTTGAAAAAAAGACTATCTTGGAAAGCTTGAACAATTAACAAAGATGGAGTGTCTGTTCAACTTACAAAGTTAGCTAATGATGAAAATCATGTGTTAGAGATGCTCAATGATGCATGAAGAAGATGGATTTTTGGGTTAGATAGATCAAAGAGCTATATTTAAACTTCTCTCACAAGAAAACTTGTTTCTCATTCTTGGATTTGATATGTTGAAGTTCTAATTCTACCAAGAGAAGAAGAGAACATATATACAAATGAGGTTAGAAATGAAACGATAGTGTTTTGAACAATCAGGCTCAAACCGCTGTGTAAACCGTTGTGTGATACATAACGGTACACATAGCAATACCAACAGCGTTTCACAGTGACTTTGACAGTGTTTTGACCTGATGCATTTAATCTCTCGGGTGAAAAACCGCTGTGTGACACACATCGGTACACAACATTTTTACCTGATGTAATTCAGTAAAAAGAACACAAATTCATGTGATATGAAAATGTATGAATTGTGTGTGTGTGCAACTAGTTCTCTTCAAATAAGTTAAGGACAAGTGATATACCTTGAAAAGCTTTTGAGGTTCAGGTTTTGGGGAAGCCAATGAAGCTTGATCATGAACAATGAGAAGCCTAATCTACCCTTACAAATAAACCCCAATGTGGTTTGTCAATGAAATAAGCCAATCAAAATATGAGGAACTTACAATCTCCCGATTTGACTATTTCACGACTAAACCACTACTCATAATTAAATCCTCATAAATAAAAGCTAATGGTCAACAAATGTTATTCTACGATACATAGAGATAATTAAAGTCTAGATTTTCAAGTCTTCAATCTCTTGTAGAATAAAAAACCTTACAAAGCATAGCAACTACAATTTCTAAGACAAGTATATGTGAGGTGATCAAAATGAAAGCTCAAATAAAACAAGCATTTGCATTAAAGTAAAGCAACATAAAATGTAGTGCAATGCAATGCTCCCCCTAAATAGGTTACTCCCCCTCAACAAATAATTCTCCCACAACAAACAACATACCAAAAACTCCCCTTTCTTTCATAAATAATACTCCCCCCCTTTTGTCATGAGATAGGCAAAGGAGTATCCACATCTGGGTTGCTTTAGAAAAGAGAGTTATTTGCATAAAAGATGATTACATAATCATATACATGAACTTTATGCAACTTAAATAATTGAGAGAGAATCAAGGAGATTTATTTCAAGAGGAATGTGTGAAATTGTTGCTTTGAATGTAAGACATATAACACCAAAGTTCAAGCAATGCTATTTGGCAAAACAAATATCAAAAAGGTTTCCAAAGAATTCAAACCAATTTGTACCCTTTTGTCATAAGCAAACAAGATATAGCTTTTTGTTAGCATTTTGAGTTCAGTTGGCATAATTATATATCAAAACGTTATTTGCTTTGTATTATTTAGTTGTCCTAGTTGTGTGGTTTATTAAGCTTCAAGTGAAGATGGACAACGATTCAAGCAATGTGATGCCTTCGTTCGAGGAAAGCTTTATTGACTATAATGGTATGAAAACCTCTTTCCTCTTATAAGGCTTAGGTGCATACACACACAATTCATTCATAAGTGTCCCTGCATCGTAGCACCAATTTAGTATAACACAATCACATGTTTTAGTATGCTTATGCATTGATCTCATATTGACATACATTTTAGAAATGCATGTACTATGACTATGTCTAGGAAATTGCAAACTTATGTGATCTTGTGTTTATTTGTATGTGTGTAAGTGATTTGGACTTGAATATTTTCTTAATTACTGATTCCTTGTTGAGTTTCGATCGTTTCGGATACTCACACATTTGATTTCGAGTTCAAACAAGGAAGTTATGTAACTTTACGTTCCTTTACAATGCGATGTCTTCGTTTTCATATATCGAGTTGAGTTCATATCTAATTTTCAAAGTTTCATAGTTGTCCTCGTGTGTCAGTGAGTTATGGTTTGTAATCTATAAATGTATTCAAATTTTGAGTTTAAAGGCCAAAGGACGGTCGAAGAACATGAGGGGAGCATGAGAAGAAGATTGGATGAGAGAAGGCCAAGAGGGAGCCCTTCCCGTGGAGGAGCATGGCCACCACGGGAAGGGAGGCTCTCAGCCTCTCTGTGGTGGCCACCAGCCTCCACGGGGATGGTTGATAGCCACCTCCCAAAGTGGGTCCCATATTATTTAAAATTTCCCTCCCATTTGTTTTAAATATTCCCTATCTCTCACTTTGTAATTGTTAAGAAGAAATATTGTGCAAAAATGTTCTCTTCAACTTTCTTATCTTCCAAACGCCATATCTTTCTCAGTCAGACTCTGAATTAAGTGATTCAAGTTGGAGAACATTCATAATCAAGTCCCCTACCTTCTCCAAAAGAGTTTGCATCTGTTTGATCGAGTTTTAGTATAGTTCCACTGTCAAAACCGAACCAGCTCGGGATTTCAAGGTATTGAGCCAAACTTTGTGATTTCATCTTTTATGATTCTCAATTACCTTGGGTTTTCTTCTTCCATATGTATGTGTATGTATGATGAAAGCTATTGAGAAGGATACCTTCATATCTAAGCTAATCAAGTCTAATTAGAGACAAATGTGAACTAGTTTTCTATGATTCTAATATTTCACATGTTTGAGAGATGTATTGTGCTTAATTTGATATCTAGGTTTATTTTTGACTTGATTGATCTATTTTATGATTAAAAAACTTATCTTGTGCTTGGATCCTTTAATTGAATAAATCTAGGATTAGCACATTTGATTAATTGAGAGCTATCTAGGATTTAATTGATTATTCATTACATCCTTGCTCTAAATACTTGCTAGAATATTCATTGATCATATTTTGTGATTTTAGCATTTTTGGTGTATATTTTTGATATCTTGAATATGTGCTTCATATATATGATTTATTCAAGTATTAGCTTTGTGAATGAAACTAGGAATCACATGTGTTAGGTGTTTCACATGCTCTAGATTTTGATTCATGTTGTTTTAATGACTAGACAATATTTGACTTGTGTGCTCACATAACTATATCTATGTCTATGCCTACATGAAGTGTACATTATCCATGCATTTAATATGTTCATGCATCATCTTGTGTGATTGCATCTCTTGGATTCTAAAACTAGATTATCATACATTGTGTGCTAATTGTTTAATTCTAGTTTCCATATATCATATTGATCATATGTCTTATGTTGTTTGTGCTTGCATCATTTGAATCACATAGATCAATTGCGTTGTAAAAGGTGGAAGTCTTGGCTAAGGGTGTGAGGCTCTAAGTAAGTCCAAGTAAGGGAAGTCTTGGCTAAGAGGTGTGAGGCCTCTAAGTAAGTCCGAGCAAAGTCTCTGCTAAGGGTGTGAGGCTCTAAGTAAGTCTAAGTAAGGGAAGTCTTGGCTAAGAAGTGTGAGGCCTCTAAGTAAGCCTGGGCAAAGTCTTGTGTATGAGTGTGAGGCTCCTGTTAGACAAGCAAGAGAAGTCTTGGCTTGGGGTGTGAGGCTCATATAAGTCTGAGTAAGAAAAGTCTCTTGTTGTTGAGTGATTCTCCAACATAGAGCAAGGGAAATCTTGGCATGAGGTGTGAGGCCTCTAGTAAGTTCGAGCATGAATATTCTTTAGAGGCATACGATGTGTCTCGGTTAGATAATAGGCAAGTTTCTCTCTAGTTGTAATAGATATGAGGGATATCCAATAGATTGTGATCCATGAGAGTTGATCACATTTGAGGGTGTACTCTTGTTTAACTAGTGAAAAATATTTATCTAGTGGTTGTGGATTCAACCCGTGGATGTTTCCTCTTCGGAGGTTTTACCATATAAAAAATAACATGTGTCAAGTTTCTCTTTCCTTATCTCTTTGATATTTGTTTACTTTCATCAAATTGATCTTGAAGGCATTCTAATTAATTACATTCTTTTAAGACAAAATCTTTTATTGTATTTGTATCTTTTATATGTACTTGTACTATTGAGACATTTATTATGAATGCAAGTACTTAGTGATTTATATATTTTTGGTATAACCTCCACATGCAATTCATAGGCTATGTTTGATCTATCAATTGAATATGCTACTTAATAGTCTATGCATGCTTGTTTGTTCTTATTGTGGTGTTATATAAGTTATCTAGATGGACACACTTTTGTTTGTTTCAAGGGATCGAAAAAGGCCTTAAAACCTATTCACCCCCTCTAGTTAAGCTTAAGGCAATTTAACCGTGATTGTATTTACAATTGGTATTAGAACGGGTTGTCAGAAGGCACTTGACGAGATCCGGTTTATACTCAAATATGAATTGCTTAAGATTTTGAAGTCATAGTTTTACAAGATGACGTTATGACCGAAGGGGCTTCCAACTTTAGGCCTTCTCTTCTCAAGGGTAACAACAACAGGTTTTGGAAATTAAGGATGAAGGCTTACATTCGCTTTATTGATAAGAGAGCTTGGATGACCATGGAAGAAGGTTATCTCTCACCAAATAAGAGACTTGAGAATGGAACCATTGTTTCCAAGCCTAGAAATGAGTGGACTACTAATGAGTTCGAGTTGGCGAAATGGCATCATCGGGCGGTGAATGCTATTTTTAGAGGTATGGATGTTAGGCAATTCTCCTATATCAAAAACCTAGAAACCGCAAAGGAGGCGTGGGATGCTTTCTAAGTCACCAATGAGAGGACTAAGGCGGCGAGGAAGTCTCGGCTTCAAATGCTCACATCTCAATTTGAGATATTGCAAATGTGTGAGGAAGATAAGTTTGTTGACTTTCAAGACAAGCTACTAGACATTGCCAATCAATACTTAGCTCTTGGCACTCCAATCTCCAGAGAGCGGCTCAATTGGAAGATCCTATGATCTCTACCCAAGAGGTTCAAAGCCAAGGTTACGACCATTGAAGAGAGCAAGGACATTGACGTCATGTGCTTATATGAGTTGCTAGGATCTCTTCAAACTTATGAGGCTAGCATGAAACCGAAGGCTAAAAACAAGGGTTTAGCTCTCAAAGTCATCAAATAGGCTAGTAGTGATGATGACGAGAAGATGACTTTATTGTTGATGAAATTTAGGAAGTTATTGAAGAGAGGTGCTAAGCCAAGTGGCAAGTTCTCTAAGGAAGTCAAGAAGCCACACACTCTAAGGTACAACAAGGATAGGCATGACAATAGTAAAAGCAAGGTTGAATGCTATAATTGCCATGGCCTTGGTCACTTTGCTTCCGATTGTCCAAAGATTTTTGCTAAGAAGGACAAGAAAGGGAAAACAATGGCAGTTACTTGGAGTGATGATGAAGACTCTAGTGATGAGGAGAGCTGAGGTGATGAGTCTTCTAGTGAGGAAGAGTTGGTTAGCAATTTTGTTGCTTTTACAGCCTCTCACTAATCTCTTGAGGAAGAATGTCAAATATCTTTTGACAAGAAAGTTGATTCAAATCTTTAAGAGCATTGATGACTCGCTTTTTGTGTCGTTTCCAAATTGCGAATTATCAAAAGATGTTTATAATGAAAATCCTACGCAATGTGCTATAAGTTTTGAAAACAAATAAAACGGTAAGTTAAGGATCGTTCCACAGGGAATTAGAGTGATTAGTTGAATTATTTAACTAATCTAAAAGGCAATTAAAATAAATCATGGTAGTTTGAATGGTGTATGGTTTAAGAAACCATCAAACATACATGGAAAATAAAAGCAATAAAATGTAAAGAGAATAAGATTAGATAGGAATCCAATATAACAATCTAGATACGAAAGTGGATAAACAATTAAAACGAATTATAGGGAAATGATAGAATAGCTAATGGACAATTGAGCAATTAATTCAAAACTTCATTAACGTGCAATCTACACAATAAAGGACCGATTTCATTCGAAAATGTTGTTTAGGTTGTCATTACGAACCTAAACAACTTTCCACCAAAATGCCTACCCGATTAAGGATAGGGGATTAATGTGGGATCGATTAGTGACGATCGATTGGCCTAGGCAATTGTGTTAGGCCTACCCTCTAAAAGCTTATCCTATTCACTATGTACTTCAATCAATTAAGTGTGTCAATACTTAATCAATTTTATCATAAATAATCTTACAACATATTGTAATCAACTAAGTGTGTCAATACTCATTTAATCACATAAGTGCAAGATATAATTAAAAAGTAAATAAAACATTAATTGCATAAACATAATATTCAAAGCTTAAATAAATACACAATGTCCAAATAGTCTATCAAATCATCCCCTAGAAAGGGGTTTAATTACACATATTCACAAACAAGAAAAGGAAGTAAAATGTAGAGAAATCACACATGGGTCTCTCTTCTAGGCTTGATCCTCCCTTGAGCTTCCTTGTTGTGGCTAATGCAAAGATTGGATTTTGAGAAGGTGTCTAGATAGGTAGAGTCATATGGAAAGTGACAAAGGAAAGGTGTGGAGAAAATGGATGGAGAGGAATGATTTAGGTGGAAGAATCTAAGTGTTTATTGGAGAGGAGAATGGTGGGATTAGGAATGGTTGAAGAAGGAGGTTTTTTGATTTCCAAGAGTTGCTTGAAAGGGAAAAACTATGATGAATTTATAGGGGATTGAAATTAGGGCTCAAATGGTAAATTACCAAAATAGCCCTTGTCATGGCAAATTACCATTAAGTCCCTAAGAGGGGTCTTTTCTATGAATTGCCAGGAGAAATAGATGGCCGCAGGTGAAGATGGGGTTCCTTTAACAGTGGGCTGGGGTGCACGTGGGCTCAAGTCACTTGTCTTCTTTTAGGATGCAATTAGAAGCGGACTAGGGTGCGTTTAGAAGCCCAATCTCCCTTCAAAATGCACCACATCAATTAATGGCATGGCGTGCTGTTGCTGATTTACCTGGAGAATTACAGATAGCTCCCTGTATCTTCTAAAATTACAATATCTTTAATCTTACCTTAATAATTGCAGTTTCACCCCTAACTGACCAATATTACATAGTTGCCCCTAGACTTTAGGAATACCCGAAAAAACTTAATTCACACTATTAAATCATGGGATATTGCCCAATAATCAAGTAAAAAGAGAAGGAAATGAGGGTCAAAATCATACCAATTTTAGTTCGATCAAGCATCCAAGTTCGAGTTCAACCCATCTTAATCTTTTGGCTAAAGTGAAGAGCCTTGAAAAGAAATTGGAAATAGCTTTAAGAGAGGTTGAGGAAAAGGAAGATTTGATCAAGATACAAGTAGATGAGTTTGTGACAACAACTCAAAGGCTCTTGGTTGAAAAGAGTGGTCTTTCCAAGAAACTTAGAGAAGTTGAGGAGGTTGTTCTTGTGAAGGATATGATCATCTCTAGCTTAGCTTAAGGAGGTTCAAGCGACTTAGTGGTTGAGGAGAAGCTCATAAAAGTGTCACTTCCTACTAACAAGGAAAAGGTCATTGATGACAAGAAACCTCTTAAGAAGAGACGTTTTAAGGCTAAGAACAAAGTGAAGAACAAGGTACTCCTAGAAACTGTCGTTTGTGCTACTTCAATTCTATAAAGTAAAATCTCTTCTTTTATTCCCATATGCCATTTTTACAATACCGTAGGCCATATCAAGCCCAAGTTCTTCAAATACATTGAATATTGAGAATTAGGAAATGCATCTAGGGATAAAGAGATTGAACTTCACGTTAAGTATGCTAGGGTTCTACAATATGGAAAGCATGAAAATATTTCAAAGCATGTTAAAAATGTCCGGAAAGTGAAGAATGTGAACCTTGTTAATTTTGACAGAGAATGTGTTGCTAATGATGTTGAAAAGAAGAGTATTAATGATATTCTTATGGATCAAGTGGTAGATAATCTATATTCTAGATTCAACGTTGTTGTCAAAAAAGATCTTGATAATGTTTGTGTAGGTTCATCCAAGACCAAGTTGGTCAAGGGTGAGTGCTTTTACCATTGATTAAGTTTCACATATGAGTTAGCTTGAAGATTAGTGTCAAGTTGTTAAGAAACTTAGCTAGCTAGCTTTGTATCTCTATAAATTGACATGAACTTAGCTATCTCACATAATTATTATGATAGTCGAAATTTGTTGATTAACTTTTGAGAAGTTGCATATTATGAATTATATATGGTGATTAATTTTGTTAAGACTTTTGAAAAAAGTCATTTTTATATGTGTATGAGTTGAAATCGTAAGTCTTTAGTCTCTTGGATCGACATACCAATAACTTGTTATCATGAGGACAAACAAGCCAAGAATACTTATAAAAAGGGTGAAGACTTTACATTTGATGAAAAATAGCTTGTGAAGGTATCACTATATCATATTGCTTGTTTACTTGATTTTTTCATCCGTCGACTCATTGTTTGCACCACTTCATGAAGCATGTCATGTTAGAGAACTAGTATAGTGTTTGTATGGTTCTCAGTGACATTTGCTATTTTGAGATCTTTTGGTGATAATTGTTCACATTGATCTTAATCGTGTTGTGTGTTTATTGTATGATTGTTGAGTGCAAGTTTTTGAAAAATATGGGCTTCATATTCTTTGAAAAGCTACTCTTTTGAGAAGTAATGATCTTAAATAAGTCTCATTGCATTGCTTTTCGATCATGTGCTTTTAAGCCATAAAACTTGGTTTCAAAAGTGCACTTTGCTTCTCTTATATACTTAGTCAAGCAAGTTGAGTTTGATTGATGTAAGTTTTGGATACACCTTGAAGTCCTAAGACTAGTACTTTTAAAGATGACCTATGGTTGGTATCCATTTGCTTCGACAACATAGAACTCAATGAGCACACTCATGGAAAAGGCTACACACATTCATTGTGCAGTCACCCAATGTAGGAAAGAGATACATCATTGTGATGAGTGAAAGTCGTTTATGTTAGAAAAATCAAAGAAGGGTTGAAAAAAATCATTAAAATAAAATCTTTGATTAAAAAAAAAGCTTTATAGAGTATAGTTAAATAATCAAGTTAGCTCCGGTTGTCAAATAGAAATGAAATAACGAGCCACATGCACACACATGCTCATATTTTGTAATATATTCTCTTTAAAAGCAAAATTTCAGATGATAATCGGTTTGACCTTTTTATGAAAAGGCATAAGAATAGATGTTGATATTGTTTGCATGTTTGATTATCAAATTACTTCTTTTCATATACTTGAAGCAAAATCTTCACACACTCACATTTGCTTATTCGGTATCTTGATACTCTAGCAATTTTTGAAGAAATATGAGTGATTGAAAATCTTGGTATAACTCTCATTATATATGGAGCTTATTTGAAAATCTATTAAAATTTCTTGGTGATATGATTGTGTGGCTATTTTTGTGAACAATTGTCTATCTAGATCTTAGATAGAACATTTATCAAGTGGGAGCATTATATGCTAGACTTATGTTGTCTTTTATGATATGTTCACATGTTCTTTAAGATTGATGTTTGTTGGCATTATAATTTTTTTCATAAATCTTGAAAATGCTATGATAATTCTTGATATGCATATTGATTTTTCAAAAATGATGTTTTACCTTTGTATATTGTTGATTGGTTATTAACTTGCTTTGATGTTTCAACTCATGTTTTTGGTTGTTTTTGTGTTAGTGCACTTTCACAAGATTTGGGGAAATCAAAAGCAACTAGAGATGAAAATCCATCCAAACCCATAGGAAATCCAGATTCCACAAAACCTTTATCAAAGAAATCCAAACCTATTAAGGCAAATCCTTTAGGTGTGATGGGAACCAAAAAGCTTATTTTTGATAGAGGGATAGATTTGTGTGATGGTGAAGGATCTTATGTTTACAAGTCAATTGTTGGTAGGAAATGGAATTCATGGATTGGTATGCTTGGTGGAGTAAATGAAAATATGGTTAGAGAATTCTACCATGAATTCAAGTATTGTACTTTTCATGAAAATGCTTTGGTGAACATTTGAGGTGTTCTCTTTAGAGTGTCTTCGGATAATATCAATAAGTTCCTTGATTTTTCAGGTGACATTTCTTTGGAATTACTTGATGTGGAGTCTATTGATGATCTAAATGAAATAGGAATAACTCTATGTGAGGACAACAAGTTTGAGTGGGCAAAACGAGTTTTTATTAATCAAAGTGAGTTGACCAAAATTAGTGCCTTTTGGTATTTGTTTTTTTTGTGCAAATCTTGTTCCTTCAACTAACGCAACCGAGTTGAATAAGGAGAAGGTCAAGATAGTGTATGCCTTGGTTACTAACATGCCTTTAAACCTAGGAGAGATTCTTATAGAGCATATTGAGAGTGTGGCTTGCACACATAGAGCGGATAAGAAACTTCCTTTTCCGGGGTTTATTACTCATTTGTGTATGGCACATGGAGTAAAAAGAGTTGAGAAGGATGTGCTTCTCCCACCATTGGAAAGTTTTTGTGAAAACCGTGAGGCATACATGTCATACAAGGAAAAGGGTGGTAATGACACTTTGAAACTTTTTTGAGAGATTCAAGAGTCAAGTAATGTGTCAAGCTCGTCTTATCTTTCGAATTGGGTCATTCAATTGAAAGAAGAGCTTGTGGAATCAAGGAAGGAGATAGTGGAGTTAAAGGCAAGAGTTAAGTGCTTGGAAGAAGGCAACTCTTGAAGTAAGGATTCAAACTCCAAATTTTTGAGATCATCGAAGCACTCAACGTTCTTTGGTGGTATTAGTGGCTAACAAATCATTTGTGATCTCAAAGGTAAAATTTCTTGTTTATTTTTTGCATCATTTTATGTCAAAAAAAGGAGAGAAATATGATATGCTTATCTATCTTCTTTTGGTATTTTTGTGTGTTTTTAAACTTCTTATGGCATGTAATAACTTGATTAGGTTATTTGAAATGATTTGGGATATTTTTGTGAGTATACATGTATTGAGGGGGAGAATACATGTACTCATTGTTCTTAATTACTATTCCATTTGAACTTAAATGTCATATTCTTGTTAAGTATATATTTGCCATATTCTCTTGTATATTCTTGTGCTTTCAAGCCTATTGTTAGGTGATATCAAGAGAAGCTCAAGTGAAGAAGTTCAAGACTTGTTGAAGATTAGTTTAGGATGATAACTCATTGTATTGTGAGGGTGAGTTTTTATGACCAATCTTCGTTTGTAATGTTTAGAATTTTGTATAGGTGTTTTGACATACAATTTGCCAAAAGGGGGAGATTGTTAGGATTTTAAGTCATGTTGATATTATTCTATATCAAAACATTAATTACTTTGGATTGTTTAGTTGTCCTAGTTGTGTGATTTATCAAGCTTCAAAAGAATATGGACAACGGTTCAAGCAAAACGATGCCTTCGTGCGAGGAAAGCGCTATTGTCTACAAAGGTAATAAGACCTCTTTCCTCTTACAAGGCTTAGGCGCACACACACACACAATTCATTCATATGTGTCCTTGCATAGTTGTGCCAAATTAGTATAACACATTCACACATATTTTAGTATGCTCATGCATTGATCTCATATTGACATACATTGTAGAAATGTATGTACTAGAACTATCTCTAGGAAATTACATACTTGTGTGGCCATATGTTCATTTGTTTGTGTGTTAGTGATTTGAACATGAATATGTTCTTAAATGATTCCTTGTTGAGTTCCGATAATTTCGGTTACTCACTCATTAGATTTCGAGTTCAAACTAGGAAGTTAAGAAACTTTACGTTCCTTTACAATGTGTTGTCTTCGTCGTCATGTATCGAGTCGAGTTCACATCCAATTGTCCAATTTTCGTAGTCATCCTTGTGTGTTAGTGAGTTATAGTTCGTAATCTAGAAACGGATTCAAATTTCGAGTTCGGAGGCCAAATGACGGTCGAAGAACGTGAGGGAAGCGTGAGGAGAAGAACGAAAGGTTGAAGACCAACCATGGGAGACATCCCGTGGTGGCCACGTGCCTCCACGGGGACAGCCAAGAAGGCCCTCCCAAGGTGGGTCCCACTTCCTTTTAGTTTTTCCCTCCCTTTCTTTTAAATACTCCCTCTCTCTCACTTTTACATGAAGAACCATTTTCAAGAGCAAAATGTGCAGATTTTCTCTCTAGATTTTCCCAACTTCCAAACACCATATCTCTATCATCTTTCATCTGATTTGAGTGATTCAAGTTGAAGAATCTTTGTATTAGAGTCCTCTACAAACGTTGAGGTCATTTGATCAAGCTTTCATTTGGTTTCACACCAAATTCAGACTGCACTCTTTAGTTCAAGGTAATTATCAAATCTTTTGTGTTCTTGAGCTTAAATGTTCTTCAATTACTTTGGGCTTTCTTCCTATATATGTGTATGTTCTTGCTCAAGTGTTATTAGGTTTGTAGTCTTCAATTAAAAGCTTATTTGATCTTGATTAGAATCTTGAATGTGAGTTAGGTTTTTCTAAACCTATGTTTTCACATGCTTGTGGGTTGTATTGTAATTAGGTTTGTATCTAGGAATATTTGTGCATTGATTATTGATATTCTAATGGTAAATGATTCCTAGTTGTGCTATGTTTTATTGATTGATCATATTCGAAAATAGAACATGTTTGTGTATGTTTTTAGAGCTTTGATTGGATTTACTTAATTAATATTTGAATACATGCTCTAGTTGATTTCTAGAAGAAGTTTGAAGATCTAATCTCACTTCTCTAGGATTTTCATATTTGTATTAAATGCTTGTATATGTCCTTTATGAACATGTCTAATGTCAAACTTTAGTTGCATGAATCAAATCTAGGATTAAAGTGTATTTGGTGGTTTGACACACTTTAGATTTCGGTTTTCATGTATTAATGACCTACACTATTTTTGTTGTGAGCTTTGTTGACTAAGTCTAGTTCTACATGATCTGTACTTAATCCATACATTTCACATGTTCATGCATCATCTTGTGTGATTGCAAACTAGAATATCATACATTGTGTGCTTATTGTCTAATTCTAGTTTCCATAGTTCATATTGATCATATGTCCTATGTTAATTGTGCTTGCATCATTTGCATCACATAGATCAATTTCCTTGTAAGAGGTGGAAGTCTTGGTAAGGAGTGTGAGGCTCTAGGTAAATCCAAGCAAGGGAAGTCTTGGCTAAGAGTGTGAGGCTCTTTGTAAGTCCGAGCAAAGGAAGTCTTGGCACAGGGTGTAAGGCTTCAGTAAGTTCGAGCAAGAAAATTCTCTTGTTGTTGAGTGATTCTTCAACATAGAGCAAGGGAAGTCTTAGTTTAGAGTGTGAGACTCTTAGTAAGTCCGAACAAGGGAAGTCTTGGCAAGAGGTGTGAGGTCTTTAGTAAGTCCGATCAAGGATACTTTTTAGAGGCATGCAGTGTGTCTCGGTTATAGAGTATGCAAGTTTCTCTCTAGTGGGAATAGATAGGAGGGATATCTAATATATAGTGATACATGAGAGTTGGTCACTTTTGAGGGTGTCCTCTTATTTAACTAGTGAAAAACATTTTACTGGCTGTTGTGGATTCAGCCCATAGACGTTTCCTCTTTAGAGGTTTACCACATAAAAAATATCATGTGTCAAGTTTCTCTTTCCTTATCTCTTTGATATTTGTTTACTTGTATCATATTGATCTTGCATGAATTGTCTTTGATTACATTCTTGTAAGACAAGATCTTTGTTTGACTTTGTTTCTACAATATGTACTCTAATAATTGAGACATTTATAATGAATACAAGTACTTGTTGATTTATGTATTTTTGGTATAACCTTCTCATGCAAATCACAGGCTATGTTTGATACATCAATTGAATATGCTTATCAATAATCTATGCATGCTTGTTTGTGTTTATTGAGGTGCGATATAAGCTATCTAGAGGGACAGACTTTTGTTTGTTTCAAGGGATCAAAAAAGGCTTTAAAACCTATTCACCCCCCCTTCCTCCTAGGTTAGCTTAAGACAATTTAACCGTGATTGTATTTACAAATTGCATCCACCAAATTCGTTATGTAGTTTAATATTGAAATGTAAGCTATATTAATTCATAAATTAATTTATAACAGTATAACTTAAAATAGTTACTTATAATTCACTAACCTTTCCTTTGGAACACCCTTCGAATAGTCTCTTATAGTTCCAAGGTGTTATGGTAAGATATTCTCTCAATGGTAGCCCACATTTTCATTTTCCCTCCTCATACTGATGTACGATTTAAGAAGAAGAATATGACATTAACCAAACCTTTTATTGTGCAAGTAAGATAATATGAATACAACCTTCCCCGACAAAACAACAATTTGCAACTACTACTATTTTTCAATAAAAAGAAATCTAAATATTCAGATTTATCAAATTTTGAAAAATAACAATCTAAAAGTCAAACTAATAACATGCAAACACTTAAGCAAGTATATAATTGCAGAATATTATATATAAAATTTAAACAAGTTCAAACTTAAGCTATCAACTTTAGACAATTTTTTTTATAAAAAAAATACAATAGTGATAATGAACTTTAAATAAACTCATAAATCATGAAAACATGACTACACCATCTGGGTATGATTACGATAAACCATCACACCATTATCAGACCTAGTCAAGTATAATGATTCATTTTTTCGACTTCTAACTATATATGACAACCAATAATCATCACAAAAAATTGAAATATACTGAATCGAAATTATTAAATTACAAAAACAGTAATCGAAAGTTATGAAATTACAGAAATAAAAAATAAAATAAAAAAGTAAACAACCTGGCGTGGTTTAGATTGTTCCACGTTTGATGAATGTACACAGTGAACTGAGAGAGAGTAGGTTTAGATTGTTCCACGTTTGATGAATGTACACAGTGAACTGAGAGAGAGAGAGAGAGAGAGAGAGAGAGAGTTTCTGAATGTTATGTATAGTGTTAGAGTGTGTTTTATAAAATTACTCAAATAACCTTAACACATCTAAAATATTATTTCAAATGATGCATTTATTGCACAGATTTCAAAATATTTATTTATTCATTTTTTTTTAATATCCTGAATACATTAAGAATATAGGTCTTTTGGAAGCAATTAATGTCTCATATTCCCTTTCCGTATTACCATTTTTCATATAATTTTATTAAATTAGATCCATTACATTTAGAAAATAAAAAAGAAATGTTTGATTTTTTTTTTTAAACGAAAGTTTTTAACATATTAACTTTTTTTATTTGAACATATTAACTTTTTGAATATTGTTAGACATCTCAAATTAGTTGGCTATACGATTCCATAATTTTTCTCTTTATACAATCAATTAAACTAAGGATATTTGGCCTTATGATGTTATTTTATTGTTCTAACATTACAATAAATTACTGTAGGGTTGCTTTATGATGCACATATTTTTTTTTCATGAAGTTATGATGCACGTTTTTAGCATATGATTAAGGATCCTTTTCATGTAAAAGTGATCCTTTTATCACATTCATTGATGCATGTAAAAATAACTAAGTATTCATAGTGTAATGTTAATGTCAAGGGATATTAATATATATTAATATTCCAAACATGTAACAACACGATTCATGTTCCAACATGTTTTAAAATTTAAAATTTAGAACTTATAACCTTATAACAAAATGTTTATAACAACACAATTCATGTTCCCATATACGCATAAACTGATTTAAGCATTCTTAGTATAATATTGATATCAATCATATCATATGACTACCCAATTCATGTCTCCATATGCACATAAAGTGATTTAAGCATTCATAGAGTAATGTTGGTATCTAGGATATCAATGTTATACCTATATTATATGATTGCCCAATTCATATTCCCTTATGCACATAATATTTTTCGAATAATTAACATATAGCATTTATAATGTTATTACTAAATGTATACAATTACATAATTCATGTTCTCATAGTCTTTTTTATTAATTGAAATTAATTAGTTATAACAATATTACAAAATGTTTTATAACTATTGTAAGTTACTCAAAGTTTGATTGGCTTATTTCGGTGATAGTTTGAAATGTAATAGTAGCTTAGGATTGATCATCAAGCTCAAGGCCATTTCAAGTCCTCAAGGTGATAAGCACTCCAAAGGTATATCTCTAGTGCTTAGTTTTCTTTGAAGAGATTTAGTTGCACACAAAAACAATTGTCTTGTTTGCATATGTATGCTTTGATATTGTGTGCATTCTCTTCACATGTCACCTATTACTTGCAGCTTATTGTTATGTTGTGTTGTGTGTTAGTGTGTCTAGTAATTCGTTTCACAAACATAGGTCGGAAAGGTCCGCGCATGCACGATAGTGTGCTTGGTTAGCGCGAGGATTGCCTTCGGAAAATGCCTTTGGCTTCTCCTTTGGTTTCACCAATTTAGGTGAATCGACGGTTTGATCGGCGGCCATGACCGCCGAATGAAACCGTCGTTTGGCTTCAGAGGTCTCTGGATTGATTCTGCGGTTAAGATCGACGGTTTCCAATCGCCGTTCAAAACCGTCATTTAGAAATAATTGATTTAATCTCTCGGTTTATTTCTGCGGTTGAATCGGCGGTTTAGAAACCACTGAATGAAACCGCTAAATGAAACCGCTGATCATACGGTTTCGAGGGCAAACTTGTATTTTCTCCTAGCCTTTTTATTGCTCTCTGTAAATACACCATTATGTCACTTTCTTTCTACACACTCTTTGATCATCAAGAACCCTAAAAGAGAAAGAGAGATATTTAAGAGAAAAAGCATAAAGATTGCTTCTTTAATTCTCTAAACTCATTTCCATGTGCATCAATCATCATCTTAGCATCATCTAGGATCATCTAGTATGTGCTAGTGTATGGGTCTTCTTTAACACACATATTATGGTAAGTTGTTCACTATTATCATATATAATTAGTGTTCTTACTTAGCAATTTATCTCATTCATTACTTGTATGTTCTTAGAGTAATTTCTACATACAAGATTGAGATTATGTGTTGAATGTTTGAGTGTTGTATTTTGATAGCTATATCTAAGATTGTCATATCTCACATATCTATGCTTTATGCCATGTCATATAGCAATTAATATCTAGGATTTTTTTTATTGACTATTATGAATTCTAGATAAACATCTAGTGTAACCTAGCATTATTTGCATTATTGGATATCTTTGAATATTCACTTAGGTTGTTTATTCTCTTCATTGAGAATTGAGACTTGTGGCTAAGATTGCTTAGGCCATAAGCAAATTGGACTAGGTTCACTTTTATAGGCCTGCGGGTAGTAGTGACGGGTTATAGACCGTGAGAGGTTGAGGTCAACCTAGGTTGTAAATGTCATTGCAATTAGTGGATTCGAGGTTCGTGTGTAGCGCACATAACAGCCCGTGGTTTTCCTCGTTGAAGGTTTCCATGTAAATATCAAGTGTCTTTTATATTTCCGCACATATTACACTTGCTATATAAATTGACTAGTTAAGGGCATTTTTCGTAAACTTGACTTATCACGAAAATAGGGTAAAATTAATTAAAATCTATTCACCCCCTCCCCCTCTAAATATCAAGTGTCTCTTATATTTCCGCACATATTACACTTGCTATATAAATTGACTAGTTAGGGGCATTTTCGTAAACTTAACTTATCACGAAAATTGGGTAAAATTAATTAAAATCTATTCACAACGCCCCCCCTATAGATTAATATTGAATAAACCATAATTTGTTTCAACCCCCCCTCTAGATTAATATTGAATAAACCATAATTTGTTTCAACTATACAATTCTTATCCCTATATGCACATAAAGTTATTTAAGCAATCATAGTGTAATGTTGATATCAAGAGATATCAAAGTTATACCTATATCATATGAATGCTCAATTCATGCATGTTCTCATATGCACATAATATATTTCAAATAATTAATATATAGTAGTTATAATATTATTACTAAATATGTACAATTGCTTAATTCATTTTCCCATAGTCATTTTTATTAATTGAAATTTATTAGTTATAACAATATTACAAAATGTCTTATAACTATACAATTGATATCCCCATATGCCCATAAAGTGATTTAAGCATATATTGTAATATTGATATAAATGGATATCAAAGTTATACCTATATCATTGCCCAATTCCTGTTTCTATATGCACATAATATGTTTCAAATAATTAACAAATAGTAATTATAATATTATTACTAAATGTGTACAATTACTCAATTCATTTTCCCATAATCATTTTTATTAATTGAAATTTATTAGTTATAACGGTATTACAAATTTTTGTATAACTATAAAATTCATATTCCTAGATACACATAAAGTGATTTAAGCGTTCATACTATAAGGTTGATATTAAGGGATACCAAAGTTATACCTATATCATATGAATACCCAATTCATGGATGTTCCTATATGCACATAATAAGTTTCAAATAATTCACATATAGTAGTTATAATGTTATTACTAAATATGTACAATTGTTCAATTCATGTTCCCGTAGTTATATTTATTAATTGAAATTTATTAGTTATAACAATATTACAAAATGTTTTATAACTATACAATTCAAATCCCTATATGCACATAAAGTGATTTAAGCATTCATAGTGTAATGTTGATATTAAAGGATATCAAAGTTATATCTATATCATATGAATGCCCAATTTATGCATGTTCTCATATGCACATAATATCTTTCGAATAATTAATATATAGTAGTTATAATGTTATTATTAAATGTGTACACTTGCTTAATTCTTGCATGATCCCATATTAATTTTTTAAAGTTTGAAGTATAACAGTATAATATTTTTTATTTGTAAAATAATCAAAATTTAATAAGATTGAATATATTTACACACCATTGAATAGTTTACTTGATCAATGCGTGAATTTTTTCATAGGGACATGGTTTCAAATAAATATATCAGTGCATGCAACTACAATTAATGGTTTTAATAAATTATTATTATCAAATTAGGCTTAATTTATGGAGGATCTGCAATTTGTACAGCTCAAAGAGATCCTTAATGACTCTCTTAATTAGAATATGTTAGAGCCCACTCTCTTAATTAGAATCTGGAAGATGCTTTAGTACCTGTGGGTTAAGAAATGACTCTCTTAATTAGAATATGTTAGAGCCCACTCTTTTAATTAGAATCTGGGAGATGCTTCAGTACCTGTGGGTTAAGAAATGACTCTCTTAATTAGAATATGTTAGAGCCCACACTCTTAATTAGAATCTGGGAGATGCTTCAGTACCTCTGGGTTAAGAGGTGAGTTGGCACGCCCAGCCAGTCAAATTTTGCCATGCCATTAATTTTATAAACCTAACACCAACACTGCCAAATCAAAAATTCCTCTTCTCTCTTCACGTCTTTATAAATATCCATATGTTCCATTTTCTTTTGTTCTGTTTTGTTCATGTCTGCTCCTTTTTCCTTTTCCTTCATTCGATCAAGAAATTTCTTCTCTTCTTATTTTCAATCGATTTATTTTCCTTCTCTCTCTTGATGGCTCTGCAAATCCATTTGTTTTATTAGTTTAAATCACTAAATCCTTTTGTTTTATTAGTTTAAATCTATTTGTTTAATTTTTTAAAAAGTTTAAATAATTGGATTAGCCTCCATTTTTTTTCCTCCATTTTTGTTTTTGTTTTTGTTTAAATCAATAAATCAAAACCTTTTTTTTTTTTTTTTTGAAACAAAAACATATATTTCTATGTTTCTAATTTATTATTGTAAAAAAACTTTATACCCAAATACAGTATATGAAAAATTTAGTTGATGGGTTTTAAAATTTTGAGACTGAGATTATGGGTCGAAGATGATAATGAGAGATGGTAAGAGAAAGAGACTTGAGATTCATATTTATAAAAGTTTTATCTTTTAAGTTTTAGCTATTTTAAATTTAATTCCTTTATATATTTTTAACAACCAAATGTATGAAAATTTTAGTTGTTGGGTTTTAAATCCAGAGATGGAGCTATGGATTTTTTTTTTTTTCAAGGATGGAAATGTTGAGGTGAACCTATGGAGATACTAGTTAAAAATAATAACGGGAAGATAGGCTGGAATTTTGACTTGGTAGGTTTTTTTCACATGGCAATTTTTGGTGTTGCAGTGTTTGTGTTGGGTTTGTAAAATTAATGACGTGGTGATATTTTAATGGCCGGGCGTGCAACTCACCTCTGGCCTCAGAGGTACTGAAGCATCTCTCTTCATACATAAGGTGTGTCTTCGGCCTCCCTTAAAATATCAATTGTTTCATTTTCCTATAAAATAAATTCAATATATCTTCTCTAAAATCATTCTTTTGCTCCATTTACAGACAAAGACAAGAGCATACAATGTAAAGTCCCTATCTCTCTATTTCATTTTATATTGTAAATCTCCTTTCATTTCTTCCTTTATTTTTCCCTATTATGATATTTGTTACATGACAAAAATATGATTAATCTCCTAATTTCAGATGGAGTATAGTTCTGAAGAAGAGACTTATTTTAGTAATTTTGAGTGCAATGAATACGTTGAGAAGCCATATGAAGATCTGAAGGCTACCAAGTATAAGGTGAATGTGAATGATAGATTAAGGTGCTCATTCTGTCCTGGAAAGAAGAAACATGATTACAAGTTGGAGCATTTACTTCAACATGCTTCAAGAGTAGGTAAACCATCGTCTAACAAAAGTGCTAAATAGAAGGTCAATCATTATGCCCTTGTAAAAATATTTGAAGAATGATCCTTACAAAATTCTTCTTTTACTGCAACCACTACAACCAGTAAGCAAACTCAATCCACCACTGATGAAGCAAACTCCAGTAATCAAGTTGGTAACGCTTGATTGCTATTCTTTAGTGATTGGTCGACAGAAAAAAAGGTTTTTTTTTTTTTTTTTTTTTTTTTTTTTTTTTTTTTTGGAGAAGTGAATACAAATGGTGATTTCTCACAATTTAGAAACCTAGAAATGCTTGACCGGAATAGTTCTTGCTATTTGTTTTTTTTTGTTGTGTATTTTTAATTTTATCTTATGTAATCACATCTTTAAGGAGTTATTATTTTTGCGATCACATCTTTTGTGTATGTTTGTATTTCGGATAACACCTACTATGGTGTGTTTCGTAAGTGTATGAACTCTTAAAGAATCTGGAAAAGAATCCTTCCATATATTTTTTGTTCATTGGTTTTTTGTCTTGTTTGTATCAACATGTAAAAAAGAAACCAAATCCCTGTAAAAATACATCATGGATAGGAATGGCAATGGATCGGGTTCGGGCGGCTTTTGAAAAATCAAAACCAAACCCAAACCCATGAAAGAAAATGACATCCAAACCCATCCACGAACCCATGAAATGTAGCGGGTTCGGGTTCGGGTTTTACCCACGGATTTAAGTAACATCCAAACCCACCCACGAACCCGCGAACTTCAGAGAATTTGTAGTTCAAGTTCTAAAATTCTAACATAAATACATAATCCATAAATTCAAGTTCTAAATTCTAACAACGTACATAACACAAATCCATAATCCATAAGTTCAAAATATTAAAATTACACACAAACACAAATAAATAAGAAAAAAAAAAAGCACCGACAAAGGTAATCAATCTCTCTAGACATTGCCTCGCTTCTCTTTTCCTTGTTCTCTTTGTATAACAATTTCCCTACATTGACTTCTCTAATGCAATATACCCTATGGACTGATATTATACACGAAAAAGTTTCTTTCAAGTATATACAAAGCATACAGCTCAACAAGTCAGTATAACTAGACGCAAGTTCACTCAGTCTATACAAACGGCATAGTTGTGGACCACTTGATTCTTACATGAATCTGTGCAACGTTTCCATTGCATTGATCGAAAATTATAGACATGACACATCACATGGGCATATGGTGATGTCCAATATAGAGATTGAATAATAAATAAGCGAGGCAATGTCTAGAGAGATTGAATAATAAATAAGATAAATAAATTATCTTATTTTTTTAAATAATAAATAAGCGAGGTAATGTCTAGAGAGATTGATTACCTCTAAATGGGTTCGCGGGTTTGGGTATGGTTTTTAAAATCCATGCCCAAACCCGAACCCGTGACAGGTACAGTTTTCAAACCTATACCCGCCCATGGGTACAATTATTCCAATCCAAACCCTCTTTAAACGGATTGGGTTCGGGCGGGTCCCACGGTTTGGGTTTAATAGCCATCCCTAATCATGGATCACTAAACCACATAAGATAATTTGAAAATTAGTCATTCCATATACCCATATACTTTTTTGGTCATTTTTTTTTTGTCTTGTTTGTATCAAAATATAGAAAAGAAACCAAATCCCTATAAAAATACATTATGGATCACCAAATCACATAAGGTAATTTAAAAAAGAGTCATTTCATATATTTTTTGGTCATTTTTTCTCTTTCCTTGGTTGTATCTAAATATTAAAAAAAATAACAAATCCCTAAAAAGAATATATAGATGGGATCACCACTCGACTTAAAAAAATACAAAAAATAGTGCTTCCATTTTGAAAATATATACTCACGTATGTCTAAAGAAACCTGGGAGAGGGGGGGGGGGGGGTGAATGGGTTGTTAATCGATTATTACCAATTTTTCGATTATTCAAAATTAATCACAATTAACCCTAAACACACAAACAATAAAATCAAGTATAAAATGCAGAAATTAAAGAACACTTGATTTTTACATGGAAACCCTCCAACCGGAAAAAACCACGGGCTGATATGTGCACCACACACGGTCAACGAAATCCACTATATGAAAATAAATTTACACCCTCAAGTGATTCTCGGACTCTCATCCTAGATAACCTTAGGCTATGAACACTACCACTCGCCACTCTTGGTTCAATCCCTAGTGATGTCCTCTAATACACTACTCTTGGTGTGAGCAACTACTAGTCTACCCCACGGGCCTTTTACAGTGGCACTCGACCAATTGCTTGAGCAGTACACACCGGTAGTCACAAAACTTTACTTGCTTGTGCAACTTCACCTAGAGGTCACAAGACTTTGACTCATTGAAGATAATTAAAAAGTCTAAGTGAATATGGCAATAATGATGCACAAATGCAAAGAGTGCTAGACTAAACACTAGATGCTTAACTAGATGTTATAATGCAAATCAACATCCTAGTTATCAACAAAGTCTACATGCACATACATGAGGTGTCAATTAGTTGTAGAGATTTCTAACAACCTAATTGTCAACAATCAAAGCCAAATCAGCCTAAGTTGTCATTAACATGGCAAGGACAATAAATATGAAATTAACAAATGCAATCAATGAGTCCTAGTCAACAATATCTAAATGCAAAGCATAAGGACTAAGCTAGATGTTATCAATCACAAAACAATCCTAACTATCAAACAAAGTCAACATGTCCATACATGTGAGCTCAATTAGTTATAGAGAATTTCTAACAACATAATTGTCAACTAAACACACATAAACATTCAAAGCCTTAACTAGTTGATTAAAAGACAATCTATCAACCTAGTTATCAATAAATCACACAAGAATGTTTATAACTTAGCTTTTTAGGCAAAAAGACCTAATCAATTAAGCTATCAAAATACAAATCCAATCATGCTATCAAGACTCATAAATATATGCAATAAATAGAGTCTAGGTATTTAATCATGTAATAAATACCTAATCTAGAGTAAGAAGAGCATTAAATGATATTCAATAAAGTTCTAACTTACCTAGTCATGAAACCATGAAGACCCATGCTCAAATGATGTTGAATGATGCAAGATGGAGATGGGTTTTGGGTTTGGAGAGTTAAAGAAACAAGTTTGAAGCTTTCTCTCACTAGAGGAGCTCTTTATCTCTCTAAAATGTGATCTTTGAGGCTCTAGTTCGGCCAAAAGAGGTAAGAGGTCAATATATATGATTCCCTAGATGAAATGATGCCATTTTGCCAAAAAAGGTTGCAAAAATGCATCAGACCGCTGCCTAGGCAAGTGCTCAGCTAACTGCACAAGGAGCGAAAAAACGGCTACCCTTGACCGCTGGGTAGGCAAAATTACATGTTGGGGAGAATACACATTGAGTGGGAGTAACATGTTGAAGGGGAGCATTGCATTCACATACATTGCATGATGTTGTGCTTAAATTCTTTAATGCAAATGCTTGTTTTAACTTCACATGATTACCTTACAATACACAAAGTGTAATCTTTGTTGTTTTGAAGGATTGATAGTTTTACAAGAGATTGAAGACTTGAAATTTAATTTTTTATATATCTCTTTGTATTGTAGGATATCATTGTTGACCTTTAGTTTCAATTATGTTGTGAGGATCAACAATGATATTATACAATACAAAGAGATATATAAAAAATTAAACTTCAAGTCTTCAATCTCTTGTAGAACTATCAATCCTTCAAAACAACAAAGATTACACTTTCCAAAGCAAGTGTATTATAAGGTAATCCTGTGAAGTTAAAACAAGCATTTGCATTAAAGAATTTAAGCACAACATCATGCAATGTATGTAAATACAATACTCCCCTTCAACGGGTTACTCCCCCTCAATGTGTATTCTCCCCAACATGTAATTTTGCTACTACAATTAGCACAATTAGCATACTCCCCTTACCACATATTACTCCCCCTTTTTGTCATGAGATGGGCAAAGGGGTATTCCCCCAAACGGGTCACTTGTAGCAAAGAGAGATAGAAGCATACATGTCATTTGCATAATTATATAAGGCACTTTATGCAACTCAATTAAATGGAGAGAAACAAAGAGATTTATTTTCAATGAAAATGTGTGATTAAAATGCTTTGCATGCAAGACATATTGTATTCAAATCCAAAGATCAATGGATTTTGGCAAAGCAAATGACAAAGGTTTCCTATATGAATTCAAACCAATTTCACCATTTGTCATGAATTAAAGCAAGGATATAGAGAATTTATTGATTTAAATTTTAGAGAACTATATCCAACTTTATAAGCAAAACATGTCATGAGCAACTTTGCATTCTATTTGATTTTTCCGGATAAGATATCCGTATGATGATAGAAATGTTCAACAAATAAAGAAAGAGAGACATTTTGGATTTTAAAATCCTTAGAATGGATAAAAGATCCTTTGTTCATTTTGAGTCTCATAAGCTTTTCACACATTGTTTTGCATTTAAGAATTGCAATCATCAAATCATGCATTTTCATTTGAGCATGTCATTAAGAATCATCATGTTATGGAGATCATTATAGGTCAATCAATACGTACTTCCTATGTAAATCTACCAGTCCAAAAATGCATGTTTGAACATAAAAATAACATGGATTGCATTCAAAGCATGGTTCACACTTATTGAGATAAAAGCATATATACATATGTGCAACCAAGATACTCAAGCTATTAATAAAGGAGCATAAATATTTCAAAATTTTGCCTTCAACACATATGCAATTGCTCTTTTTGCTTGAGTTCCCCAAATGGGGTCAATCATCAAACCACATCTCTCCACGAGACATATCCCAATAGATTTACGAAGTGCATGAAACCTAGTTGCATCTAAGGGTTTAGTGAATAAGTCCGCTAGTTGATCATTAGTACTTACATGTTCAAATACTATGCATTTGTTCTCAACTAGTTCTCGTATGAAATGATGACGGATGTCAATATGCTTAGTCCTAGAGTGTTGTACCGGATTCTTGGAAATATTAATGGCACTCATATTATCATGAAAGAGAGTGAGTGTACCTTGGTTGAATCCGTAGTCGACTAGCATTTGCTTCATCCATAGGAGTTGTGTACATCCACTCCCCGCAGCTATGTACTCGGCCTCGACCGTGGACAAGGAAATCGAGTTTTGCTTCTTGCAAAACCAAGACACCAAGCTGTTGCCTAGAAAGAAGCATCTGCCCGATGTGCTCTTCCTATCATCACAATTTCCTGCCCAATCCGTATCACTAAAGCCAACTAAACTAGCATTAGTGTCAAAAGAGTACCAAATCCCATAATTGGATGTCCCATTCACATAGCGAATGATTCTCTTAACAGAAGAGATATGGGACTCCTTAGGATCCGATTGGTACCTAGCATACACACCCACACTAAAAGATATATCGGGCCTACTTATGGTCAAATAAAGTAAGCTACCAATCATGCCCCGATATAGAGTTTGTTCCACATTTTTTCCACTAGCATCCTTGCTTAGCTTCAAAATGGTACTCATGAGTGTATCACAATGTTTGGCCTTTTCAAGACCAAACTTCTTTACTAGGTTTTTGGCATATTTAGCTTAGGTTATAAAAATCTCATCATTTAATTGCCTAATTTACATACCTAGGAAGTAACTTAGCTCACCAACAAGACTCATCTTAAATTCTTGAGACATAACATCAACAAATTGTTAGACCTTGGTGTTGTTGGTGGAGCCAAACACTATATCATCGACATATATTTGAGCTATGAAAAGCTCATCATTGTTTTTCTTGATGAATATAGTCTTGTCAACACTACCTCTTATGTAGTCATTGTTAACAAGAAATTGAGTGAGACGCTCATACCAAGCCATCGGTGCTTGTTTTAACCCATATAAAGCCTTCTTGAGGCGATAAACATGGTTGGGGTGGTGTGCATCCACAAACCCCTTGAGTTGTTCTACAAACACTTCCTCTTGCAAGAAGCTATTGAAGAAGGCACTTTTCATGTTCATTTGGTGCAATTTGAACTTGTGCACACAAGAAATGGACAAGAGAAGCCTAATGGACTCTAAACGAGCAACGAGAGCAAATGTCTCCTCAAAGTCAATACCCTCAATTTGAGAGTATCCTTGTGCAACAAGTCTAGCCTTGTTACGCACTATGTTGCCATCCTCATTGGGTTTGTTCCTATATATCCATTTGGTGCCTATGACATTAGTGCTCTTAGGCCTAGGAACTAGAGTCCAAACCTCAGTCATTTTGAATTGGTTTAGCTCTTCTTGCATGGCAAGAACCCAAAATTCATCATTTAAGGCCTCAACAACCTTTTTGGGTTCTATTTGAGAGGTGTAACACGTGTAGCTAATGAGATTAGCTATTTGACGTCTAGTCCTAACACCCTCATTCACATCTCCAATAACATCATCCAGGTTATAGAGATGTCTAACCCATGGAACGGGTTCTTTAGAGTTCAAGAGAGGAACTTTATCAAGAGGTTGTGTGTCCTCTTCATCAAGGTTAGACGTCCCAATAATAGGAGTCTCCATAACCTTTTCCAAGGGAGAATCATCAACTACAACAACCTCCTCCTCATGGTCACTAGACTTGAACCTATTATCATCAAAGACAATGTTTGATGATTCCATGACACTCCGAGTCTTCAAATTGAAAACTCTATAAGCTCTACTATTTAAGGCATAGCCAATAAAGATACCCTCATCACTCTTAGTATCAAACTTGCCAAGTTAATCATGGTCATTTAAAATGTAGCACTTGCTTCAAAAAGTGTGGAAGTAGCTAACATTTGGCTTCCTACCTCTCCATAGCTCATAGGAGGTTTGTCTAATATCGGGCCTTAGGAAAACTCTATTCCCTATATAGTAAGCCGTATTGACGGCTTCGGCTCATAGGTTCCTAGGGACATTGTTGCTAAGCAACATCACACGGGCCATCTCTTGAAGGACCCTATTCTACCTCTCAACAACTCCATTTTGTTGAGGTGTCATAGGAGCCGAAAACTCATGGGAAATGCCTAAACTATCACAATATGTTTCAAAAAAAACATTCTCAAATTCCCTCACATGGTCACTTCTAATCCATTTAATGCTTTTAATGCTAGAGGTCATTTCATTTTGAATTTTATTACAAAACATTTTAAACTTGTCAAAAGTTTTGAATTTTTCTCCAAGAAAACATGTCCATGTGAACCTAGAGAAATCATCAATACAAACGAAAATGTATCTCTTTCCACCTAAACTCTCGGTTTGCATAGGACCCACTAGATCCATGTGGAGAAGCTCTAGAGGCTCCTTGGTGGAGAGGTACTTGCCCTTTTTGTGCATGCTCTTGGTTTGTTTTCCTCGTTGGCAAGGTCCACAAACACCATTGGCTTTCTTTCTAAGCTTGGGAAGGCCACGCACAATATTGAACTTGTCTAGGATTCGTAAATCCCTAAGTTCATGTGGCCAAGTCTTTCATGCCACAACTTAATTTGCTCATCCTTGGACATATTACATGAGACAACTTTAGTCTCAAGACAATAGCAATTGTCGCTAGATCTCATACCTTTCAACAAGGTTTGTTCATCGGGCTTTAGGATTGAGCAATCATCTTTAGAAAACAAGACGGAAAATCCTTCATCACTAAGATGAGAAATACTTATTAAATTGGCTTTCAAGCCATCAACATATAAAGCATTGGACAAGGAGGGTAATCTGGGAATGGAAATGGTTCCTTTCCCTACAACTCTCTTTTTGGTTCCATCACCAAAGGTGACACATCTTCCTTCCTCCATAACAAAAGTCTCAAAGAAACTCTTGTTTCCCATCATGTAACTATAGCACCCACTATCTAAGTACCAAAAGTTAGATAGATAAAGATGCATGCAAGTGTGTGTTTGTGTGTGTGTGTATGCACCTAATCTCTTCAAGAATTAAGGTCAAGTGATATACCTCTTGAAGCTCTTGATCTTGAAGTCATGGAGCTCCAATGAGAGATTTGGCAACATGCTCCAAGGAGAAGTCAACCAGTGCATCTTCAAAGACAACCTAATCAACACGGCAATGCCTCGATGAGAGCTCAAAGCAATGGTATGAATACTTTCTTTGTACCTATTTGCCACTTTTGTGGTATGATTGGTCACTTAAGTGTTTTAACTACATTAGAAAATGTAGAATTGAAAGCATGAGGGAAAAGTGGTTAAACCGTAGGGCTAATTTGCATGAACCTAGGGATCCTAAAAATATGTCTATAACCACTAAAAAGGAAAAAGTGGAACCTAGGTGGGTTAGAAAAATTGAAGCCGATTGCAATTGTACTAATATGGCACCCTTGGATAATTTTGAGTCCAATGGACTTGGTATGTCTAGTGGGACTTGTCTCATGCCTTGATATGGTACGGTAATTGACCCATGTGGGGAGCTCAAGCAAAGAGAGAAAACTTGCATGATTTGCCATGTGCAAAAAGTTGATTAATTTTCTGCTCTTTTGATAATTGCTTGAGATTTTTGGTTGCACATATATGCTTATATGTTCTTTTTCATAATAAGTGTGCACCATTGCTTTACTTGCAATCCATGTCATATTTATGCTCAATCATGCATTTTTGAACTAGGAGAATTATTTGGGAAAGTAAATGTGAATGACCCATAATTTATCTCCATGACATGAGAATTTTATGACATGCTTAAAATAATATGCATGAAATGTTTTTGATTGCTTATATGTAAAATATGTGTGGAAAACAAATGAGAAGACTAAAATCAATAAGGAACTAGTATCCATTCAATCAATAAGGATTTTGTATCCAAATTAGTCTTCTCTCTCTTCTTAAAGGTGTAAACAAGGCTACTATCATACAAATGTTTCATTCGGAAAAATCGAATAGGATCCTTGAATCCATGTCTTGGTTTGCCTTTAAGGATTGATATAGTTGCTCTTAGCTCGAAAATATCTTTTGAAAAACTATTTCTTGCTTGTTTATAACAAAAGGGTACAAATTGGTTTGAATTCTCTTGGAGACCCTTTTGATGTTTGCTTTGCCAAATACTATTGATTTTGGACTTGAATGCAACATGTGTTGTATGCAAAACATCTTTATCACACATTCTTTTTAAAATAAAACTCCTTGAATCTCTTTTAATTACTTAAGTTGCATAAATTTCATTTTTATGATTATGCAAATGCCTTTCGGCCGAACTAGAGGACCGCTGCCTATGCACTTGCCTGGGTGGCGGTAAAGCACAAACAGTGCACCAGCTCAAGATTCAAGTGCCCCAAAATATGACCAAACGACATCAAAACCTTTTGTATAATATACTGTTTGAAAGGTATGGATGTCTACTTTCTACTCCTTTTTATAGAATAACATTTTGATATTTGTAGAAAAAGTTATGGTCATTTGATTGATCAAAGGTCTGATTTGGAAAACAGTAGAGATGCCTTGTTTTAGTGGTCACTTTGGAGATATCAAAACCAATCCAAACGGTCATGAAATATTACGAATAATATATCGTTGGAAAGGTATAGGTGTCTAGTTTGATAGAAATTTTCAAAACTTATTTTGAAACTTTGTATAAAATTCTATGGTCACAAGACCATGCAAAGGTCAGTTTTGAAAACATTTAAAACATTAAAAATCCAATCTTTTGAAACTAGACACTTCACTCCAAACAACCAAACTAAATCTAACAATTATTCAAGAGAAGAATGATAACTTCTCAAGTGGTCAATCATCACACTAAGACATGCACACCATCGTGCAAGCGTGGACGTTTCCGATCACACAAACGAATTACACCACACTTAAGACTAACATGAAGTGCAAGTGTGGTTGTGAATAAATAACATTCATGGGAATGGATAACATCATGAATAATCACCAAGCATGTGACACACAAAAGATATGCAACATATGAAAATGCATAAGTGTGATGATAAAACATATAAGCACACAATTAAGAGAAACACAAATGTAATCATATAAAGGCAATGAAAGTGTGTGTGTGCTAAACGACATAGATGCACGAATCAATGAAACACACATGCATGGTACCAAAAGCAAGATAGATAAAGATGCATGCAAGTGTGTGTGTGCACCTAATCTCTTCAAGAATCAAGGTTAAGTGATATACCTTTTGAAACTCTTGATCTTGAAGTCATGGAGATGCTTGGAAGCTTGCCTTGATAATCATCAAGATAACCTAAGCTACCCATTACACAATCATCCCTAATGTGGTATATCATGAAATAAGCCAATCATAAAATAGAGGTCCTTACAAATTTTTTTTTTTTGGGACATGCAATTTACAATCATTAATATGGATATTAAGGGATTAGTATTCCTAATGATTGGATTGACTTCTACACCTTGTTTTTTTTTTTTACATGTGTTTTTTTTTAAAGGATGAGAATAGACTTCTGTATATGTATATAGTTTGAAATTTTATATGAAAACAGTCATCCGTAAATAATAATTATATATCTCGGAAAACATCAAATTAATTGAGTAATGTACTTGCATTGTGTCTACATGCATTTTTTTAATAATTACTTAAATGAATAACAAAATGATAATACAACTACCAAGGCACGCAGATAAAGTAATTAAGTTATTCATCTAACCAAATTCACAATCACGCCTTAAACACATCAATAAATTTTCTTGGATGAAGGGATACAGCTAATTCATTGAATAAAGTTCTGTCGTTTGCATGCGATATATGTTTTATTTAAACTTTTAAAATATTTAGGTTTTGATAACCCTATAGCTTTAACTAATTGCCCAATACATAATCAATATTTTTAATATACAGAAAGACAAAGGATAATATTACTTTCTCAAAAATGCAATATAAGTTATTATTGCTTCGAAATATATGGTCAATTAGTGTTTCCTTACTTGCCAATTTCACACTTCCCATGCAAATTATTAAATTAACTTTACATTGTTGTTAATTTAAAATTAATTTTCAACATTTAACATCATTGCATTTTCTCTGTTTAACATCATTGCACTACATTTTCCGTTTCTCATTCAATAAAGTAATGGATCACCGATAGACATCACTTTCTTTTGATTAAGAAGAAACTAAGTCATCACATTCCACAACGCTAATAAAACATCATAGTCTCAATAAAACATTAAAAAATTTATGATTACACACATTTTTTAATATAAAAAACCTTATTAAAATCAGAATAGCCCATGTCTCAAAGAGCTCTAGCTTATCAAGAGACAAGCCCAAGAACCCCAAGACCTAAAACCTATTATTACTTCAATAGATTTATATGTTAAGCCCAGTTGGAAAGCCTATTGTTCAATGTATGGGTATTACTTTACTACTTATAAACCATTTTAATCCCTTTTATTTTTTTGAGGTGGGATTCGCATTACACAGTTTTTTAATAAAACTTTTGGACCCTCTAAAATGAGTGATATTTACATAATTATGTTGTGATTGTATTAAATAATTTACGATTACCCAAAATATCTTATATGGCTTATAATTCACATTTTTACAGAAAAGGTTGTCATGAATCTATCAATGCAAATCTACATATATCAATATGTTTTAACATGTGATTATATAACAGCACATTTGATTTCACAAAGATATAATATAAATTCTATTTGATATTTTAAAAGAAAATGTTGTCATGCATTTATGAATCCAAATCTTCATATATCAATACTCTATTTAATATGATTATGCTATTTACGTAGTGATTATATAAATAAATATTTAATCACGCAAACTATATAATATGGATTCTAATTGAAACTGTTACATAAATGGTTGTCATGCATTTATCAATGCAAATCTGTTTATATCGACTCTTTTAGCTATAATTATACATATTACATTGTGATTGTAACGACATATATGCAATCACACAACATATATAATATGTATTCTAATTGATATTTTTACAGAAAATGTTGTCATGCATTTATCAATATAAATCTTTGTATATCAACACTTTTTAAAATATGATTACATATCTTAAATTGTAATTTTAAAACAGATATTCAATCACAAAAAATAAATAATATAGATTCTTATTGTAATTGATACAGAAAGGGTTATCATGCATTTCTCAATGCAAATATTATATATCGAATACCTTTTAAATGGGATTATATATGTTTCGAAAGGTCTATCACAGACACTATTTTTAATACAGATTCTAACTGATATTTTTACACCAAAGGTTTTCATGCATTTGCCAATGCAAATCTTCATATATTAATACTCTTTAAAAAAATATTATGTGCATATTAAGTTGTGATTATTGAATAAATATACGATCACATAAATCAGTTAATATGGATTCTAATTCTAATTGACAATTTTATAGTAAAGTTTTTCATGCATTTGAACAATACAAATCTTTACATACCAATACTCTTTTAAATGTGATTGTATGTTTTACGTTTTGATTATACAAACAACTATTCGATCATATAAAATATAAAATATGAATTCTAACTGATATTTCCACATGGATAAGTTTTTTCCTAACATCCTGAAGTAACAAAGGTTGCGTTTTCTTTCCACCATTTTTCATGATATTAAATATTAAATCCTTACAAAACACTAATTTTAAAATTTTTACAA
The DNA here is from genome assembly GCA_035582765.1 of Acer negundo. Taxonomy (NCBI): domain Eukaryota; kingdom Viridiplantae; phylum Streptophyta; class Magnoliopsida; order Sapindales; family Sapindaceae; genus Acer; species Acer negundo. The sequence continues at coordinate 6,036,045 of CM069238.1, forward strand.
TGAATAAGACATACATACAAAATCTGTAACTGACTATAAAATTATGTTTAATGCGTTATAAAGAACATATTTTTATTGAAATGTCAACAATTATTAATTGAATGACAATTATGTACAATGTCGATATATTATAATTAAAAAAAAAATAAACAAAAATTTTAACCAAGACCAAACAAAAATTATAATCATACAAGAATAATAGCCAATAAAACATAAATCCAGGGAGCAAAAATTATCCATCGAAACATGTTCAAGCAAATCTGGTTTTATTTTCAAAACTTGTATGCCGAAGGTAATCATGTTCATATTGAACCATTGCAATCATATCTAACATTGACCACTGAACAAGTAGATACTATCACTATAAACCATTCATCAAACACATAGCAGATCAAAGAAAAAACATCTAGGTTTGTAAATCTGATTACATAAGTCTTTTGTTAACATAAGAATAACTGCGTAATAGACATTGTTTCATGAAAGGAACAACATCAGTGTGATTAAAAGAGTTTTATTTAGGGTTTCAAATTCTGAACCGAAGACAAAGAGAGAGAGGTTAAAAGTCTTTTGAAGTTTAAAAAAAGAAAAAGAAAATGAAATTATATTTCAGCTTTGTATTGTAAATTGTTTTAATAATAAATTTCAAGTTGTGCATGTATTACAGATAGCTTTGTATTAAATTCGGATCAACTCATGTCAACTAAAACGACCAACAAGAAGGAAATATATTAAATGGTTGAATATTAAGAGTTTGAGGTTAAGAGATCCCTAACCTATATCAATGATTACATCTATCTTATTAAAAAAATTAAATATCAATCAGCAAACAAAAAAAAAAAAATTACATCTAAGATTTTTTTCCCATTAGATCAATCCAATTTTATTAAAAAAAAAATAAAAAACAACCATATATTCATGAATGCATAACAAAATCTAAACTAGAAGCCAATGACAATTAATTGTCATTAGTGGGAGTTGAACTTGTAAGTCTTTACCACTTGATTACAACCTTTGATGTGTTAACAATTGAACAATATTTATATATAAACTATATGAGTTATTAGAAAATAAAAATAAAACATTATTAGATAAATTAAAATTTATTCAACTTATCAAAATTCTAATTTCTACGACAAACATATATTTAAAAATATTTTTTAAAACTTTTAATAAAATTATATTTAAAAATATATATATAGTCGAGTTATTGGTCAATACTCTATGGTCACGTTTGGTTACATGGTAGAATGGTAATTGGAATGACAATGGGAATGGGAATGAGAATACAAAGGAAAGGAAAACTAAGTTTTTTGTTTAGTTGCAACTTTAGAATTAGTCTCTAAATCAATATTATTTTGTTTGGTTAACAACGGAATGGAATGGAGTTAACTGTATTTTGACCAAAATACCCCTAATTATGAATGTATAATAACATGATATATTGTGGATAATAATAATAAAATATAAAAGTATATTATATATATAATAATATATTTATATAATATATGTAATAATATATATTATAAAATATATACTTATATATCATTAATATAATATATAATAATAATATATTATTTTTGGAAAGGAGCTGAGAGTATTTTTATAATGGAGTTGGGTCATATGACGGTATTTATGGAATATAAATTTTAGTTTAGAATTGAATGACTTTCTATTGGTTTTTGGATGAAATGTCATTCCACCAAAATGGTCCAATCCCCATTCCAATGGAATCACCATTTCATTGCATTTTAACAAACCAAACAAATGGTATGACTTTCTTTTCATTCCATCCAACCAAACATAGCATATAGGAGACTCGTGACATCAGTTGTAATAAACATGATTTGGAATACAACTCTCAGTACATGAGAGATATTTCTCAACATGAATCTTGCAATTTAATGAACAAATGTAAGACTCAAATTACTAATTTATATGGGTAATTGGATTATTAATGTGTCTCTTAGTATGAAACAAGATGGTACAAAATAAATAAATAATTAAAAAAAAAAATTTTGAATTTTTTAAAAGTAAATGATTTAAAAGTAAATTTATTAAATCTAAAATTTTACTTATCCAATATTGGTTTGTCAAAAAACTAATATCTTATTGTAAAATAAATCCATATCGGGATTTTGTTTGGTATTGAAAATAAGAAGTAAAAGTTTAAAAAAATTATTAAAGATAAATAAAAAATTATATATTATGAATGTTTTATAATATAATATATATATTATATATTATTATATTAAATAAAATATATTATATATTTATTAAATAATATATATTTATAATATTTATATAATATATAATATAATATATGGCTCATTCTTGAGTACAACATGACACCATACAATTTTAAAAAATACTATGTGATCACATATTATTACATGTGATCATAAATATATATGTTATCGCATATGAATTGCACGTGATCACACAATTAAATTATTGTGATTGTATGTTAGAACATACAATCACATATTAGCTTATGTGGTTGTACCAAAGAAGACATGATCACAGTCAAAAAAATTTCGTTGTATCATGTAACGTTGCATCTAAGGACAGCCCATAATATATATTTATATTATATTATCATATTAAATAATATATATATTATATATGTTTATTAAATAATATATATTATATTTTTATATTATATAAATATATTATTATATATATTGTTTAACAACGGAATGGAATTGAGTTAACTGTATTTTGACCAAAATACCCATAATTATAAAACATTCATAATATATAATATAAAATACATATATATTATATATAATACATATAATAATATATATATATTATATAATAATATATTTATATAATATATATTATATGTAATAATATAATATATTATATAATATATAAAAATTGTCTTTCTTAATAGTTAAAAACTGTTTTGAAAAACTGTCTTTTTTAACAGTTTTTTCTTGACAGTTTTTAACTGTCAATAATTAAAAACTATCAAGAAAAATGGTCTTTCTTGACAATTTTTTTTTGATAGTTAAAAACTGTCAAGAAAAAACTGTCGACAAAAGTAGTTTTTCTTGTAGTGGTCGTAAACTCTTCACATATTTTATGCCCTAAATCAATGTCCTGCATAATTCGTATGTACACACCTAAATTCAAAATCTATGGATTTCTTATATTAATACAATCTCATTGAATTTTAAATACCAATCAATGATATTTAAATTAAAATAACCACATGCTTGTATATATTCCATTTCAAATTACAATAGTTACAGCACGCATGTCCCAATGTATTTATATCAACATTAAACTATGAATGCTTAAATCACTTTATGTACATATGGGGACATGAATTATATAACTATAAAACCTTTTGTAATATTGCTATAACTAATAAATTTCAAGTAATAAAAATTAATATGGGAAAATGAATTGAGCAATTGTACATAGTTAGTGTTAATTATTCAAAACATATTATATGCATATGGGAACATACATGAATTGGACATTCATATAATATAGGTATAACTTTGATAACCCTTGATATCAACATTACACTATAAATGCTTAAATCATCTTATGTGCATATGAGGACATGATTTGTATAGTAACAAAGCATTTTGTAATATTATTATAACTAATAAATTTCAATTAATAAACATAGAATTATGGGAACATGAATTGTACGATCATATGATATAAGTATAACCTTGATATCTTATTATGTGCGTATAGAGACATGAATTGGGCAATCAATTGATATAGGTATAACTTTGATATTCTATATATGAATATTTAACTATGAATGCTTAAATCACTTTATGTGCATATGGGAACATGAATTTTATAGTTATACAACAATTTGTAACATTATAGCTACATGCATTGATATATTTATTTGAAACCAAGTCCCTATGAAAAAATTCACACATCGGTCAAGTAAAATGTTCAATGGTGTGTAAACATATTCAATCTTATTAAATTTTGATTACTATGAAAATAAAAAATATTATACTGTTATACCTCATACTTAAAAAAATTAATATGGGGCAATGCATGAATTGAGCAATTGTACACATTTAGTAATAACATGATAACTACTATATGTTAATTATCCGAAACATATTATGTGCATATGAGAACATTCATGAATTGGGCATTCATATGATATAGGTGTAACTTTGATATCCTTTGATATTAACATTACACTATGAATGCTTAAATCATTTTATGTGCATATGGAGACATGAATTATATAGTTATAAAACATTTTGTAATATTATTATAACTAATAAATTTCAATTAATAAATATAACTACAAGAACATGAATTGTACAATTGTACACATTTAGTAATTGCTTCCAGAAAACCTATATTAAAAAAAAAAATGGATTCGGGGATATTAAAAAAAAAAAAGGAAAAATGAATAAACAAATATTTTGAAACATGTGTAATAAAAAAAATTCAACCCTTTCTTTTCATTTCCTAAATGTAATGAATCTAATTTAATAAAAGTATATGGAAAATAGTAATATGGAAAGAAAAGATGAAACATTAATTGCTTCCAGAAAATCTTTATTCTTAATGGATTCGGGATATTAAAAAAATGGAAAAGTGAATAAAAAATATTTTAAACTCTATGCAATAAATGCATCATTTGAAATAATATTTTATGGTGTTTTAAGGTTATTTGAGTAATTTTATAGATATGATCTAAAAAAAATAAAATAAAATAAAATAAATAAATAAATAAAACCCTAAAACTCACTCTAAACACCGTACATAACTTTCAGAAACCTTAAAACTCTCTCTCTCTCTCATGATCTGCTATGTACATCCATTAAACTTGGAACAATCTACACCATGCCGAGTTGCTTAATTTTTTTTTTTTTTTCTTTTTTCTTCCTCTTATTTCATAACTTCTGATTACTGATTTTGTAATTTAATAATTTTGATTTAACATATTTCAATTTTTTGTGATGATTATTGGTTGTCATATGTAGTTAGAAGTCGAAAAGATATTTGGAGGTGTTTTTGTTTTTGTTTTTGTTTTTCGAAAACAATTTTGAAACGCGTTCATTAACTATTTTTCATTTTATTTTTAAAAAAACAAAAACAAAATGGAAAACAAAATCAGTGTTAAAATTGAAAATTTTGAAAAACAACTTTTAGATGTTTTCCATATTTTTTATTTTGTTTTTCACTTTGTTTTTCATTTAATTTTTTATTTAATTTTTTTTAAAAGTCTCAACTTTTTTTCCAAGTAGAACAACAACCGCATATCTTCTTCTTCTTCTTCTTCTTCTTCTTCTTTTCGTCACAAGTCTTCTTCTTCTTCCTATCTTATCCAAAAAAACTGATTTAGAGGAGCAAATCAATGTTGCAGGAGCAGATCCGACGTCGGTTTCTTTCTATCTTCTCCAAGAAATTGATTTGGAGGAGCAAATCGATGTCATAAGAGTAGATCCGACGTCGGAGGAGCGGAGATGCGGCCGGATGAGATGATCTGCAGCATCCATCTACTTTTTTTTCTTTTTTTTTTTTTTTTTTTTTTTTTTTTTTTTTTTTTTAAGGCTTTTTTTAGTTCAGTTATGGATTTTCAGCAATTTGGTGAAAAAAAAAATATATGGCGATGATGGCAGATATGATTTGTTCTTTCTTTTGAGATGAAAAAAAAATGACAATCTGTTTTGATGGCTATATTTGGGTTGTTCTTTTCTTTTGAGATGGGAAAAAATGGTGATGAATGATGATAGCCAGATTGATAATGATGAATCTGGTTTGTTTTTTTTTTTTTTTCCTTAAAATTTTTAAATATATTGATATGGTCAAATGGGGTGTTGCTAATAGTGGAGCATCGATTCAAGTTGGCTAGGGACACTAAGAAAGAATAATTTTTTTTTTCTTACTATAAGAGACTATTCGAAGGGTGTTCCAAATGAAAGGTTAGTGAGTGACTATTTTAAGTTATACTTATATAGACCGATTTATGAATTAATACAGCTTACATTTCAATATTATACTACAGAAATAATTTGGTGGATGCAATTTCTTCAAATTGTTGGGACATGAAGTACTGGTTACAATTATCACAGCTGATATGTCTTTGAATGAAGAAATGAAGAGGTTACAGAAGGAATTTCATAGGTCAAAACGACTTCATCGATTCAACAAAAGCGAAAATATGGGCTTAAAAGAACATGTTCTGTCTTTTGATTTGGTTTCAAAGAGGGCAACCATATAGAAAACTCGGGCTTTTATATTTCTTTTATATTACTTAGAGCCTCACACCCTTAGCCAAGACTTCCACATTTTACAAGGCAATTGATCTATGTAATGCAAATAATGCAAGCACAAACAACATAGGACATATGATCAATATGAGCTATGGAAACTAGAATTAAACAATTAGCACACAATGTATGATATTTAAGTTTATAATCCAAGAGATACAATCACACAAGATGATGCATAAACATATGAAATGCATGGATCATGTACACTTAATGTAGACATAGACATAGTCATGTGAGCACACAAGTCAAATATTGTCTAGTCATTAAAACAATATGAATCGAAATCTTGAGCATGTGAAACACCTAACAAATGTGATTCCTAGTTTCATTCACAAAGCTAATACTTGAATAAATCATATACATGAGGCACATATTCAAGATATTAGAAACATACACCAAAAATGCTAGAATCACAAAATGTGATCAATAAATATTCTAGCAAGTATTTAGAGAAAGGATGTAATGAATAATCAATTAAATCTTAGATAGCTCTAAATTTGTTTAATAAAAGGATCCAAGTACAAGACAAGATTATTAATCATAAAATAGATCAATCAAGTCACAAATAACCCTAGATATCAAGCTAAGCACAATACATCTCTCAAACATGTGAAATGCTAGAATCATGGAAAACTAGTTTACATTTGTCTATAATTAGACTTGATTAGCTTTGATGAAGCTATCCTTCTCAATAGCTTTCATCATACATACACATACATATGGAAGAAGAAAACCAAGGTAATTGAGAATCATAAAAGATGAAATCACAAAGTTTGGCTCAATACCTTGAAATCCCGAGCTGTTTCGGTTTTGACAATGGAACTACTCTAAAACTCGATCAAACAGCTGCAAACTCTTTTGGAAAAGGTAGGGGACTTGATTACGAATATTCTTCAACTTGAATCACTCAATTCGGAGTTTGAATGAGAAAGTTATAGTGTTTGGAATATGAGAAAGTTGGAGAGAAAATTTATACACAATATTTCTTCTTAGCAATTACAAAGTGAGAGAGAGGGAATATTTAAAAGAGATGGGAGGGAAAATTTAAATGAGATGGGGCCCACTTTGGGTGGTGGCTATCAGCCATCCCCATGGAGGCGAGTGGACACCACTGGGAGGCCGAGAGCCTCCCTTCCCGTGGTGACCAAGCACCTCCACGGGAAGGCCTCCCTCTTGGTCTTCTCTCATCCAATCTTCTCCTCCCGCTCCCCTAATGTTCTTCTACTGTCCTTTGGCCTCCGAACTCAGAATTCGAATCCATTTCTGGATTATGAACCGTAACTCATTGACACAAGAGGAAGACTACAAAACTTTGAAAATTTGATGTGAACTCAACTTGATATACGAAGACGAAGACAACGTATTGTAAAGGAACATAAAGTTGCATAACTTCCTTGTTTGAACTCGAAATCAAATGAGTGAGTATCCGAAATGACCGGAACTCAACAAGAAATCATTTAAGAATATATTCAAGTCCAAATCACTTACACAAACAAATAAATACAAGATCACATAAGTAAGCAAATTCTTAGACATAGTCCTAGTACATGCATTTCTACAATGTATGTCAATATGAGATCATTGGATGAGAATAGCAAAACATATGAATGTGTTATACTAAATTGGTGCTACGATGCAGAGACACTTATGAATGGATTGTGTGTGTGTGCCCTTAAGCCTTGTAAGAGGAAACAAGTCTTAATACTTTTGTAATCAATAGCGCTTTCCTCGTACGAAGGCATCATTTTGCTTGAATCATTGTCCATCTTCACTTGAAGCTTGATAAACCACACAACTAGAACAACTAAACAATACAAAGCAAATAACGTTTTGATATAGAATTATGCCAACTAAACTTAAAATCCTAATAATCTCCCCATTTGACAAATTCTATAAGCTACCTTGAGGGACAAACAAATGTTTGTTTCAAGGGATTGAAAAAGGTGTAAAAACCTATTCACACCCCATATCTAGGTATGCTTTAAGCAATTTAACTACGTTTGTATTATTTTAGGGACCCACCTTGGGAGGGCCTTCTTGGCTGTCCTCATGGAGGTGCGTGGCCACCATGGGGAGCCCAAGAGGCCTCTTTCCTGTGGTGGCCATGCACCTCTACGGGAAGTCTCCCAAGGTTGGTCTTCAACCTTTCATTCTTCTCCTTACGCTTCTCTCACGTTCTTCGACCATCCTTTGGCCTCCGAACTTAGAATTCGAATCTATTTTTGGATTACGAACCATGACTCACTAACATATAAGGATGACTATGAAACTTTGACAATTGGATGTGAACTCGACTCGATACACGACGACGAAGACAACGCATTGTAAAGGAACGTAAAGTTTCATAACTTCTTAGTTTGAACTCGAAATGTAATAAGTGAGTAACCAAAATGATCAGAACTCAACAAGGAATCATTTAAGAACATATTAAAGTCCAAATCACTAACACACAAACAAATAAACATATGACCACACAAGTATGCAATTTCCTAGAGATAGTCCTAGTACATGCATTTCGACAATTTATGTCAATATAAGATCAATGCATGAGCATACTAAAACATGTGTGAATGTGTTATACTAATTTGGCACAACTATGTAAGAAGATATATGAATGAATTGTGTGTGTGTACGCCTAAGCCTTGTAAGAGGAAAGAGGTCTTATTACCTTTGTAGACAATAGTGCTTTCCTTGCACGAAGGCATCATTTTGCTTGAACCTCTATCCATCTTCTTTTGAAGCTTGATAAATCACACAATAGGACAACAAAACAATACAAAGCAAATAACATTTTGATATAGAATAGTGCCATCATGACTTAAAATCCTAACACAATTACTTCAAATGGTTGGGTGCTGAAGTACCGGTTACCCAGTTGATATGTCATTGAATGAAGAAATGAAGAGGTTATAGATGAAATTTCATAGGTCGGAATGACTTAATCAGTTCTATGAAAGTGAAAATCTGGACTTAAAAGATTGTGTTCGAGTGTTGGAGTTTGATTTGGCTAAGAAGAGGACAACCATTCAGAAAACTCATAAAAGGAATATTTCTGTCTTCGATTGCCTTTCTTTGGCTACTGTCTAAATTCCTACAACAATGAGTATGTGGTGTAATCAATTAATATCAAATTTGATATTCTACGTAACGTAAAATTACTATGGTTCCTGTAATTGCATTTTATTTGATATGATTGCATTACTTCTATTTTGTAACCATGTGTTTCAAGTCTAAAATTTCTGTAGATTTATTGTAGTGTGTGTTCTTCATATTAAGTTATTCACCATTGGGTTTTGGGGTTCTTGAGCTTGTCTTTTGATGAGCTAAAGCCCTTTGAGGCCTTAGCTAGTCTAACTTCGATAAGGTTTTAATACTTAAAATATTTTGTGTAATCGCATATTTTTTAATACAATAACAATGTAATTATGTAAATATCACTCATTGTAGAAGGTTAAATAATTTTATTGAAAAACTGTGTAATGCGAATCCCACATCGAAAAAAGAAAAAGGATTAAAAAGATTTATATGTAGTAAAGTAATGCCTCTACAATGAACAATAGGCCTCCCAACTGGGTCTATCATATAAACTGATTAAGGTAATGATGGGTTTTGGATCTTGGGGTTCTTGGGCTTGTCTCTTGATGAGCTAGAGCCCTTTGAGGCCTGGGCTAGTCTGACTTTGATAAGGTTTTTTTTTAACTTAAAATATTTTGTGTGATCACAAATACTTTAATACAATCACAATGTAATTATATAAATATCACTTGTTGTAGAGGGTGTAACAGTTTTATTGAAAAACTTTGTAATGCGAATCTCACATCGAAAAAAGAAAATGGATTAAAATGGTTTATAAATAGTAAAGTAATGTCTACACAATGAACAATAGGACTCCCAACTCGGCCTAGTTTATAAACCTATTGAAGTAATGATAGGCTTTGGGTCTTGGGGTTATTGAGCTTGTTTCTTGACGAGCTAGAGCCCTTTAAGGTCTGGGCTAGTCTGACTTTGATAAGGTTTTATAAATTTTTTTTTCGTTTTAACATAAATGCATGTTGGATCTATAAAAAGCACATCATGAAATCAAATTTATGGATTACAGTTTAGTTTCTTTTTTTCCATACATACTGTTGTTATTGATTTGAATAATGTAAGTACAATGAGCATATATGCCTAGTGTGGGACTATTATCAATTATTTCCTTTTAAGAAAGACTTCTTTTACCTGCCAAAAAAATGAAAAATCTCATAGTCGAAAAATGATCCATCAATGGACACTCAGACAAAGGGGTTGTAGGCTTGTAGTTAGAGCTCTATCAATCCTCTTACTTTGTTGGACATTAGATTCACTGCCCCTTTTATTTTTTTTTATTATTCATTTGTATCGAGTGTTATCTCTCATTCCAAATGATGTTTACCCATATCGAGTGTTATCACACAGTCCAAATGCAAATCAAATAATAGGAATTACGATAACAAACTTAATTTTAAAAATAAATGATTGTTGTTTAAATTTGGAAGGCAGTTATTGTTTTGTCAACTGCATTGATTGCTTTTTAAATTTGAAAAGAAATGATTGTTTTACCTAGGGAACAATTAATGAAGTTGAAATTTAAATTGCATTGAATTAAATGGTAACCTGCTCAACAGGTTTATAGGTAAACAACAAGTAGCAATGTTTAGTACACCATTGTTCTATAGCCTAACCATATATATATATATATATATACAGTTTTTTTACTATCAGCTTGTTATGATATATTTTATATCGGGACGAAGAATATGGACCATAGATTATGGAGTAGTTTTGACAAGTGCATATACTTTGAGTTAAAATATGTAAATCTAATGGTCTGATTCTTTGTCTTGATATGTTTTATATTAGAACGAATTGACAATAGAAAAATTGTATATATACATATTATAAATTAGGTTTTTATTTTGTTATTGAAAATTTGAGGTGGGGCACGTGCCTCACCTGAACACATGATGGGATTGCCGCACAATATGACTTGGTGGAAAGAACACTCATCCAGCTTGACAACATTCCAAGTTTGAGTCGCCACCTCCACATATGGTGTATATATATATATATATATATTAGGGATATAATCATTTCCACCCACCCTTATGTGGTTTGTCTTATTAGACATTTTGCCCCATCTAGTTCTAGTTACGATCGTTCTTCCCCCAGAAGACCAAAATGAAAATTTTAGACATTTTATCCCCTGCCGTGAGGACCAATTTCCTTTAGACTAGCATTTTGACTGTCCATTAACAAGGACAATATTGTAACTTCGTTAGGACGACATGATTAGATTGTCATAATTTAATGAAAATAAGAAGAGATGGATCTCAACCGTCCATCTATGAGATGGACGGCTAGGATTATTTTCTTTTAAATTGTGAATAAATGGGTTTGAGAAAAAAATTTAATAAAATATATATATATATATATTTCTTATAAATGGATCTCCACCATCTATCTCAAAGATGAATGGTGGAGATTAAAAGATAATTTACATAGTAATAAATAAAAAAAAATAAATAAATAACAAAAAAGGAAGAAACCCAAAACTAGATCACATCACTCGAATTGAAATTTATGAAAACAAATGTACACAATTTCTAGAAATGAATTGTACATAAAAATTCTGAAACCAACCCACATAAAATTTCAAAACAGGCGCATTCATTCATAAAATCGCATAAAAAACTCAAAAAAAGAGATTTTTTTTTCGGATTCAATGTAACTACAAAAATTATTTACAAATAAATAAAATATATATATAAAAAAAATAACCTTAGCATAGTAATCTTTCGAAACTCTTCTAGTAATCTAAAAGCATCTCCAAGAGATCCCTTAATCAAGTCCCTAGCTTAATTAAGGGAGGAGCTGCAATTTTTACAACTCCAAGAAATCCCTTAATGACTCCGTTAATTAGAATTTAGTGGAGCTCACTCCCTTAATTAAGGGGTGGCTTCAACGCCCTTAATTAAGTGGGTTCCATATATAAAGAAGAAATATAGTTCATGGGTATATAAAAAATAATAATAAATAAGTGGGATCCACGAAAAATAATAAGAATAAACTATAAAAGAGTCATTTAAAGGAGTATTCTTAGAACACATACCCCTTAATGGCCCCTTAACATCCACCTTCAAATAAGGAGGTCTTCAAGAGAGTCATTTGGAGATGCTCTAATGACCTCCCAAATCAAATGCTTTGAACTTGATTTTTTCATTGCTTATTTCCTCTGATGTTGAGCTAATCTCTGATTCATAAAAACAAAAAAAAACAAAAAAAGAAAAAAAAAATCGTATCAAGATTACTAAGAAAGTTTGATACAATTTTTTTTTTCTTACAAAATCTCTCTTACCATTCTCTCCATCATCACATCATTTGAAGAAAAACAATTTACAAAACCCAGATCTTATTCTTCTTTTTCTTCAATAATCGTCAACATTTTTTCACTCAATCATCAACATCATCTTCTTAATTTTCAAAAAACACACAAAAACCCAAAATCCATTTAGAAATCTACACCTACCAAACTACCCAAAAAAATTCTCAAATTAAAGCTCAAATAAATGTCTCCACCCACCGAACCCTCACCACCACCGACCACTCCCTCTTGAAAATAATCTTCGGATCGTGCTTCGAGACAGAGACATGCACGGTGAGGAGTCCTTAGAGAGGCGAGCATAATCAAAGGAGAGGAGCGAGTGCAAGTCAGAGCTGAGCGAGTCAAATACAAGACGAGAGAGGCGCGTGCGATGGTGGTGGTGGCGGTGGCAGAGCGAGAGGTTTGTGAGGGTTTTCTTTCAATTTGGTGGAGATCCAAAATCCATTATTTATTTATTTATTTTTATTTTTCTGGTATGGGTTTATGATGATGATGATCTGGGTACGGATTTTTGAGGTTTGGTGTTGATTTTCGATTGTAATTTTTTATATTCATTAATTTCTTTTTTAATAACTCATTAATTTTTATTTTTATTTTACATTTTTACCCTTCCACAATAATTATCATTCATGTCCTCCTAGTGAAGTTACAATTTTGCCCTTGCTAATTGACGTTCAAAGTGCTAGTCTAATGGAAATCCTAACAGTATGGGCCAAAACGTTTAATATTTTGGTTTCCAGTGGGGAAGATTGGCCATTATTGGAATTAGAGAGAGCAAAGTGTCTAATAGGACAAAAATTAGGGGGTAAATGATTATATCCCTAAATATTATGTATATGCCCTAATGTAGAATTTATACTAAATATTTACATAGCCATTTGTTATACAACATGCACTTCCGACTTCTTTTAGGGATCTTCTTTAGTCAATATCATGCGAGCAAAAAGTTACAATATATATTTGCAAAAAGAAATTGATTTATTTCTAGAAACAGGGGCGGAGCCCTTAAGGGGCTAGGGTGGGCTGTAGCCCACCCTAGTTTCTTGAAAAAAAAAAAAAATTCTAAGTTCTATTAGCTCAAATGAAATTACAAATATATATATATATATATATATATATATGAATATATAGTTATAAGCTTATAGCCCAAATGAAACTCAAATACCCAACAATGAAAACCCAACTGGCCTAAACAGCCCAAATAAATTGTTATAAAATAAATTACTTTTTTTTTTTGCTTTACAATTTCCAGGATCCCTTTCTCCATCAACCGACCTTTCTCCATCAGCTAATCTTCGACCTCACTTTCCCAATTTTCTTTTTCTTTTTTTCACTTTCCCAAATCTTAGATTCCAAATCCTAACTTGTCTTTTTCTCTTGAATCTCTCAAGTCACAAGTCAAGAAAGTAATTTCTTTTACTTTAATCTTTTCTTTTTATTTACTTATAATGAATTTAATTTTAGGTTTTATATTTTATGATTGATATTTAATTAAGTCTTGTATTTCATGATTAAGATTTAGGTTTTGTACACTAATGTAGCCTTTAATAAGCCTTTTTATGAGACAAAAAAAGTTAGAAAAGAGAGAAAAAATTTAGAAAAATAAATATTTATTTTAAGTTGTGGATTTGAAATTTTTTATTATATATGCAATGCATATTTTTGCATTTGTTTTTGTGTTTTTCTTGTATATGGTATGTATTTGAGGGTAAGGCTCATTATGTCCCCCCTAACTAGGTAAATCGTTTTTTAATTTTTAATTTTTAATTTTTATTTATTTATGTATTTATTTTTAATGAAATTTCTCGCATATTGTTTTGATTTGATTATTTCAAAGAAAAATTTTGTTTAGTAGTTAGTTCAAAATTTTAAGACTTTTAAATAAGAAAATAAAATTTAAATTAGCCCACTCCCATTTTTTTTTTCTAGCTACACTCCTGTCTAGAAAGACTAATAAAAAAGATAAAAATTAGTATTAGGACAGTACTAACAATAATCTATTCTTCTGCATCAAAAAAATTATGTTAATTTGAGGTGGATTTTGCCATGAGGCAATTCAAAATGATCATATTCAATATTTAGAGAAAGAGTATTCTAATATACAGGGGCGGTCCTAGGGTGGGTCAAGGGGGGGCGTCCGCCCCGGGCTCGTCATGCATAGGGGCCCTAAATATATGATGTGAGTTTTTGTTACGGGTTAAGTTGTAAAAAAAAGTCCAAAAAAATAGCTCAAACAACACCAAAAAAAAATTAGAACCTGGCGCAATTCGTCTTATTCTAATACAAAACCTAATTTTTTAAAGTTTAATAATTTCATATCACCTAATACCTATATATTTTTCATTTCTTCTCCACCCACCAAAGACAAAAAAAAAAATCGGCAACCTGAGACATAAAAAGCATAGATTATTTTTATTTTTATTTTTAATTTGGGATGAAATGAGAATGATTTTATCGGTATGAGGCCCATTTTTTAGATTTCGCCCATGAGCCTCGTAATAGTCAGGACTGACACTGCTAATATAATTTGGTTGATTGTCTAATTCGTTTGGGAATAATATCCTTTCTGTAGTTTGTAGCGAGCTAGCTTGAAAAATACTTTTAATTAAGTTCAAATTGTGGTGGGAGATATCAATTAGGCATATTTTATGTCTAACTAATAAAGGGACAATTGGAATATATATATATATAAACACACCGATATCAAACATTGAATGGTCAAAAACTTCAGTTTTAGGTTTATTATAGGGAGTATATTATTCTTCAAAATCATATAGTTTAGTCTATAGTTTGGGTGGACAAGATGTTCTGTAAATCATTTTTTGGAACGATAGTATCACTATAAGAAAATAGAGGATTTGTTGACAATTAAAATCTGTCAACAAAACCATTTATGACGGTTTTAAAAACTGTCAAGAAATGTATATAATTTTTTTATAAAAAAAATTTCATTGTTTTAAATTTTCACTAATTAATAATATTATTTAATTATAATATTTAATTAAATAACAAATTTTATATTTATGCACCACCTCCCCGCCGGACAACCAGCTGCCCCCGACACCCGCCGGACCGCCCCCGGCCAACTCTCATAATAATGACAATTAATAATTGTCATTACTTGGAGTTGAACCTGTGAACTCAGATCAAAGTTTGTGTTAACAACTGAACAATAATTTTATATAACATATATGGGTTGTTATAAATAAAATAAAAACCTTGTTAGATAAATTTAAATTTATTCAATTAATAAAAATTCTAATTTCTACGATAGACATATATTAAAAAAAAATTATTGAAACTTTTAAGAAAGTTATATTTTTTAAAACATATATAGTCGGGTCATTGATCAATACTCTATGGTCACGTTTGGTTAAATGGTGGAATTGTAATCGAAATGGTAATGAGAATGATAATGAGAATGAGAATAGAAAGGAAAGGGAAACTGAGTTTTTTACTTGGTTGGAACTTTAGAATTAGTCTCTGAATCAGTATTATTTTGTTTGGTTAACAATAGAATGGAATAGAGTTAACTGTATTTTGACCAAAATACCCCTAATTATAAAAGATTCATAATAACATGATATATTATGGATAATAATAATAAAATATAAAAGTATATATTATTTAATATATATTATATATAATCGAAAATTTTTCTATGAGGATGCCCTGATAGAATTATATAAGGATATTGAATGTGAACCACTCGTTTTACATACTTTGACTTAGTATGTATGCACTTGTCAAATCACTTTTATAAATGAGTGGCTCACATTCAATATCCTGATAAAGTTATATAATGATGTCCTGATAGGAACGGGACCATATATATAGGGTTAGTCTATAGAACAATGGTGTACTAAACACCATTACCTGTTGTTTACCTATAAACTTGTTGAGTAGGTTACCATTCAATCAAAGACAATTTAAATTTTAGCTTCATTAACTTTTTCCTAGGTAAAACAATCATTTATTTTCAAATTTAAAAAGCAATCAATGCAGCTGACAAAAACAATAATTGCATTTCAAATTCAAACATCAATCATTGATTTTTAAAATTAAGTCTATTCCCATTATTCGATTTGCATTTGTACTATGTGATAACACCCGATACGGGTAAACATCATTTGGAATGTGTGATAACACTCGATACAGGTGATAATTAGAAAAATAATAGGGGTGGTGAATCTATCGTCCATCAAAGTAAGAGGATTGATAGAGCTTTGACTACAAGTATACAACCCTCTTGTCCGAGTGGCCATTGATGGATCATTTTCTGACTATGAGATTTTTAATTTTTTTGGCAGGTATGATAAGTCTTTTTTTTAAAAGGAAATAATTGAAAATAGTCCCACACTAGGCATATATGTCCATTGTACTTACATCATTCAAATCAATTGTAGTAATATGTATGGAAAAAAAGAAACTAAATTGTAATCCAGAAACTTGATTTATTCATGTGATTTTTATAGATCCAACATGCATTTATGTTAAAAAAAAAAAAAAAAAAAAGGTTAAAAAACCTTATCAAAGTCAGACTAGCCTAGGCCTCAAAGGGCTCTAGCTCATTAAGAAACAAGCCCAAGAACCCCAAGACCCAAAGCTCATCGTTACTTCAATAGGTTTATATGCTAGGCCCACTTGGGAGGCCTATTGTTCATTATGTAGGCATTACTTTACTACTTATAAACCATTTTAATCCCTTTTCTTTTTTCGATGTGGGAATCGCATTACAAAGTTTATCAATAAAACTGTTACACCCTCTACAACAAGTGATATTTATATAATTACGTTGTGATTGTATTAAAGTAAGTGATATTTATATATTTACGTTGTGATTGTATTAAAGTATTTGCGATCACATAATATATTTTAAGTTATAAAAAAAAACCTTATCAAAGTTAGACTAGCTTAGGCCTCAAAGGGCTTTAGCTCGTCAAGAGACAAGCCCAAGAACCTCAAGACCCAAAACTCATCGTTACCTCAATAGGTTTATATGATAGGCCCAGTTGGGAAGCCTATTGTTCATTGTAGAGGCATTACTTTACTACTTTTAAATCATTTTAATCCCTTTTCTTTTTCCGATGTGGGATTCGTATTATACTTTTTTTCAATAAAACTGTTCCATCTTCTACAACGAGTGATATTTACATAATTACGTTATGATTGTATTAAAAAATTTGCGATTACACAAAATATTTTAAGTTAAAAAACATTATCGAAGTCAGACTAGCCAAGGCCTCAAAGGGCGCTAGCTTAAACACATCAATAAATTTTCTTGGATAAGGGGATGCAGCTAATTCATTGAATAAAGCTCTGCCGCTTGCATTTATCACAATCACATCTTAAATGCATCAATAAATTTTTTTGAATAAAGGGATGCATCTAATTCATTGAATAAAGCTCTGTCGGTTGCATGCAATGGATATTTTATTTAAACTTTATTAAAATATTTAGGTTTTGATAACCCCATAGGCTTTAACTAATTGCCCAATACATGATCAATATTTTTATTAAATAGAAAGACAAAATGATAATATTACTTTCTCAAAAATACAATATAAGATTGTTGCTTCATAGTGTATGGTCAATTAGTGTTTCCTTGCTTGCCAATTGTACAATTCCCATGCAAATTATTAAATTGACTCGTGTCTTAAACGCATTGATAATTTTTTTTTTTGGATAAAGAGATGCAACTAATTAATTGAATAAAGTTATGCCGCTTGCATGCAATGGATGTTTTATTTAAACTTCATTAAAATATTTAGGTTTTGATAACCCTATAGGCTTTAACTAATTATCCAATGCATGATTAATATTTTTATTAAATAGAAAGACAAAAGGATAATATTACTTTCTCGAAAATGCAATATAAGTTATTATTGCTTTGTAATGTATGGTCAATTTGTATTTCCTTACTTGCCAATTGCACACTTCTCATGCGAATTATTAAATTAACTTTACATTGTTGTTCATTTAAAATTAATTTTCAATAGTTAACATCATTGCATTTTCTCCATTCAACATCATTGCACTGCATTTTCCATTTCTTATTTAATAAAGAAATGGATCACCGATAGACATCACCTCTTCTGATTAACAAGAAACCAAGTCATCACATTCCACAACTGTTAATAAAACATCACAATCTCAATAAAACTTTTCCACCATCTATAACAAGTGATATTTACATATTTACGTCGTGATTGTTTTAAAAAATTTACGATTACACAAAGACTTATATAAAAAACCTTATTAAAGTCATACTAGCCTAGGTCTCAAAGGGCTCTAACTCATCAAGAGACAAGCCTAAAAATCTCAAGACCTAAAGCTCATTGTTACTTCAATAGATTTATATGCTAAGCCCAGTTGGAAGACCTATTGTTCATTGTATGGGTATTACTTTACTACTTATAAATCATTTTAATCCCTTTTATTTTTTCTATGTTGGATTCGCATTACATAGATTTTCAATAAAAAAAATTTCCACCATCTAAAACTAGTTATATTTAAATAATTACATTGTGATTGTATTAAATAATTTTCGATTACACAAAAAATTTTATATGGATTATAATTCACATTTTAACAAAAAAGGTTGCCATGAATCTATCAATGCAAATCTACATATATCAATACGTTTTAACATTACACATTTTACGTTGTGATTATATAACAACACATTCGATTCACAAAGATATAATATAAATTCTATTTGATATTTTGAGAGAAAAGGTTGTCATGCATTTATGAATTCAAATTTTCATATATCAATACTCTATATTATGTGATTATGTTGTTTACATATTGATTATATAAATAAATATTCAATCACACAAACTATATAATATGGATTCTAATTGAAACTATTACATAAATGATTGTCATATATTTATAATGCAAATCTATTTATATCGACTCTTTTAGCTATAATTATACATATTACATTGTGATTGTAACGACATATATGCAATCACACAATATATATAATATGTATTCTAATTGATATTTTTATAGAAAAGGTTGTCAAGCATTTATCAATACAAATCTTCATATATCAACACTCTTTAAAATATGATTATATATCTTAAACTATAATTTTAAAACCGATATTCGATCACAAAAAAATATATAATATGGATTATTATTGTAATTAATACATAAAGGGTTGTTATTTATTTCTCAATGCAAATATTATATATCGAATACTCTTTTAAATGTGATTATATGTTTTACGTTTTGATTATATAAACAACTATTCGAACACATAAACTATATAATACGGATTCTAATTGATATTTCCACATGGATAAGTTTCATCCTAACATTCCGAATTAACAATGGCTGCGTTTTCTTTCCACCATTTTTCATGATATTAAGTATCAAATCCCTACAAAACACTAATTTTAAAAATTTTACAATGAATAAGACATACACACAAAATTTGTAATTGACTATGAAATTATGTTTAATGCATTATAAAGAACATATATTTACTGAAATGTCAACAATTATTACCTGAATCACAATACATGTATAATGTCGATATGTTATAATTAAAAAACAATAAACAAGAATTTTAACCAAGACCAAACAAAAATTATCATCATACAAGAATAATAGCCAATAAAACATAAATCCGGGGAGCATAAATTATCTATCAAAACATGTTCAAGCAAACCTGGTTTTATTTTCAAAACTTGCATGCTGAAGATAATCATGTTCATATTGAACCATTGCAATCATATCTAACATTAGCTACTAAATAAGCAGGTACTATCACTATAAACCATTCATCAAACACATAGTAGATAAAAAAAAAAGCAACTCAGATGAATGTTTTTCGAAGAGTTTGGGATTTTGACAGTACAAGTATGTGTTCAGTGTGTGCAAAAACATTTTTCCAACATGAATTAACACAATAAACCCTTAAACAAACACATGTAGAGATTATGAAACCAATCAAAACACCTTCAAACGTATGAGTACAAAAGTTTGCAGAAACCTAAAAAACAAAAATATAAACATTGATGCGGAAACCGTGCGATTTTCACAAACCTCTTAGGTCTGTAAATCTGATCACATAAGTCTTTCGTTAACAAAAGAATAACTGTGTGATGGACATTGTTTCGCGAAAAGAATAACAAAGTTGTGATGAAAAGAGTTTTATTTAGGGTTTCAAATTGTGAATCGAAGATAGAGAAAGAGAGGGGCTAAATGTCTTTTGAAGTTTTAAAAGACAAACACATGTAGAAATTGCGAAACCAATCAAAACACCTTCAAACGTATAAGTACAAAAGCTTGTAAAAACCAAAAAAACAAAAATATAAACATTGATGTGAAAACCGTACTATTTTCACAAACCTCTTAGGTCTGTAAATCTGATCACATAAGCCTTTCGATAATAGAAGAATAACCGCGTGATGGACATTGTTTCGTGAAAAGAATAACAATGTTGTGATGAAAAGAGTTTTATTTATGGTTTCAAATTGTGAATCGAAGACACGGAGAGAGAAAGGCTAAATGTCTTTTGAAGTTTTTAAAAAAAGGGAAATGAAATTATATTTTAGTTTTGTATTGGAAATTGTTTTAATAATAAATCTCAGGTTGTGCATGCATTACAGATGACTTTGTATTAAATTCAAACCAACCCATGTCAATTAAAACAACCAATAGAAATGAAATATATTAAAAGGTTGAATATGAAGAGTTTGAAGTTAAGAGATCCGTGATCTATATCAATGATTACAATCTATCTTATTAAAAAAAAATTAAATATCAACTAGCAAACAAAAATTTCATTGAAGAACATAAAAGGTGTGGATAAACCTATATCCCAACTAGCCAATCTTATTAAAATATAAATAACAACCAGCCACATATTCATGAATGCATAACAAAATCTAAACCAGAAGCATTACATCCTTATATTTTTGGAAAGCTCCTAAACTCTTCACATATTTTATTCCCTAAATCAATGTCCTACATAATTCGTATATACACACCTAAATTCAAAATCTATGGATTTCATATATTAATACAGTCTCATTAAATTTTAAATACCAATCAATGATATTTAAATTAAAATAACAACATGCTTTTATACTTTCTGATTCAAAATACAATAGTTACACAGCACACATGTCCCAATGTATTTACATAATTCAAATTAGCTTTGTTTTTTGTATTATTTTCACGTTACATAACAACATATAACTTATTGTGTATAGTTCAATGGTGTATCTAATTCAATATTATTAAACTTTGATTACTTTGCAAATAAAAAATATTCTATTGTTATACCTCATACTTTAAATAAATAATGTCAATTATACTATTATATTAACAAAATTTGATATCAACAATAAACTATGAATGCTTAAACCATTTTATGTGCATATGGGGACATGAATTGTGTAGCTATAAAACACTTTGTAATATTTTTTTAATCCTAAACAATTAAATTATTGTTAAAATAATTTAGACTGAAAATTACTTTAGAAGAAGCATTAATAAATTTATAAAAATTTACAACATAATAGTCAATAGTAAAATTAATGAGGACTTGAAGTAAAATTGGACAAAGAACCAAAGAGTGGATGAGTAAAATATGCAAATTTTGTGAAAGAAATCCAAAAAAAAAAAAAAAAAAAAATTGTTTGTAACTCAAATGTGTAAAACTAATTCCAAATAATATTAAATATGTACCAATCAATTTATAAACATGTAAGGATGGAAGGAAACGTTTTAGTGAACGAGTAGTCATTGCAGCTAGAAGCAAAATGCAACCAGGAATATAACTTTTATTACAAAAATTTACATATTAATAATAAATAATAATATCATTGAAATAATATTCATACTTATAATACTTAATAATTTTTATTACAGCTGATTGGTGGGTAATGTATGAAAACTATGCTCCATCATTGCGTGCAATAGCAGTTCGCATACTGTCATAAACATCATCATCTTCTGTATATGAAAGAAATTGGTTTACATTTGCTTTAATCCACACAAAACAAAGGAATCGTCTTATCTATTCTAAGCTTGATAAAGTAAATGAAGCAGGAGACGATAATGAGAATCCTATTTTTGACTTGGTTAGACTTGCTTCCTTGGATGATGATGACGGAAATCATGATCCACATATTGCTTCCATTGCTCGAGACATGAGAGTAAATGTTGAACAAGTGGTTAGAGAATAAGTTGGTGTAGATCATGGAGTTATTGTTACTAGCTCTTCCGATGACCAACATACCTCTGATGGAAATAATGGAGGAAAAGATGAAGGAGATGATGGGGATGAGGCAAGAGGTTGGGATTCTAGTGTAGGAGGTTGGAATGCTGTGCAATAAGTTGGGATGTTTGTCCTAGAGGTTGGGATGGTGGTGCAATAGGTTGGAATGCTAGTGCGGTAGGTTGAGATGCTCATGCAGGTAATTTTGATCAAAATTGTGGTAGACAACATTAGGGGTGTGTATGATCCAATTCAATCCAATCCAATACGATCCATAGGATTGGATAGGATGCATGGAGGTGATTGGATCGAATCGGATCCTAAATTCTAAAATCTATTGGATTGGATCGGATCGAATCTTGGATTTCCATTTGGAAATCTGCCAATCTGCCTAAAATATTAGGCCTTATTTTTATATTGGGCAATTTATTTTAGGGAGCCGATATTGACACCCATAAAACTTATTAGTACACCCATATTTTATTAAAAAATTTAATTATAAAAATATCCCAATAGAAATTTACCAATAGAGACAAATTATTTTAATTAAAAATAAACAAAATACTATATACACTCATTAATTACACCCATATCTTCAAATATATTTCTTTATTAAAAAAAAAAACCTTACCGTTAAAAAAAAAAACTTATAATAAACCATAATTTTCGTGATAAACCCTAATTAAACTCTAATTTTATTTCAAGTATCAAACTTTTCCATCATCACATGATTATCATATTATTTACGTCTTTCTTTTATGTATAGTTCTGAACTCTATTAATAAACAAAATATTATAGTTTTAACGATAGTTGTAGATATCAACAATTTTTTTTTTTTTTTTAAGATAACGGTAGATATCAAATTATTTTTTATTTATTTAGTTATTTATTTTTTAAGATAGTTGTATAAATAAGAGAATTCCAAATTGAAAATCTTTTGACCTTATATATGGTTCCACATATTCTCTTTTATAAGGATCCTACATTTAAGATATTTTCAAAAGTAAATTGGACCATCATTAAAAGAGGATTTGATTCCAAAAATAATATGATTTTTATTATTTTTTATTTTTTATAAATTAGGTGTGATAATAATTTAAGAGTGTTTATAAATTATATGTATTAAAATGAATATATTTATTTCAATAAGGGTACTATTAGTATTAGGATGGATGCTTATAGTAATATATATTTTTTAAAATTTTAGACATAGATGTACTTATAAAAATGGGTATACTAATAAGTTTTATGTGTGTTAATATCCGTACCCTTTATTTTATCCACTACTTTCTAATATAAATACCCAACCAAAATACAATTTCTAATGTTACTATTTGGGGTTTTCTTTCGCAATTTCTTTACAATCAACAATCCACCATCTTCTTTTCTCAATTTCACGGTTTATTAAGTTTACATATGGAGCTGATGTTTAATACTTATAAAATTTTTAAATTATATAAAGTTTATAAGTTATGTTATGTATTTTTTTAATGTTAATTTTATTTGAATTAATTAGTAATGTTTGAATAATTTATTTGATTTTATTTATTTCAGATTATAACTTTTATATATCAAGAACGACTTTATATTAATTTGATCCATCAGATCATATCGGATAAGATGAGATTGAAGTATATTACAATCAGATCAAATCAAATAGTAACTGGATTGGATCGGATCGGATCGGATCCCATTATAAAATTGGATCGAATCTGATTACAATTTTTTCGATCCAATTGGATTGGATCTTGGATCATGGTAAATCCATTGGATCCGATCCGTCGCAGGGAAATCGCCAAAAAAAGATTGAACATGTGGGAGGATCCAAACGAAAGATAAAATGGAGGAACAAGTCAAATTGATGAAAATTCTTTGAGTATGACTCTCTCATCAATGAGTATACGCTATACTTTAAAAAATTAATAGGGACCATGCATGAATTAAGCAATTGTACCCATTTAATAATAACATTATAACTACTATATGTTAATTATTCAAAACATATTATGTGCATATGGAAATATTCATGAATTGAGCATTCACATGATATAAGTATAACTATGATATCAGTATTACACTATGAATGCTTAAATCACTTTATGTGCATATGGAGACATGAATTGTATAATTATAAAACATTTTGTAATATTGTTATAACTAATAAATTCCAATTAATAAATATAATTACGAGAACATTAATTGTGCAATTGTATACATTTAGTAATAACATTATAAGTAATAAATTTCAATTAATAAAAACGTGCATCATAAAGCAACCCTACAATAATTTATCTTTATGTTAGAACAATAAAGTAACATCATATGGCTTAATATTCATAGTTGAATTGATTGAATAAAGAGAAAAAAATAATGGAATCATATAGCCAACTAATTTGGGCTGCCTAATTGAAAAGTTAATATGTTCAAATAAAAAAAAAAAAATTAATATGTTAAAACCTTTCGTTTCTAAATAAAAAAAAAATTCAAACCTTTCTTTTTATTTCCTAAATGTAATGAATCTAATTTAATAAAAGTATATAGAAAATAGTAATATGGAAATGGAAGATGAAACATTAATTGCTTCCTGAAAACATATATTAAAAAAAAATGGATTCGGGATATTAAAAAAAAAAAGAATAAACAAATATTTTAAAACATGTGTAATAAAAAAAAATTCAAACCTTTCTTTTTTATTTCCTATATGTAATGAATCTAATTTAATAAAAATATATGGAACATAGTAATATGGAAAGGTAAGATGAAACTAGTGTTGTAAAAATGGACCAGGCCCAAGTGGATCGATCCGTTTGGCCTGCCAAGCAAAACGGGCTGGATCAGGTCCGATCCGCGAAGGGGATGTGCCGGATCAAGACCGACACGGAGGCGTGCCGCGTGCCGGGCTGAAGGGGTCCGGTCCGCCGGACCAGCCCGCCACGGCACGTCAAGCCCACGGACCAAGCTAGGCGGACTGCCGCCGGACCGGTTCGACGGGCTAGCCCAAGGTCCGGCCATTTGAAAAAAAAAAAAAATTAAATTTTTAATGCATCAACGGTTGAATTTTGAATTTAACCGTTGATGCCTTAAAAAATTACCAAAAACCCCCTAAACTCTTCTATTTTATATTTTCACCCACAATTCTAATTTTTCTATAAATACCCCTATCCATTCCACTTTTCAATCACTTTGACACTTTCTCTCATTCTCTCATTCTCTCAATCTCTCTCCATTCTACAAATCTCTACACATTTTCATTCAATTTCATTGTTTCTCTCTCTCTCTCTCTATATATATATATACACATTTATTACATTTTATAATACTATTATATTAATTCCCTATTATCTATCTATCTATTGACTAGTGTTCTCTTCATTTTCCACCAACACACAAAACATTTAAGGTACATTGTTCTTTAAATGTTATTATTTCTTTATGTGAGTAAATTTTTAATGTTATGTAAATACTTTAGCTAATTTTTTAAATATTTGTGTTTATTTAGTAAATTATTTTTATTTTTTTTTAGTAGTTAATTAATCATTATTATGTGTACTTGTGTAGTAGTAAATTTTAATATTTGTGTTAGTAAGATAATTTTTTTAAAGTGTACTAGTGTATTAGTTAATGTAAATATTTTTTGTTATTAAATTATGATTTATAAGTGTAATAGTTAATTTAAATATATTTTGTTAGTAAATTATGATTTTTATGTGTAGTAGTTAATTTGAACATTTTTAAGTTTAGTAGTTTATTTAAATATATTTTGTTAGCAAATTATGATTTTTATGTGTAGTAATTAATTTTAACATTTTAAAGTTAAAGTTATGATTTATAAGTTTAGTAGTTTATTTAAATATATTTTCTTAGTAATATAATTTTTATGTGTAGTAATTAATTTTAACATTTCAAAGTTAAAGTTATGATTTTTAATTTAGTAGTTTATTTAAATATATTTTGTTAGTAAATTATAATTTTTATGTGTAGTAGTTAATTTTAACATTTTAAAGTTAAAGTTATGATTTTTAATTTAGTAGTTTATTTAAATATATTTTGTTAGTAAATTATGATTTTTATGTGTAGTAGTTAATTTTAACATTTTTAAGTTAGTAACTTATGATTTTTAAGTTTGGTAGTTAATGTAAAATAATAATATATTAATGACTAATGAGTTCATATTTGTATTTCAGGAAATGGATCCATTTTTCACGGACGGTTTGAACATGCTGAATGATAATCTTGATCTTTCAGAACAAACGGAACCCCAAGCGAGAGGTTCATGTTCCGCCGCTACTACTACTGATACCCCAACATCACGTCCCAAAAAATTTACATCCGATGTTTGGCAGTGTTTTCACATAGTACAAATGACACTCCTAGACGGGACGACGGGCCCCAGAGCTAAATGTAAGTTTTGTTCTAAGGACTATTCCACTAGTAGGAATGGAACCGGTCATTTGAGAAGACATATGCTCAAATGCATGCATGCCTGCACATGGATAGGTAGACACTAGAACCCAAACACAACTACAACGGCACCCAAATGGGTCTATTACGACATGGAGGTACGATCCCGAACACGCTAGAAATTGCTTGGCACTATTCATTGCACAAACTGATCAACCAATCAATTTTACTGACAATGTTTTTTTTTCAAGAGTTGATCACATCTGCATTCTGCCCCCAATATCAAACTGTTTCTAGAACCACCACTAGAAACGATTTGATAAGATTGTTTGGAACCGCTAGCGATGACTTGAGTGCTGAATTACACCATCTAAATGTCTGTATTGCATTAACCTCTGATATTTGGAACGCATGTTCGAAACAGGACTACTTATGTGTCACTGGACACTACTTAAATTCTGATTGGAGGATAACAAAAAGAATTCTTGGTTTTCGTCCTATGGATTTTGCACATACCGCTGAAAATATTTTTAATGTCATTATTTCTGTTTTAGAAACATATCAAATCACAGATCGCATCCTTTCTATTACATTAGATAATGCATTTGCAAACACTAGCTCTATTGCATTGTTTGTTGAAAGAAATATCCCGCAAGATGGAGGTTATTTCTTCCATCAACGGTGTGCATGTCATATTATAAATTTAGTTGTACAGGCTGGTTTGAAGAAAGTAAGCGACCGTGTAGATCGCATAAGAAATGCCATTTCTTGGATTGGCAGCTCTAATCCTAGATTCCAAGAATTTCGTAGACACTGTAGATTAAACAATCTACGCTCCCGACGATTCCAAACTGATATGCCGGTAAGGTGGAACTCTACTTACTTAATGCTGGAAAATTGTTTGCCATATGATACAACTATTTCAGGTTTTTATAACATGAAGTTGGCCGAAGTTGTCCTTCCACAAGCACAACCACTGACATCAGACGATTGGTTTGTGGCAAGGGTTTTTGTTGATTTTTTAAAGATTTTTTACGATGCTACTGTAACTCTTTCCGGGGTCTATTACCCCACATCTTGTGAGGCAATTCATCGAATAGTGGAAATGTCTGAAGCGTTAAACGCTTATAGGAAAGATGTTCATTTAGGCATTGCAGTTGTTGCCATGGAGGCAAAGTTGAAAAAATATTGGGCTACCATTCCTTTACTTTATGCCTTAAGTGTTATAGTAGATCCTAGAGTTAAATTATCTGGTTTAGAAGTTTTCCTTGAGGTTATTGGTACTAATTTGGAAATAGATTATTCAGAACAGGTTACTGACATTCGAAACAAGTTGTTCGAAGTTTTTCGTATTTATGAGTGCAGGTTTGGCGGCATTGACACCCAACCATCAGCAGAACCGGAGACACACCCAAAGACATCAAGTTGGAGAATTCTCAAACGCCGAAAAAAGGACAAATCAACAAGTACTTCTTCAACCCAAAGATCTGGCCCATCTTCTTGTGCCGAATTGAATAGGTACCTTGAAACACGGTTCAATGCTGTCGAAGACAAGGAAGATTTTGATTTGTTGTTACGGTGGAAGTCTTATACCTACAGGTATCCGATTCTGTCACACCTAGCACGTGATGTACTAGTTATCCCCGTGTCCACGGTATCTTCAGAACAAGCATTCAGCACCAGTGGACGCATAATTGAACCAAAAAGAAGCTGTTTGTCTCCGGACATGGTGGAGGTATTAACAAGCCTTCGGGATTGGGAGCATGCTAAAAAGAGGTTGCAAAACCAAATTGTAGATAATGAACTTATTCAAAATTTCAACAATCTATATGTTGATGAGGCTTCCGGTTCCGGTAGTAACCAGTTTCAGAACTTGTAAATTGTAATACGATTGCACTCTTTTTCCCTTGCCAAGTTTTTATCCCATTCGGTTTTTCTTGGTAAGGTTTTTAATGAGACAATCATGTAAATATGTAATACTGAATTCCATAAGTTAGAAAAAATAAATACTTCTTCATTTCATATTTTCATAACTTCATCTATTTTATATTTTTGTAATACTTTATCTTTATTCATTTTTTGAATTATCTTATTACCAAAAATAATAAATCTATCTAACTAGATTTACATAATTCAATTGTTAAAATGTTAAGTATTTTAATTTGTAATTATGTATTTTATTTTTCCCTAAACCAAAAATCCAAAAAAAAAAATTTTTAAAAAAAATAATAATTGGGCCCGGTCAGGCGGCACGCCGGTACGGTCCGCCGGAAACGGTCCACGTGCCGTGCCGGGCCACCATTTCCGAAAACGTGCCAGACCTAGTCCGGTCCGCCTACCGGCGCGGAGCGGACCAAGTCCGGCCCGTTTTCAAAAACGGGCCAGACGTGCCGGATTGAATTGGGCCGGACCGGTCCACTTTTACAACTTTAGATGAAACATTAATTGCTTCTAGAAAATCTTTATTTTAAATGGATTCGAGATATTAAAAAAAAAAAAAAGTGAATAAAAAAATATGTTGAAATCTGTGCAATAAATGCATCGTTTGAAATAATATGTTAAGGTTATTTAAGTAAATTTATAGATATAATCTATAAATAAATAAAAAACCCTAAAACTCACTCTAAACACCATACATAACTTTTAGAAACCCTAAAACTCTCTCTCTCTCTCTCTCTCTCTCTCTCTCTGTTTCTCTCACGATTTGTTGTATACATCCATCAAACTTGGAACAATCTACACCACGCTAGGTTACTTATTTATTTATTTATTTTTCTCTTATTTCATAACTTTTGATTACTGATTTTGTAATTTAATAATTTCGATTTAACATATTTCAATTTTTTTGTGATGATTATTGGTTGTCATACGTAGTTAGAAGTCGAAAAGATGAAAATTTATACTTGAATGGGTTTGATAATGGTGTGATGGTATATCACATTCATACCTAGATGATGTAGACAAGGTTTCATGGTTTTTGAGTTTGTTTAAAGTTCATCATAATTGTTTTTTTTTTTTTTTTTTTTTAAATAAAAATAAATTGTCTGAAGTTTATAGCTGTAGCTAAGTTTGAAATTCTTTAAATTTTATATATAATGTTCCGCAATTATAGACCTGATCAAGTGTTTGCATGTACTTCATCTGACTTTTAGATTGTTATTTTTCTAAATTTGATATACCTGGATATTTTGATATATATATTTTTTTTTATTGAAAAACTGTAGTAGTTGCAAATTGTTTGTTTTGTTGGGGAATGTTGTATTTATATTCGCTTACTTGCACAATAAAATGTTTTGTTAATGTCATCTTCCTCTTCATCAAACGTACATGGGTATGGGGAGGGAAAATGCAAATGTGAGTTACCATTAAGATAATATCATGCCATAACACCTTGGACCTATAAGAGACTAATCGAAAGGTGTTCTAAAGGAAAGGTTAGTGAACTATAAGTGACTATTTTAAATTATACTCATATACACTGATTTATGAATTAATATAGCTTACATTTCAATATTAGACTACAAAAAGAATTTGGTGGATGCAATTTCTTCAAATGGTTGGGACTTGAAGTACTGGTTACAATTATCTTAAGCTGATATGTCATTGAATGAAGAAATGCAGAGGCTACAAAGGGAATTTCATAGGTTGAAACGACTTCATCGGTTCTACAAAAGCGAAAATATGGGTTTAAAAGATCATGTTCGGGTGTTGGAGTTTGATTTGGCTAGGAAGAGGGCAACCATTCAGAAAACTCAGACTTTTATATTTGTATTTGATTGTCTTTATTTGGCTACTACTAAATTCCTATAACAATGTGTATTGTGGTGTAATCGATTAATATCAAATGTGATATCCTACGTAACGTTACATTACTATAGTTCCTGTAATTGTATTTATTTTACCTGATTGCATTACATTTATTTTGTAACCATGTGTTTCCAGTTTAAAATTTCTTCATATTAGGCTTTTTATGTTGTACCTTAATAGTTGGTAGCGGAGGTAAGATAAGTACAGGTTTTGAGTTGGAAGATAATTTTGGTTAAGTACGTATAGGGCAACTGTCAACAAATAAAAAAAAATAGCTTTTATAATCAACACTGGCCCTTTTATAATCAATAAAATCTTCTAGGCTATCTTTGAAGCATTTGTTAGGCTTATAGACACGTAATTAATTCTTTTATAATGTAATCGGTTCATCTTTTATCTGTTTGTCCTTTTCTAAATGTAATCTCAAACTTTTGAATTTATTAACACATCTTAAAACATCTCGGCTCCCTGTGGCTTAGTACAAAATATACAAACAAAACTATTTAAATTTCAATGGAAGTCATCTTATAACAATTGAGTTTTTTTAGCCTATAGAAAATTATGTGTCCATGTGGTCTAGTTCAAACTCCACAAATCAAACAAAGTACATGTCAATTGAAAATATATAACAAACAACCTTATGAGAATTATCAAAACAACAAGCAATAATGAAAGTAACTAACATTCATGATAATTAAAAAACAACCCAATGACAACACAATGCATAACAAACAACCCAATGACAAAATCCAAATACATCATGAACCCAAACACTAATGAAAGTTACTAACCGTCTAATTCTCTTTTTGGACAATTACGTTAGTTGTGCCTAGAAATGCGGCAAATACGACACTGATTTGGTCTTTTACGCTTCTACGGCTTGGCTGCTGGTGTGGTAGGTGTAGTCGGACTAGTGGATCTGCCTTTGGTTTTCACAACAGTACGAAATTGTTGCTTGTGAATCACTTTCAAATGCTTTTGATCGTCTCATATTAGCAATCTTGTTATGCAAGTCCTTCTGAGTGAATCCAGTTTCCGAGTATCCCCTTTTCTAGTCAACCATGTACTCGAATGTTTGACAACCTATTATGAAGTTTTTACCCATGGCGTCAATTTGAGCATAGTTACCTTCATCTACGTTTCTATGAGATCGATGGGATGAAACCTCATGAAAAGTTTCTAGTTTTTGTGAATGATCATCGATGAATACCTTTACGTTGTACTTTAACATATGACTGTCTAGGCCAATTGATAAATAAGCTTTGCAATTCTGTCTTATCTACAACCTAGGCTTGCGTTTCCTATTTTTATTAGTCAAATACTCCTCCCTTCTCGATCCCTTCTTATCACAAACCCACTTCCTCCTTAATCCTTTACCTTCACGGTCATGGTCCAAGTTCGTCACTCTTATACTAAACCCATTACCCCTAGCATAACCAAGATGAAACGACCTTGCTTCTTCCACATAATCAAATTTCATATTCTTGATATGATTCAAATCAACATCTTGATTGCCACTGCCTTCCTATGAAGAAATTTGCACATAATTAACCCCTATAAAACACATATTATTTGGTGTTAAGAACAATCCATCCTTGTTGTCAGACTTCCTTTGTGATCCACTCCTAGCCATTACTATACAAAGTCAAAACATGATGATAGAAGTATAAGTAAAATTTTATTCGCAATAATATGTGTTAATCGAATTATAATAAAAGTAATAAAAAACAGAAAAACAATATTAATGCGAGGAATCACCGAGATTTTGAATATGCATCATTCAACATATAAATTATACACAGATTATAAACAATATTATTAATGTAAAGAATCACTGAGATTTTGAACATGAATCATTCACCTTCAAAATTATAGAAAGATTATTATAGAGGTAAGAAAAAGAAACAATTACAAACAGGAAAACATTATTGATTTTATGAATTTGAACCCTAAGTAATTTCATTTTGATTTCGACATTAATCAAAACAATTATGGATGTATTGTAGAGATGAGATAAAAATAACGATTCAAACAATAAGTAATTTAATATTGAATTCAAAACTAATCAAAACAACCATGTATTTATTGTAAAGATGAGATAAAAATAACGATTCAAACAATAAGTAATTTCATATTGAATTC
This sequence comes from Acer negundo, assembly GCA_035582765.1. NCBI lineage: Eukaryota > Viridiplantae > Streptophyta > Magnoliopsida > Sapindales > Sapindaceae > Acer > Acer negundo. The sequence continues at coordinate 6,069,320 of CM069238.1, forward strand.
GAAACTAATCAAAACAACCATGGATGTATTGTAAAAATGAGATAAAAATAATGATTCAAACAATAAGTAATTTCATATTGAAATCGAAGCTAATTGAATAAAGCTACGGAAAAGACATACCTTTGAGATCAAACTTGATGAAGCAAAAAAAAAAAAAATGGGTTGGAGACGAGATTTCAATATGAACACAAATAGACGAGTCAAGACACCAGACCGAAACACCAATGAGCAAGACGAATGATCGATTGAAGTGGATGTTTACCTGTGAGATCAAACTTGATGAAATAAAAAAGAATGGGTTGGAGACGAGATTTCAATACGAACGCAAATAGACGAGTTAGAACACTAGATCGAAACACCAATGAGCAAAACGAATGATCGATTGAAATGGATGTTTGGAAAAAATTCGATTAAAGTGTTTGAGCAAGTAACAAAGAAAAGTTCACAAGAGTTTTTGAGTTGGTAAACTAGAAAAGTTCAGAAGATAGTGTTGGGAAGAAGAAGAGTTGGATTTGGAAAGGAGAAGAAAATAGCATTGGGAAAGAGGAAAATTAAAAACGGTAACTATTGAGCTTTGGGCAAAACAAACGGTCATTAGGTTTTATGACCTGCTAAGAAGGTAATATTATGATGCGTAGGGAATCACAACAACTTTAAAACATAACCATTAGATGTGAAAGTTGGACAAATCAAGGGTCAAGATTTGATGAGCTGGATTTTTTTTTAAAAGGTGTATAGAAACACCATTGTTCTATAGATTGTCCCATATATATAAATGATTATAATTTATATAATTTTTAATATATATTATATTATACAATATATATAATAATATATTTATATAATATAAATGTATAATATATATTATTTAATATATTAATATATAATAATATAATATATAGTATATAATACATATATATATATATTATATAATACATATAATACATATAATAATATATATAAATATGAATATATATATAATATATTATATATAATAATAATATATTATTTTATTATATATAATAATATATTTATATAATATAAATATATTATTATTATATATAATACATGTATATATATTATATAATACAAATAATAATATATATATATAAATATATAATATATATTATATATAATAATAATATATATTATTTTATATAATACAGTATATATAATAATATATATTATTTTATATAATATATATAATAACATATTTATATAATATAAATATATAATATATATAATAATATAAGATAAAATATATAAATATTAAATATTTTAATTAAATATTAAGTAATGAAAATTAAAAAAAAAAATTATAAACATTTCTTGACAGTTTTTAACTGTCAAGAAAAAAAAAACTTATAATGACGGTGGGTGGCCAACAACGGTTGGCGGTAGCAGCAGGCGGTGGTCCGGCGGTGAGAGAGGTGGTTATTATAAATATAAAAATTGTTATTTAATTTAATATTATAATTAAATATTAAATAATAAAAATTTAAAAATAACAAAATTATAAACATTTCTTGACAGTATTTAACTGTCAAGAATAAAAACAATTAAGAAAAAAAAATTTATGATAGTTTTTTTAAAACTATCATTTTTTATGGTTTTTCTAATAGTGTATATGCCTTGATAAACTACAAGGCGGTTCCTCAAAACTTGATAAATAAATAAAAAGGTTCAAATCTTGTGGTATATGCTTTGTCTGAAGAAGGCTCATTTTTCTTACTAATATGCAGACAAGTTTTTTAATAGTTATTAACAGATTCTAATGAGCATGACATAAATATATGGGCTGCCCTTCGGTGCAACATGATAGCATACAATTTTAAAAAACACAGGCTTGGCACATGACCCGTTAACCTATTGTCCACCTTTAAACCCATGTAGCCGGTCACCATTTGATCTCTCCAATTCAAATTAATGATACATCTTTCTGTTTCCCAAGGCAATAAATCCCTTCTTTTTAAATTTGAAACACATTCATTGGATTTCAAATTTAAAAAGCAATGAATGCTGTTTTGAATATCAAAATTAAACGCAGCCTTATTGGCCAAACCTCTCATGCATGCATGATGAATTTATTAAGGACCTTGCATGCATATCTAATATTTACGAATCCTATGGTTATTCTATCGAACCTATAAACAATATTTGGATTGGCTAATAAACTTAAATACGCTTAATGAATAGATTGATTACATAATTGTATTATTTTCATATGTGCATACCTTTTACTGTTCACAATTCAAAACGAATCCTGTGTTTATTCTATCGAATCTATAAACAATATTTGGATTGGCTAATAAACTTAAATACGCTTAAAGAATAGAGTGATCACATAATCTTATTATTTTCATATGTATACACCCTTTACTGTTCACAATTCAAAAGTTGTGTTATGATTTGGTCTGTGTAAAATAAACAATAATGTTACAAATCCAAGTGAACACAATTATTTATAATCTATCACTATTATTTATATGCGATCACAATACGGTTACAAATCAATAGAGTGATCACATTATCTTATTATTTTCATATGTACACACCTTTTACTGTTCACAATGCAAAAGTTGTGTTATGATTTGGTCTGTGTAAAATAAACAATAAGGTTACAAATCCAAGTAAACACAATTATTTATAATCGATTACTATTATGTATATACGATCAAAATAAGGTTACAAATCAATAGAGTAATCACAATACTATATATTCGATCAAACATACATCAGTTTCATTTTATTTTTTGAAATTTTTACCCGAAACGTTTCTCTTAGCTAATATAATTAGAGAGTGATCACTTTCTGGCTATAGTAATCACATATATATTTACGGTCGTACGTACACACCACATTTGTCTTTCTGATACATGAATACTGTCAAAATCCACGATTTTCAATAATATTCAAAATTGGAAGTCAGATCACCACTAAATAGTCTTCATTATATCTTATATTTGTCAATTGAGATTTTGCATAGAGTAATGTGTATGTTATGATTAATAGCCTCCAAAGAAGGCATGGAATAACGTAAGAGACATCAGTAGACCCAATTGGCTAATCTTAATAAAATAAACAGCCGTCCACCCATGCATGACTGCTAATTAATGACATAATTCGTCTCTTCAACTCTTCATATGTTCATTTGCTCATTTGTTCAACTGTTTATCTTTTCATCCCCATTCTCAAAACCAAAAAAGCTTCACACTTTTGAACCCATATAACAATGTCCTCCATTGAAAATACTGAAACTGAATTGCATGCTATGTGCAGCCCGAAAAATTTCATCTAAATTGTAAAAGGCTTGACTACAAAACAGCTAGAATGCATTGAAGATATGGGATTTGGGGTGCTGTTGAACATGAACTACCTTGTATTCCACCTCCCTTTATGCGAGATGTTGCTAAAATCCATTGCACCGGAGAAAAAGGAAATGTGCTACATGGAAAGTCGATTCCAATGAGGGAGTCCGACTTTGAAAAAGTGATGGAGTTGCCTAACGACACTGAGGATGTCGAGTCTGACATGGGTGAGTTTGACTAAACATGCATTAGGATGAAGAACCTTCTGCTTAAAAAAAGTAAGAATGCGATTACTTTGTCAAGCTTGATGAAGAAACTAAAGAATATGAAAGATGCGGATGATGTTTTCAGGATTTCCTTCGTTTTGTTTACGATCTCCACCTTGTTATGCCCTCCAGAATCATAAAAAATTAATGAAGCATTGCTCACATAACTAAAGGATCCTAGACTAATAAGGCATAAGAAGTGGGCAACATATTGTTTTTTGTATCTAATGGATGGTGTTAGAAAGTTAAAGGAAGGAGTTTCAAGAAGTTTTCAAGGTTGCATTCCGTTTCTTCAGATCTTCTATTGGCGATGTATTTCACAAAAACAAGTATATGTAAATAGGGTCCAAGTACCTTTGGTTGTTTGGAGCGAAAACAAGGCTGCAACACTTAATAAGTTAGTGGTCAAAGATAACTTTTTTTTCAGCTCCACAGTAAAGGTGGATGAACCATATTGGGTTGTAAAGCACCAGGGTGTTGAACACGAAGTAGAAAATCTTAAAGTAAAAGTTGCTTCTATTGAATAGTCAATCGAACATCTTTTCTAAATCTAAAAACTTTTCGAGATACAAGATTTGGTGGAAAAGGCAATCGTACCCATGTTAGAGAGGTTTAAGGATGACATGTTGAAATTGATTACAAAACAATCCAATGAAGCTGACCATGTCGCCTCCCATGAGAGAGTATGGTTTGTCATTTTCAATTTAATTCTCCATGTTTTTATTTTATTTTACTAACACCTACCAACACCACCCCCCCAACACACACACATACTCTTGTATAGTGTACTGTTTCGATTTGGGAACTTCTTTTTGGAATATATCAATGACAAAATCTTTGATTCTTTGTATACCCATTTAGGAGACGATTGTCATCAGCTCGAGTACGGAGTCTTTATCACGTAGCCCGTACATAACTAGACAAAAGACACGGCTACAAAGCAGTGCTGAAAAGAAAAAAGTTCCAGTTGGTAAATTTAAGGTTGAAATCCATTTGAAATCATATTCTAGAAGGACGAGGAGATGATTATTATTTCCTTCAAACAGTCCTCTCTCATCATTTTCGGATGATAACATTCATTTATTGAACGTTCTGTTTGGTCACCTAACAAAAGAGAAGCAAAGGTAAAACCGATTTCACTTCACTTTTTTGAATGTGCATCACGTTTGTCTTTAATAAATTACTGTAGCTAGTGTTTTATATTTGTTCCATTTTCAGTAATGTGTGGTCACCATATTCTTTAAATAATTGCTTTAAATATTGGTTGATTTCAATTAACTATTTTCATTAAGTGAAGCGGTCATTGAGAATGAGTATTCTTGCCTATGTCGGAAAGATGTTCAGGAAAATCTTTTGCCCAAAAAGTGGTTCAATGATACAGCGAGTCACGCTACCTTAATATTTTCTTACATATTTATCTCTATAAATCCAATGTAATCAATTGTTGATAATTTATCAACTGTGCATCTCATTAACATAGCCTTATACAATCTATCTAGTGACACCTCAAAAAATATATGGTATCTGTTGACATACTTTTCGGTTAGCCCATTAAACCTTACTTTATTTTTTAAATTATTTGTTTGAACCAATACGTTGACTTCATTGCCGAATTGAATTGCATTGCTACATATATATGTTAAGGTTCTTACAACCCATTCATAAGCAGGTTTATACAACAACAGACTACATTACTTGGCTAAAAGATTTATAGTCGTTGGAACGCCTCAGATTTCTTCAATTTTATGATGGATATGAGCAGTTTTGTGACAAGATTTTTATTCCCATGAACAACAGCAATCAGCACTTGTTCTTATTGGTGATAAATGTTTCAGGCAAAATTACTGAAGTATGGGATAGCTTACCCGTGGATGAGAAAAACATACAAAGGCTGGAGTCAGCAAAAGAAGTTGTTAGTATCCTTAAATACTTATTCATTTATACAAAAATTCATTTTTCTTAATGTAAAAATGATGTGATATGCAGCTTGCGTTTCTAGACCAGTGGTTTTTGGAATCTCGCAATTTAAACATGAACTTCAAATCTTTTATGGTAAATGCCTTCGCCCAATGTCCAATACAGCCTAATCTTTTTGATTGTGGTCTATTTTTGATAGCCAATTGTAAGTAGGGTTCAGAGAGGTGGTTCAATTAAACTAATGTATGTGAATTGTCCATCGTTTATTTTTTTTTGGTTATGTCATGTAAATGTTCAACTCTAACACTTTGAATATAAAGCAGTACAACTTTGAGTATTATAGGTTCAAACTTGCTCTGGATCTTGCAAAGCATCACACAAACACACTGCTCCTAAATCTAAACGCAACTTCATGACCAGAACAAGAAAGCTTCTTTGCTGTCCCACCAAAAACCCCAGCTTTTCATGCTGGCGAGCCAAAAGGCTCGAGACGTGATGACAAGGCAAAAGGGATAAAAGAAAATATGGCTGCAAATTATACAAAAGGTCATCAATTTGGTTGGACACCTCGACGTCGCAGCGGATGATCGTGATTGTGAATGTATGGTTGGTAGGTAAAATGCTAGCTTTTAGATTTTTCAATCAAAGGGTGTCTCTCTCACATAACTTACCATGGAAAATATAAGCAAGATGACCATGCATTGTGTATTAACGTTTTATTTTTTTAGATATGGAGTTTGGACAGAAAATGAATACAAGTTTGACTTTAAATAGTTGTAGTGGAGATGTGCATATTTTTTATATTTTTGCCATATTCCCATATTCAACAAGCAAATTTTTTGGACCCAACTCAATTTATGAGTTATTGTGCATGCATTGCACCAACGACTTTTGTAACATAAAAAAAAACTTTATAACATAATAAAAGGTCATATCCCAATAAAATCTTTAAGTTTTTGAACCTAACTCAATTTATGGGTCTTTGGTTCGAAGAATTACAAGTGTTATAGATCTTTGGTTTGATGGATTTGAAGAATTAATTAGGAAGTGTCCATGCACTACGAGCTTTTTATTTTTTTAGAACTGCAAATTTATTTCAAGATGCAAAATAGATCCCAGCAAAACAAACAACACAAAGTCACGTAGGCACAGTAAGAAAATAAACTACACAGATGCATAGCCCATACAAGCGACCAAAACAAGCAACAAACAAACCTAAAAACTAGGATACAAAAAGATTAATGACCACACTTGTAACTATTCAAGTTATGTGGCAATACCCAATGTTGAGGGTCATGCATGTGTCCCTAAATGCATGACTTGCATATGTCGGATTTCATTCTGATACATCTGTTGCGAACTCGCTAGAGACCACCAGCTGCCAAAAACCAGAGCAAACACAACAAGAAGACAGAACAACCCAATAACATGCATCAAGTTATTATTATACTATTGACCAGACCAATGACATACATTAGTTAATTGAACAGCCAACCAGTTGCATCTATGTATGACTTGTATTATAGCATTGAACAGCCTAATGAGAAGCATCAATATTTGACCGTTGATATTCTCGACATGATTAATTATCGATTTTTGAACTTTGCAATATCGGCTAGGGTAGCTACATGCACCTTAATGACGCTCATTTTCTTTAATGACAAAAGTTAACTCGTATTTTCATGTCAATAATCAACGCGTGGTTAGATATTAAATTACGCATTTCCCAACTATAAATTATGATCACATATATAACTTTGCGTTCATTTCTATAAGAAATCAACCTCTTCTTTTTCATAAAATTTTTCCTGCCATTTGATTGTGTTTTAACTACTGAATTGGACCTAGTTTCTCAAACGTGATGATCACTCATAAGGTTACTATAATTGTAGATGATATTTTTTATTCAAACAGAAATGGAGTATGAATAGAAGTTATTAGATGACGTTACCAAGAAGACAGAACAACCCAATAACATGCATGACACTATTGACCAGACCAATGACATCTTAATTACGAGCTTTTTTTTAATTCTTTTTGAACTGCAAAATTATTTCAAGAAGCAAAACATAGCTCATGAAAACAAACAACACAGATGCACATCCCACATAAGAGACCAAAACAAGCAACAAACAAACCCAAAAACTAGGATATAAAAAGATTATTGACCACACTTGTAAGTATTCAAGTTATAGTGACAATACCCAATGTTGAGGGTCATGCATGTATCCCTAAATGCATGACTCGCATGTGTCACATTTCATTTATGATACATCTATTGCGAACTCACAAGAGACCACCGGCTTCTAAAAACCAGAGCAAACATAACAAAAACAACACCAGCAACCCGAGAGACTTAACTGTGCTATTTCAACCATATCATAACAAGTGTGAATACAAAATACAAAACATGCAAAAGATGTATTCAAACACACAACTATTCTAAACAGAAGATAAGATAAAAAAACAACATTAAAACAAAGATTATAAAAAGAAATCCTAGATTACACTACTAAACCGAAACGTCGTTCAATAAGTAGCAGCAGACGGTCGCATTCCTCCATTAACCTGTTGACTTCATTGATTTTATCTTCCACCTCCATCTCTAGCTTCATGATACAGATATCAGCATCTACAACCTTCTTGTTCTCATCCCTCCAATCCATTTCCAGGTTCATGCAATGTATATGCTTTTTGGCTAGTGCATCCTCAATAATTCCTTTCCTTTTCGACAATATATCATAAATCTCATGGCTGATGGAACCATTGTGAGTCATTTTTCTATATTTTCATAGAGGAACTTAATTATGTACAAACCCTTAGTGGATTTAACAGTTTAACACTCCTTATATATTCCATTATTAATAGCAACTACTAATCTATTCATTAATTAAATATTTAGGGTTTAGGAATCGAAGAAGTACTTAACATCACCCCTAGCAATGTGCATTGAACAGCCCAATGACAATCTTCAATATTATCAATTGTTGAACTTCACAATATCGGCTAGGGTAGCTACATGCATCGTAATGATGCTCATTCTCTTTAATGACAAAAGTTAACACGTTTTTTTTTTATGTCAATAATCAACACTTATTTAGATATTAAATTATGAAATTACCTATTGTAAATAAGGATCACATATATTTTGCGTTCAATAATCAATTGTGAAGTACTTAACGTAACCCTTAGCAACGTGCATCGAACGGCCCAATGACTAGCATCAATATTTGACTGTTGATATTCTCAACGTGATTAATTATCGATTTTTGAACTTCACAATATCGGCTAGGGTACCTGTATGCACCTTAATGATACTCATTTTCTTTAATGACAAAAGTTAACTTGTTTTGTCATGTCAATAATCAACGCGTGGTCAGTTATTATATTACGCATTTACCAATTATAAATTATGATCATATATATAACTTATTGTTCATTATATTAATAAATAAACCTCTTCTTTTTCATAAATTTTTCTTGCCATTTTTAATTATGTTTTAACTACCTGAATTGTACCTAATTTCCCAAACGAGATGATCACTCATAAGGTTACCACAATCAAAGATGATATTTTATTCAAAGAGAATTGGAGTATGCACAGAAGTTATTATATGACATTACCAAGAATAATGAACAGAACAGCCTAATAACATGGATGCAATTATTATTATACTATTGACCAGACCAATGACATACATTAGTCAATTGAATAGCCAACTAGATGCATCTATGTATGATTTGTATTATAGCATTTAACAGCCTAATGACAAGCATCAATATTTGACGGTTGATATTCTCGACGCTATTAATTATCATTTTTTGAACTTCGCAATGTCAGCTAGGGTAGTTGCATGCACCTTAATGACGCTCATTTTCCTTAATGACAAAAGTTAACTCGTTTTTTCATGTCAATAATCAATGCGTGGTCAGTTATTAAATTACGCATTTACCAACTATAAATTATGATCACATATATCACTATGCGTTCATTATAATAATAAATCAACCTCTTCTTTTTGTAAAAATTTTCCTGCCATTTGATTGTGTTTTAACTACTGAATTGGACCTAATTTCCTAAACGTGATGATCACTCATAAGGTTACTATGATCGTAGATGATATTTTTTATTCAAACATAAATGGATTATGAACAAAAGTTATTAGATGACGTTACCAAGAAGATAGAACAGCCCAATAACATGCATGCAATTATTATTATCCTATTGACCAGACCAATGACATACATTAATTAATTGAACAGCAAACTAGTTGCATCTATGTATGACTTGTATTATAGGTTTATACAGCAAACTACAGCCCAATTGCCCGAATTACTTTTTAAAGGTTTATATTGTTTTATGTTCAGTAATTTAATTTAATCGCCTTTTTAACATATCTTCAATGGAACTCTGTAATTTCATCAAAAAGAGTGGGTTTGTGATATTATTAAAGACGTTCATGAAAACAAATTTTAAATCCAGTAATCGAGTATCTAAAATTGAGATTGGTTATCGATCACATAAAGCATAAAAAAAGAAAAAAAAAATTCCATTAATTAAATATTTCAACAAACATGAGAACATTACATCAATAATTAGGAGACATACAACATAATGGAAATGAAAAAAACAAACAACAATCTCATTCTCTTTTCTGGCTTCGATCAAGGCCTTCGAGACGTCTGCGTAAACGGTTTACGTGATCTATGAAAGAGTAGATTTGATCCGCAAGACATGCGACTTCCATTTTGAGTTGCAAGATACGTGTCTCTCGATCATGTAATCTAGCGTTTTCGACCACCCATTGACGTTGTAGATTCCTACAACGACGTCGCTTGTCCTCTAACGAATTCTCCACAATAGCGATCTGATCCTTCTTCAACAACATGGGGTCTATGTTGCCAGAATCCATCATTTCTAGGTTTTGTCTAACCGAAATGTATAGTACAATAGAATCATATTTATATATGAGAGGATTATTTTATAAGGTTAATGATTTGTGAGTATTTCTAGATAGTGATTGTTGAGTAATTTATGGTTTAACGACTTTTCATTACTTACATTGAATGTTAATTTATACATTGAATAAAAGAATAAAGTGGTGACCAAAAATCATATTTAACTAAAGCATATAACCTGTTCCACCAACGTGTTGGTCGTAACCCACCAACAGTGTACTATGTAGCTCAATAGTGTACGTAATAGACCGTTGGTCGTAACCACTTCTTTTTCATAATTTTCCCCTGCCATTTTGATTGTGTTAACTATTGAAATGGACCTAATTTCAATACTCATAAGGTTACCATAATCATAGATGATATTTTATTCAAAGAGAAATGGATTATGCACATAAGTTATTAGATTACGTTACCAAGAAGACTGAACAGCCCAATGAAGTTCATGAAGATATTATTATACTATTGACCAGAACAATGACATACATTACTCAAATTTTTTAACATGTCTTCAATGGAACTCCGTAATTTCATCAAAAAAAAATTGGTTTGTGATTAAAGACTTTGATGAAAACAAATTTAAAACGATCAAATATTTGACAAAGATTTAATAATTCTTACCGACATTTTTTATTTTTTTACAGAAAAGGTTGCTATGCATTTATGAATACAAATCTTCATATTATTAATACTCTATATAATTTGTGTTTGTTTTTGTTGGTTTTTGGTGTGGTTTGGTGGCTTGTTTTTGTTTTTGCGTTTGGTTTCTGGGGGCTGTTTCTGGACGGTTTGTGCCTGGTGCTGTTTGGTTTTGTTGGTGTGCGTGGCTGTGCTTGTCCTGTGCTGTTGTCCTTAGCCTGTGCCTTTTGTTCAATAAATTGCCTTTTTAAAAAAAATATATGCAATCACAGAACCTATGAATTTTTTTTAAACGTCTTGTTACAGCCTACCCCGAATACTAGAACAGGAGAACATAACAAACTGGCCAACCACCGAGAGGAAAGCGGCGAGACACAACTAGAACAAAGAAAAAAAAAAAAACCACACAATATTATAACTAAACAACATTGAGAAAACGAGCCATCTCAGAAAACAATTTTTCCAATCTATCCCCAAGAGAAGCTATGAATTATGGGTTCTAATTGAATCTGTTACAGAAATGGTTGTCATGCATTTAGCAATGCAATTCTGCAGGTTCCTCACTCTCTGCAGGCTCACCAACCTCACTTACAAGCCCACCATCCTGACTATCATGAGAACTACTTCCCTTAGTAACTGCATCATTTTGTTCAGACTTTGATGACGGATCATAAAATTCGTCCATGGGTGTCTTCGAAGTCTCCACATCAGTTTTCTGCAAACAAACCAAAATACATAACAGGCAAACAAGATCAATTCATGTCGTAAACAATAATGGCAATTATAAATTACTTACAAATACAAATCACCCAACCAGAGCAATAATGGTTTGGAGAATATCAATCTGGTTCTCCATGATAACTTAGGTCAACCCAGAAATCATCTCCAGGAGCTCTTTCGCTTGTTCAATGGGAACTTGTACTATAAAAAGCTATGTTATATACTAAACTACCTAAAACAAATGTCCAAATATAATTTCATAAGAAAAAGAGCAACTCAACAACTCACGAATTTTATTTGTTCAGGCACCAGTGGGTAGGGACTGTCCTTAGGTATCTGCAGTAGTTGCAATGTGCATCTGAACCCATTGCGACACATAAGGGGGAGTTCCCAAGGTGGTACCTCGACATGGCCAATGGAATTACGGTTTAGTTCACCCTACTCATATTTAAATACAACAAAATAAGAACAATTTCAATGTTTGTGAAAACCAAGTCCATTACTTGTATTTATACCATGGTACTTCCAGTCAGAAAAAGGATTATTCAACAAAATCGAATAAACTTGCCTCCTCAGTCATCTCCAAGAAATTGTTCGTATCCACATGGAGATGATTCTTTCTAACATCCCGAGTTCTCAGAAGTTTCCATGCATTGATTTCGCAATTTGTCGGCCGCAACCCACCCAAAACTTCCGCCTCAAGTAGCCCGACATCCTGCTGTTCTGTGATTCGTTGACCTTTTTTCTTTCCATGCTTTCTCATTATATTTGGTGGTAGGTACAATAGCGGAGTGATGAAAAGAGTTGTATTTAGGGATTCAATTTGTGAATCGAAGACAGAGAGAGGCTTTATGTGTTTTGAAGTTGAAATGGGTAAAAAAATATAATATTTCGGCTTTGCATTGAAAATTGTTTTATATAAAATAATATTTCGGCTTTGCATTCAAAATTGTTTTAATAATAAATATAATGTCTGTGCAAGCATGAAACATTGCTATGTTTTAAATTACAACCAACCCATGTCAACTGAAACGACCAATAAAAAGGAAACATTTTAAAAAGTTGAATATGAAAAGTTTGAAGTTAAGAGATCCCTATCCCTAATCAGTGTCAATTAATAAATTCTGACCAGGTTATGCATGCGTTACACATGGGTATGTTTTAAATTTCGACCAACCTATGTTAACTGAAATGACCAATAGAAAGGAAAATTATAAAAAGTTGAATATGAAGAGTTTGAAGTTATGAGATCCCTAATCAGTATCAATTAGTACAAAATATTTTTTTATTCATAATAAGATTTTTTTTGATCACATAAAGTTTATAATTAGAGGTTGACATAGTAAACTCAAATAATATACTAACCATAATTACAAAATATTTGGCTATCAAAATAGTAATGCGTGCAACGATACTAAAACTTTGTGATCCCAACATTAAATATGTGACTATCAAAATAATAATGCGCGCATAGATACTAACTTTATGATCACCAAAAGTTGTCATAATAAGATTCTGATCACATAAAGTTTATCATTTTTGGGTTGTTTTATACTTAAAAAATATACTGATCATCATTACCCAATATGTGACTACAAAATAATAATGCGTGCAAAGATACTAACTTTTTGATCACAGAAAGTTTTCATACTAAGATTCTGATCACATAAAGTTTAAAATTGTAGGTTGATAGAGTTATACTATACTTAAATAATATATTAATCATCATTACACAATGTGTGACAAAGTTACTAAGTTTCTTATCACAGAATGTTTTCCTAACTATAATATTAAATAGATAAGTATGTGATCAGACAACATTGATTAGTTTGATGCTAGTCTAGATGACTTCCTTGGGGTGACTACCTTTGTGACGTTTCCTTTATCTGGTTTCTGGTTTCCAAACCTCATCTTTTGGATCAACACATTGCACAATGTCCTTGCTTTTCTTCGGTTTGGGAGACTGCTTTAGGTTTTCATTGGGTGCATCACAGTCTAGATTGCCTTTTCTTTTCTTTGGTTTGGGAGCCTGCTTTAGGTTCTTGTTGGGTGGATCACTGTCTACATTGCCTTTTCTCTTTGATGGTTTCAGAACTGGCTTTAGGTTCTCCTTGGCTGCATCACTGTCTAGATTTCCTTTTTTCTTCTTTGGATTGGGAGCTTCAAGTTGGTTCTCGTCAGATGCTGCAGTTAGTACTTTTTCTTCACTTTTTTTTTGTTTTTGGGCTCGCTTGATCTTCTGGTTGGAAGGACCACTTTATAGAGGTTCTAAATCAATCACGTGGGTATCATTGACTTGTTCAAGGTTCCTTTCCAACTCACCGACAATGTCTTCATCCTCCTCAACAGAATCAGTGCCTATACAATTATTTTTAAGATGTATGGCTAGTGTTATTAAAACAACCGAGCAATTCATAATGACCTATTATCATAAAACAAACCAACTTTACATGGTGCCCAATTATTTGGATAGTGAAACGCACCTGAGTTTGTTTTGTTGCCAGGTTCTTTAAAAATCATTTATAGGGAACCTGAGTCATCTGACTGGTGACGTGCCTCCTCAATCTCTGTAGGCTCACCATCCTTGCTTACAATAAAACCATCCAGACTATCATCAGAACTACTTCCCTCACTAACTCCATCGTATGATTCCGGTTTCCATGATGAATCAAACGATTCGTTCATGGGTGTCTTAGAAGTCACCATATCAGGTTTCTGCAATCATTGACCAAAATACATAACAGGCAAGCAAGATCAATATATAGAGTGTAAACAACACTGGTAATTATAAATAACTTACAAATACAAATCACCCTACCAGAGCATAAGTGGTTTAGAGCTTATCAACCTGTGCCTCCATGATAAGTTGGGTAATCCCATAAATCGTAGACAAGAGCTCTTTCACTTTGGCAACGGGAACCTATGTGAAAAAAAGCTATGTTATATACTAAACTACCTAAAAAAAATGTCCGTATATAATTTCCAATGCAAAAGAGCAACTAAATAACTCACAAATTTTATGCGTTCAGGCACCGGCATGTAGGGACAGTCCTTGGGTATCTGCAATAGTTGGCATGTGAATCTATTCTCCTTGCGTATCATGAGGGGGAGTTGCCAAGGTGGAAACTCGACTTAGCCGATGGAATTAGGGTGAAGTTCATCCTACTCGATTTAAATAAAACAAAATAAGAACAGTTTCAATATTTGTAACAACCAAGTCCATTACTAGTATTTATCTCATGGTACTTACAGTCCAAAAAGGATTATTCAACAAATTCGGTAAATTTTACGTGTTGCCTTACGAACTCCTTGCACCTTTCTGGACCACCATCAGTCTCTAAGAAATTGTTTGCATCAAATCCCCTCAACCCTAGCATCGCCTCATCCTTTTTAATCGGATAGTCCCCAAGCATGGATGCTGGTGGGACTTTGGGAACACGTGGTGAACTTAATCCCAAGCTCTGAACAGTCACATGCTCCCCTAGGTACCATGCGTACCTACATGGCCCATATAAAAAAAATCCTACTCTTTATGGACTGAGAAGATTGCTATACATAAGTGGGCAGTTAGTCCTCGAACTTTCCCCATAGGTGTATGTTTACCTAAAGGGAATTAAAATTATGGAGATATATCTGGAAGCAAACTAGGAGCTCTTTGAAACATATGAAACTAAAAGGTAGGGAGAATCCTATTAATGTTTAAAACATTGCTTACATCTTTCCTTCTTAGCTTCTTTAATGTACCATTTAGCTGAATGTAATTAACTTTCTTATTGAATGTACCCCATGCCATTGCTGTAGGATAAATCCTTCCATTCCCCAAGCGGTTTACACATTTTGCAATAGGTTTTATGTACTCACAAGCCCACACATGTGTAACAGCCACCATAAAACAAAATGTTTACCGTTAAAATACCATAAACAAACATTGTTACCTGTTAATCTTAAATTATAATTACAAATCATTACCTCCCAAGCCCTCCAATAACCACCAGTGCTCTGATTCCCTCAAATCAAAGCATCCATGTTTTTGTACAAATAAGAAAGGCCAGTACCACCCCAATTGTACAAAGCAATGGAGGACAAGTCTTTTATGTTTTGTATGTAATACAGGTATACTACCCCGCTTTGTCGCACAATAAAGTGCTGCCAATCAATGCAAGTATGAATACCCTAGTTAATTTGTCAACATTTTCAGCCCGCATTTTGTTCCCCTCGAATCCTTTATAAACTCCATAAAGCTCTTGAAAAGTAACCCTCTTCTTAGCTATATCGACCATAGGCTTTCCAAACCACCTAATCAGCTCATCTCTCTTCTTGTGAGCATCCATGTCGTACTCCAGTGGCTTTCCAGAAATCGGTAAGCCTGTAATTGAGCTGAAATCCGATGGGGTCATCGTCAACTCCCCTAATTTATCGAAGTGAAATGTATGGGTCGTATCACACCAACGGTCTGCTAACGCCCTCAATACTGTTCTCTTTCTGCCATATATTCATCCCCCAAAACATTGGCAAATTCACCGAAACCAGCTTGTGAAACCTTCAACTTCACAGCATCGGGCAGTTCATCATACCATAATTTACAAAAAGATCAGTTTCCGTATCCCCTTATTTTGGAAGTTGTAGGCTACATTTACAGAATCATGATTACAAATATAAACAAAAAATTACATGCACACCTATTCTTACAGCATTAGGATTATATTAATCACGACTTGTAAGAACCGTAAATAAAGAATAGGCTTGTGTATACTGAACAAAATGTGTTTGTTCTTATCCACATGAAGATGATTCTTCGTAACATCCCGAGTTCCGTGCGGTTTCCATGGCTTAATTCTGAATTTTCCCGGCCGCAAGCCACCCATAACTTCCACCTCAGGCAACCCGCCATCCTACTGTTCTGTGATCCCTTGATGCTTTTTCTTTCCATGCCTTTTCATTTTATTAAATATGAAATTTCTACAAAACACTAATACAAGCTATAATGATATTCACCTGGTTAATAGGAAGCAGTTAAAGAATAAGAGATGTAAGCAAACAGTTAAGAACAAGAGAGGATAAGTTCAAAGGATCGAGTTCTGGTTAATTGCAACTTCAACAAACAGAATCCAAAACCGTTACGCTTATACATCAATTATCATTGCAAACCTATCAAAGTGAAAAACATTACAAAAACATAATTTATCATTGCAAACCCTTAAAACTGCAAAATCATTGAACAAACATAGAGTAAAATTGGGTATCGAAGTCAAAGACATTTAGAGAAAAATTAGGCATCGAAGTCATTCGAAAGAAATCAGAGGTAATAATACAAACTTTACTTACATCATTTAACAAACATAGAGTGTAGAACCTGTTACCAAAATCACCATAAACCCTGACAACAAAAATATATCACGCAAAACCACACAAGAATAACAGTGCCAAGAAGAAAGACATTTAGAGAAAAATTAGGCATAGAAGTCTCTCGAAAGAAATCAGAGGTAATAATACAAGCTACACTTACTTCATTGAACAAACATAGAGTGTAGAACCTGTTATCAAAATCATCATAAACCCTGATAAAAAAAACATATCATGCAAAACCACTCAAGAATAATAGTGCCAACCAAGAAGAAAGACATTTAGAGAAAAATTGGGCATAGAAGTCTTTCGAAAGAAAATAGAGGTAATAATACAAGCTACACTTGCTTCATTGAACAAACATAGAGTGTAGAACCTGTTATCAAAATCACCATAAACCCTGACAACAAAAACATATCATGCAAAACCACTCAAGAATAACAGTGCCAACCAGGAAGAAAGACATTAAGAGAAAAATTGGGTATGAAAGTCTTTCGAAAGAAATTAGAGGTACTAATACAAGTTACACTTGCCTGTCAGGGTCCTCTGATTTCTTTTGAAAACTTCCATGCCCATTTATTTGATTTCACAAAATCAGACGAACACATATAGTGAAGAAGATAGTTAACAAGAGAATGTGAGATTACCGTAGCTTAGTGGGTTATGGAGTGAAGATGATGCGGTGACAGCAATAAATGCAGCTGTATTTGTTGACTTTTTAATTTAAAATAATAAAAATTTAACAAATTTGGTAGGGAAAATTGAGATTGAAACAATTCAAAAAAAAAATATTCAATGGAATGCATTGTTTTGGTTGTATTTGTTAACTTTTATAATTTTAAATAATTAAAAAAATTAAAAATAGCATATCAAATAGAATTTTGCATTGGAGTACAATGCTAAAATGATGTGCCAAATATAACATTTTACTATATTTCGTGCCAAATTGGGTATTGGTATTGACATATGCACTGGAGATGGTTTAACCAACTCTATCTCCTCTCTGTCACATAAATATCCAGTAATATTGCTGGTAGAGAATGATTTTGCTCACCCATACTAACTAAGGTGAACCATTACCCCCCACCCCAAGTGTTGACATGTGTCCCTAACTCTAAGTTAGGGACACGTGTCAACACTTGGGGTGGGGGGTAATGGTTCACTTTAGTAAATGAGGTGAGCAAAGTTGCACTCTTGCTGGTAACAGCTAGATAGCAGTACCTAGGACAAAATATAATTGATCTTGTTTTCATTTATAGGGCGTTTTCATAGGGAAAGGTTTTTTTTTTTTTTTTTCAATTTTTTTTAATTCTTTGCAAACAAGGGTTTATTAGTTATTACCCTTACAAACAGAAACTTGCCCAATGCATAAAATGATACCTGTCTATACACTAACGCTCCACTTATCTGAAAAGATAAATAAAAAATTCAAGTCTTATATTATTGATCGATTAAACGCTACTGTGTTTCTCTGTTATTTATAGTAATCACATTAAAATTTGGGTGATCTAGCTTACAAAACAAAGTCATAATGTGCTGCAAATTCTAAGAGTGTGATCAATATTGGTTGTACCTATATATATATATATATAAACAAGGTGATGTCATAACGAACATCAGACAATGTTGATGTTCATTATGACATAAACAAAAGTAGAATCACTAAATATTTTTTAAACCTTCAAATATTACACAACAACCCATCTTACAAAAATAAATCCCAATCAGATTAAAAAAAATTAAAAAATAAGTTTGTTCATATCACTTTGCTTGAAGTCTACTTGACTTCATTAGTGGTTGACCAAGATTCATAGCATTTGTTTGAGTTCTCTTTCTACCTCTAGTATTCTTTATGCCGGGGGATTTCTTCAGCTTCTCGTCCGATGCACCAACTGGAAGAGGAGCTACCCGCAACATGGGGGCATCAATATCTTTCTAAAGGGCTTTTTCTAAGTCTCTGGCCACGTCTTCTGCTTGTGTCCCCAGATTGACATATGTTGTACCCTCAGTCTGCTGTTCCTCCACAGTAGCATATTTGCCTACTAAATTATATTGTAATACACCAATATTACATATCGTGTCAAGGGAATTACTCAGATTGGAAACAATATATCACTCTAATTTCTGAGTTCAACAATTCCCGATGACTTCATAAGAAAAACAATATATCAACAAATACACAGAACATTCTAAGGTGCCAAATTATTGGGAAAAATTTAATCCAAGCAGACTCTTTTAGTGTACAAAGGAAATATATAGGTAGGAAAACGAGAGCAAGATTTTTCAAGTAGTATAAAATAGTCTCACTAGTTTTCCTTTCCTGTGTCTCTTTTTTTTGGGTCCTCTTGGTGGTGTAAAACAAAACGCACCTTCAACTATTTCTCTCTGGTGGTCATTTCCAGTAAAATTTACATTCCTTGGTTTCCTTGAATCTTCCTTTTGCATTGAGTCCACAAAACCCTGTAACGTAAAAATTGTATTGTCAGACATCAATCCTGACATCTGTGTACCTTCGTCAGCGGGAGAGGAATTATCATTCCGTTCATTTAGAATCCCTTCAGCAGGGGACCCGTGTTGTTGTCATTCTCTAATATCAGTGTCATCATCACTTTTTGAATAACCAGAACTGCTGCCCTGGCTAACCCTATAAGAAGGATCTGACTTTGATGACGACTCAAACGTTCAACATGTTTCATCCACTTGTTTGTTCGAAGTCTCCACACCTTTGTCCTGTAAACAATACCAACAAACTTATTTGGATAACAAGATGAATTGAAGTCGTAAATTTAAGATAACTGAAAAACTAACAACTAAACGTACCACACCACCAGCTCTTTCGATCTTCACGACTTGATCATACTGTCCCTTAATGAGCAATTTGGTCATCCCAGATATTATGGACAGTAGCTCATTAACTTGGTCAACGTGCACCTATAAGGCCAACAGTAATGCTATATAATGAACTACATACGGCATATATCGATTCATAATTCACAAGACACAAAAAATAACTACGCACATATCGATAGAGTGCAGGCACTTTTGTGTAGGGTTGTCCCTTAGTATTTGCATTAGCACACATGTGAAGTTTGAGTTTTTGCATTCCACGAGAGGGAGTTGCCAAGGCGGTAACTCAAAACTGCAGATCAATTTGGGATCCAACACATCCTACTCAGATAAAAATACAACAATATCAAAAAAACATATAATCATGGATAGTTATAGGGTATACATTACATGTTAAACCAACCTCATCAATAGGGTAATTCTTGAACTTTTTGTGTCACTTTACGAAGTCCCTGTAGTTTCCTGGACTATCAACGTTTGGCTCCAAGAAATCAGAAGCATCCAAACCCCCCATCCACATATTAGCCTCATCAGTAGTAATCGGGTAGTCCCCCAGCATAGATGCTGGTGGGACTTTGGGTACACGGGGTGAAGTCAATCCTAAGCTTTGAACACTCACTCGCTCTCCCAAGTACCAAGTGTACATGCATGGCCCATCTAACAATATTCTACACTTGGTGGCCTAGAACGATTGTTGTACATAAGGAGGTAATTGTTTATCAGCCTTACCCCATGGGTGCATATTTACCTGAAATAAAACAAAATTTTAACAATATTAATCATATCACAAGAGGTAAACAGTTATGAATAATAATTTAAGATTTAGAGATAATTCCAACGGTGTTCAATGCTTACATTCTTCACTTTCAGGTTCCTCAAAATATCTCTTATATCAACGTACTTTATTTTCTTCCCTCTAACCCATCTCAAGGCCCGGGGGTAAGTTTTATCATCTCTCAAGCATTTCACTGAGTTTGCAATTGGCTTGATATACTCATAATCCCACACCTACATATATAGCAGCCAACACAGCCAGAAAGAATATAAAAGGGATAAAGAAACATGATGTACATAATCACTAAAATTTTAAATACAATACGTAGAAATCATTACCTCTTAAGCATGGTAAAAACCACTAGTACTGTGATTCCCTCTGACAACAGCATCCACGTTTCTATACAAAGTTGAAAGGCCAACCCCACCCTAATTGTACAAACTTATTGAGGACAAGTCCTTCAGGTTAGGTATGTAGTACAGATAGGCTGCCCCAGCTTTGTCGCAAAATAAATTGCTGCAAAGCAATACGATTATGAACACCCTTGTTAATCTTGATACATCCTCCTCGCCAATTTCCTTCCCCCCGAATCCTATATATGCATAATACAACTCTGAAAAAGTAACCCTCTTCTTTGCAATATTTGCCATCAGCTCTTCAAACCACTTGATGAGCTCATCTCTCTTCTTGTAAGCGTCCATATCATACTCAAGAGGCTTTCCACAAAAAGGTATGCCCCGTAATTGCACTAAAATCTGTCGGGGTCATCGTCATCTCCTCGATTTCATTGAAGTAGAAGGTATGTGTGGTATCCCACCACCGGTAGGCTAGGCCTATGATAATTGTTCGCTTTCTGGTTGATAAATCTTTTCCCAAAACCTTTATAAACTCGCCAAAACCAGCTTCAGAAACCTTCTTCTTCACAGGGTCAGGCAATTCTTTGTACCAGGATTCACAAAATGAACGATTTCCGTAGCCTTTTATTTCATGCACAACAAAATAATTGAAAACCTATTGAAAACCTACCAACAAACTAGTACACTGGTTATTGTACAATGGTTTTTTCATGCACAACAAAAATACATATAGCAATCTAGTTATCGTATGGTAACAAAAAAATGATTGTATGATCGTCATTCACAATAGACAGATCACAAAAGAAATACATATGTCATTCAAATATAATACAGTATAACTAATGATTGTATGATTGTCATTCAAACAGTATAAATATCATAAACCAACATTAACTGAACATGGAAATTCTTGTTAATTCCCAATAGTGATAGTTGCTTTTGAAATGAAAAGTTGAAATGTATTGATTACCAGAAATTTTTTTCAAAATGAAAAACTGAAATGTACTGATTACCATAAATTTTTTCAAATCACATCTTTCCCTATATATATATATAAAGGTGTTATCCAATCAAAGGTACTTACCTTCAGCATTATGTGCAATTCATGATCCACATGGAGATGATTCTTTGTAACATCACGAGCTCGCAAAGGCTTCCATAACTTGATTCCGTAACATGTAGGACAATAACCACCTGGACTATCTTCATTATACAATCCTTCACCATTCTCTTCATCCTGATCTTCTTCGTGTGAAGCTTCGATGGTGGTTTCAAGCACTTTCTTACGTTGTGCCATTGTAATGATTAAGAAATCCCTATAAAACACAAATTTAAACTCCTGTCTTTATTGCTCAATGTTTATTGTTGACTTAAACAAGCATCATATAATATAACAAAATAAAAAAAGAAACAAACAACACACATATATAACACATCATAAATAAATTTTGGGTAATAAATCAACAATTAATGTCAACGATTTCTTTTTTGTTTTTTTTATTAGGACAAATAAACCCTAAATGTAATATTTAGTATGAATAATTAAATATTTACTCACCTCTTCAGAATGAAAATCAAAGCAGCATCAAATTTCTTAAGCCCTGAGACCTTTCAAAATATTTGCGAAGATAAAGAATATTTTGACTGCCACAAACACGATGAATTTTTAATTTATTTTTTTTTGTTAAGGTTCCAATTAACCGTGATAAACTTTAACTTATAACCCAAAAAGACCTTTCGCGCTTCTTAATAACTCAAAAGGTTAAACTTATAAGATTACCCTTAATAAAGAGAATAGCACAAATAAAAACATGACATGTGTCCATAGAGGGGATAAATTTGTCCATATCGAATTGACATATTTGTATAGGGAATTGGTCTATTATTTAATTTCTTTTGATACAATCATGCCAAAGTAGTTGCCCAGTGCATGTTAAGTTGATTACCCAACTAAAAAAACAGATAATTATGATTATTTTCAAAATAAAAGATATTTTTAATTTTTTCCACCAACTCCTGTCTTTCACGCTAACTGAAAAGCATCCAATTTTGTGTCCCGATAAACAATCTTTGCATAGTCTTCGAAAGTTTCGAATCCATCTTCATGACCTACAATAACAAAAAAGTTTGTAAATCACCTATGTCTTATATTGATTATGGGAAGATTTGTTTTCATAACATAGTCTTCATCTTGAAACAGCTTTTGCATCGTTGGCTCGAAAGCTGTTCCCGTTCCTGTAGAATGGACAGATGCCAACCATCTCTCCTTTTTATGAACACCTTGTATCCGCCATACACCTTTAAAATGTTGTGCACTTCTCTTGATGTTGTTTAGTTGTTATGCTCAATTGAAATAGTTTTGAAGTAATTTAATGAACTTATATGTTTCTAAAAGAGTAATGCTAGATGTCCCTATTTTTGTATAGTTCAAAACCGAACAATAGTTTGTAGCATATGTAACATATAATTACGCAGTAAAATGAGTGACTATAAAACAATAGCTTTGATCATTGGTAAATGATGTGGCATATTAATGTAAAATTTTCTTTGGTAATTATGTTATGTTAAACCAAAATGGAAAAAAAAATTCATCGAGGCTCGATAGTCTTTGATCCATTGGGATGAATATTGTCCTATTTTAGTTGGAAAAACCAATTTTTGCACAGTCCATAACCACACAACAAACACAAACACAAGTCAATAGTTTGTAGCATATGTAACAAATAATCTCTGGTAAAATGCCTGACCATAACAATATATTTTAATGTAACGTATTATAACAAAATTTAAAAATTAGTCGTTTGTTACCTGTCATTCAGTACAATAGAATTCATGAAATTGGAAATAAGAAACACAATTCATATTCATAGGTAAGTTTAAAAACAATCACACTTTAGAAAGTAATCAATAATACAAATCAGACGGCGCAATTGTCCATAATATATTGAGTTTGCAGTGGACTAAGCTTTTCCCATTCTCCATTTGGCTGAACCATCATCATACAATCTTGGAAGAGCTTGAAGCTAGCCCTATGACCTACGCTATAATGATGTTGGATATCTCGAATATGTAATTCTGAAGTCTGAAAAATCTTCCAAGAGGAGTCCGTGGACATCCTTTCATTTAGGACCTTATATTTTTCCTCCAGTACTACAACACGGCAATTAATTCGAATGACTTCAGTAGAAACATCTTCAGTAACTAGATGAGACATAATGGTTGTTTCCTTGGTAGTGGATGGTGATAGATTTTTTGTTTCTTGTTTGAAAGAAGAGTATTTTTTGGTTTTGTCAATAAAGGTAAGTGATGAGTAATGGCATTCCATTATGTAGATTACAAAGAAATTTCAAATAATAGTAAAAAAAAAAATTAGGTGGAGTCGTTAATTTAATGAATTGGCAACCCACATTTATAGAGAAAACCAATTTACACCCTTGACAATCGAGTGCATTTTTGCTCACCCACACTAACTGGGGTGAACCATTACCACCCATTCCATTTGTTGACACAAGTCCCAAACTTAACCCAAAGTCCAAAATTAACGTAAAGTTAACCAAAGTTTGGGACACGTGTCAACAAATGGAGTGGATGGTAATGGTTCACCCTAGTTAGTATGGGTGAGCAAAAATGCACTCTTGACAATCTCCTATATAAATCGATTTAATTAATGTTTACTTTTATCATTGGTGTTGGAAACGAGAAGTAGGCAATGAAGGGAAACCTAATTGATCTGTAAGTTCCTCGAGTTTTGATTGGCATATTTCAGTGACAAACCACAAGTAAGGTTTGATGTAAGAGTAGCTTAGGGTTTTGATGGTTGGTACTTTGCACAACCAAGGCCCTCTCAAGTCCTCAAGAGATCAAGCACTTCAAAAGTAAATTTCTAAGTGCTTACTTACTTATGAAGAGATGTAGTTGCACACACTCACAACACATGCAAAATTCTTATTTTTGTATGTTGTGGTTCTTTATTATATGTGCATTAATGTTTATTAATCTTTTTTCATGCATGTTTAACTTGATTGCATCATGGTTTTTAAGGGTGCTGTACAATCGCCCTTCAGGCGCCCTACGTACAGCGCATGTATGGCGGATAGAGCAAATTGCTCTTGACCGCTCTACGTTCGCCATATGTAGAGCAGTGCCACTGGTCGATTTTTTTATCGCCCACATTCCACCCTTCAGATGCCCTACGTACAGTGGGTGTATGGCGGTTCTCAAAATCCCGAGAGCAAGCTCCCTTGGTTCGCCTGATTTCCACCCTACACAGAGTAGTCATGAAAAACTTGTTCTTCATTTCCCAGGTGAACCGCCCTACAACCGCCCTATGTATGGCGGGTGTAGGACAATCAAGGCAAAATTTTTGAAAACGTTGCAAAACGATGTAGCATCAATTTGTCACCCTATATATATGCTACTCTTACTTTAGGTCACTTTGAAGAGAGTCTAAATCATATTTTGACTTAGCATTTTTCCAAAGAGAAAAATTCACTAAAGAACTCTCCTTTGTTTACTCAATCACATATCCAAGTGCATCAAATCATCATCTAGCATCATCCATGATCATCTAGGTGTAATCTATACTTGGGTTTTTATTCAACACTTTTTGCTTGGTAAGTTAGTCACTAATATCTTACATATTTTATGTCTTCCTTAACGAGCAATCTCATTTATTACTAGCATGCTTATAGAATATATTCTATTGTCAAGATTGAGATGATTGTATTGATTGTTTGAGAGTTGTATTTTGATAGTTATTTTTAGGATTGTTTAATATTTGATAGCTAAGCTTTATAACATGTCATATAGCAAAGATTGATATCTAGAATTGTGATTATTGTCATATTTCTTCCTAGATAGGCATTTAGTGTAACCTAGCATTACTTGCTCTTTGAATATCATATTATTCACATTAGGTTAGTTATTCTCTTCATTGAGAAGTAAGTCTTGTGACTACCGGTGAGTGGTGCAAGCAAATTGGACTAGGTCCACTTTTATAGGCCTGCAGGTAGTAGTGGTGGGTTACAGACCGTGGGAGGTTGAGATCAAACTAGGTTGTAAACGTCATTACAATTAGTGGATTCGAGATTCGTGTGTGGCACACATAACAGCCCGTGGTTTTTCCTTGTTGAAAGTTTCCACGTAAATATCAAGTATCTTTTATATTTTCGCACATATTACACTTGCTATATAAATTGACTAGTTAGGGGCATTTTCGTAAACTTGACTAATCAAGAAAATTGGGTAAAATTGATTAAAAGCTATTCACCCCCTCTAGATTAATATTAGAACATACCGTTATGTGTTTCAATTGGTATCAGAGCTGGTTCCTAGATATACTTAGGTGATCTTTTGCTCATTTTGGTGTGTTGTGCATTTTGTGTGATTTTTGATCATTCATACATATGCATTCATTTCATTCATTCTTAAACAATATGAGTGGAAACGCTGGTGGAAATGGTGGTGGCAACGAGGGTGCTTCAAGCACAAGACATCCACTTCTCACTGGGTTAAATTATGCATTTTAGAAAAGCAAGATGGAGTCGTACATATGCCAAATCCATGACCGGGCTTGGATGGCGGTAGAAGACGGCTACGAATCACCAATGATGACTCCTACGGGTGAAGGAAAGAATGTACTCAAGCCTAAGGCACAATGGAACGCGCAAGAGTTTGATGCATCAAAATGGAATAGGAAGGCAATGCATGCCATCCTATGTGCAATGGACGAAAATCAATACAAATTGATTCAAAACACTAGGATAGTTAAGGAGGCATGAGACATCCTAGAGGTTGCACATGAGGGAATCGAAGTGGTGAAGGACTTTAACCTTCAAGTCCTCCAAACTCAATTTGAGATGCTCAATATGGAGGAGAATGAATGCTTCAACGATTTTAAGATCAAGTTGATGGATATAGTCAATCAAAGTCATCAACTTGGTGACCCTTACTCGGATAAAAGGATCAAGTAAAAGATTATGAGATCACTTCCCAAGAGATTTGAATCCAAGGTAACGGCTTTAAAGGAGAATAACACCTACAAAAATATGAAGCCGAGTGAGGTGATTGAGAGACTTCTAGCTTATGAGTCTGGGAAATGTCCTATCTCTATACCTCCTAAAAAGCAAAAGGGAATTGCTTTGAAAGCCTCTAAAGTTGAGAATGAGGAAGAGAAGGATGACTCGGATGAAGACATGGCCTTGTTGATGAGAAGGTTCAAGAGGTTTGTTAAGACCGAGAAGAAGGGATTTGGATCCAATGGTCAAGACTTGAAGAAAAGGACTCCTTTCAATAGGTTTGAGTCTAGACAAGAGAAGAGTGAAAAGAAAGGGATCTAATGCTATGAGTGTGGTGGTATATGACACATCGCTCCCAATTGTGGTAATTTGAAGAACAAGAAAAAGAGAGTGATGACCGCCATGTGGAGTGGAAGTGATAACTCCGATGAGAGAGATGAGTCTTCGGATGATGAAGAATTTATGGCTAACTTCATAGCCTTTGCCTCCTCCCATAAGAGCAAAGGTGCTAGTGAAGAAGAGAATGAGAGTCAAGAGGAATTTGACGCAAGTGATGATGGCTCTTCATCAATATCCACAAATGGAAATGTGGATATGATGGATCTCCAAGACTACATTGTCAAGTTTTAGAGTTAAAGGTTAAAGAACAAGAGAGAAATTAGGAGATTAAAGGAAGAAAACCTAGAGCTCTCAACATAAGTTGATCACTTAAGTGAACAAGTGATGAGATCTAAGAAGAATTAAAACAAGCTAAGAGATAAGCTAGCCTTGTCTATGAGGAATGAAGAAGGTTTGAAGAGAGAGCTTAAAAAAGCAAAAGGGTCAATGATTAAGATGGCCTCTAGCACAAAGAAGCTTGACCACATGCTTTGTGTTGGCAAGAGTCTTTGTGACAAGAGAGGTCTTGAGTTTGAAGATGGCAAGGAGACCTCCACTCCCAACAAGACCGTGTCTGTCTATAACTTGAGCTACAAAGAAGCCTCATCGGTACAAACTCATAGGAAGAAGATAGATCTAGGACAATATCCACATAGTGCATTAGTGAAGGTAGATTCAAGAAGACAACCTCAAGCTCAAATCTCAAGAGCTCCTAAGCTCCTCAAGCTAGCTTTCTTCAACAAATGGCTTACAAAAGAAAGAGACCAATCATGCAAGCTCAACAAAGGAAGCAATCTAGTCTTGGTCAACAACAAAGGAGGAGTGATCATATCTAATAACCAAGACTACCACAAAGACAAGAGAAGGCTCTTTTGCATATGCAAGGACATGGTATGATTCCTAACTACACTCCTACATATCATTTTTATGGTATTGATGGTCATATTAGACCAAATTGCTTTCATTATATTAACATGTGTAGAGTTATTAATATGACTGAAAACAGAAAGACAAGAGCCAAGTTGCATGTTCCTAGGAAGGATAATTCTAATATGCATGATCCTAGGACTTCTAGAGCTCAAGTACCTTTGACCACTAGGAAGAAAAGTGTTTCACCTAGGTGGATCAGAAGAGATGAATACTTTTGCCATGTTACTCAAATTGCCTTGAAAGCAAACTCTTCTAACTTTTGGTATTTAGATAGTGGGTGCTCTAGGCACATGATGGGAAACAAGAGTTTCTTTAAGATTCTTGTCATGGAGGAATGAGGATGTGTCACCTTTGGTAATAGATCCAAAAAGAGAGTTGTAGGGAAAGGAACCATTTCCATTCCTGGATTACCATCCTTGTACAATGTTTTATATGTTGATGGCTTGAAAGCCAATTTAATATGCATTTCTCATCTTAGTGATGAAGGATTTTCCGTCTTGTTTTCTAAAGATGATTGCTTAATCCTAAAGCCCGATGGACAAACCTTGTTGAAAGGTATGAGATCCAGTGACAATTGCTATTGTCTTGAGGCTAGAGTTGTCTCATGTAATATGTCCAAGGATGAGCAAATTGAGTTTTGGCATGAAAGACTTGGCCACATGAACTTTAGGGATTTACGAATCCTAGACAAGTTTAATGTTGTACGTGGCCTTCCCAAGCTTGGGAAGAAAGCCAATGTGTTTATGGACCTTGCCAACAAGGAAAACAAACCAAGAGCATGCACAAAAAGGGCATGTATCTCTCCACTAAGGAGCTCCTAGAGCTTCTCCACATGAATCTAATGGGTCATATGCAAACTGAGAGTTTAGGTGGAAAGAGATACATTTTTGTTTGTGTTGATGATTTCTCTAGGTTCACATGGACATATTTTCTTAGAGAAAAATCCGAAACTTTTGACAAGTTTAAAATGCTTTGTAATAAAATTCGAAATGAAATGAACTCTAGCATTAAAAGCATTAAATGGATTAGAAGTGACCATGTGAGGGAATTTGAGAATGTTTCCTTTGAAACATATTGTGATTGTATAGGCATTTCCCATTAGTTTTCGGCTCTTAGGACACATCAATAAAATGGAGTTGTTGAGAGGAAGGATAGGGTTCTTTAAGAGATGGCCCGTGTGATATTGCTTAGCAATAATGTCTCTAGGAACCTATGGGCTGAAGCCGTCAATAGAGCTTGCTATATAGGGAATAGAGTTTTCCTAAGGCCCGGTACTGACAAACCTCCTATGAGCTATGGAGAGGTAGGAAGCCAAATGTAAGCTACTTCCACACTTTTGGAAGCAAGTGCTACATTTAAATAACTGTAATCAACTTGGCAAGTTTGATGCTAAGAGTGATAAGGGTATCTTTATTGGCTATGCCTTAAATAGTAGAGAGCCTATAGAGTTTTCAATTTGAAGACACGGAGTGTCATGGAATCATCAAATGTTGTCTTTGATGATAATAAGCTCAAGTTTAGTGACCATGAGGAGGAGGTTGTTGTAGTTGATGATTTTCCTTTGGAGAAGGTTATGGAGACTTCTATTGTTGGGACGTCTAACCTTAAGGAAGGGGACATAAAACCTCTTGATAGAGTTCCTCTCTTAAATTCTAAAGAACCCGCTCCATGGGTTAGACATCTTCATAACAACGATGATGTTATTGGAGATATGAATGAGGGTGTTAGGACTAGATGTCAAATAGCTAATCTTATTAGCTACATGTGTTACACCTCTCAAAAAGAACCCAAAAAGGTTGATGAGGCGTTAAATGATAAATTTTGGGTTCTTACCATACAAGAAGAGCTAAACCAATTTGAAAGGAATGAGGTTTGGACTCTAGTTCCTAGGCCTAAGACCACTGATGTCATAGGCACCAAATGGATATATAGGAACAAATCCGATGAGGATGGCAACATAGTGCATAACAAGGCTAGACTTATTGCACAAGGATACTCTCAAATTGAGAGTACTGACTTTAAGGAGATATTTGCTCATGTTGCCTGTTTAGAGTCCATTAGACTTTTCTTGTCCATTTCTTGTGTGCACAAGTTCAAACTGCACCAAATAGACGTGAAAAGTGCCTTCCTCAATGGCTTCTTGTAAGATGAAGTGTTTGTGGAATAACCCAAGGGGTTTATAGATGCACACCACCCTTAAGAAGGCTTTATATGGGTTGAAACAAGCACTGAGGGCTTGGTATGAGTGTCTCACTCAATTTCTTGTTGACAATGATTACACAAGAGGTAGTGTTGACAAGACCCTATTCATCAAGAAAAACAATGATGAGCTTTTCATAGCTCAAATGTATGTTGATGATATAGTGTTTGGCTCCACCAACAACACCAAGGTCCAACAATTTGTTGATGTTATGTCTCAAGAATTTGAGATGAGTCTTATTGGTGAGCTAAGTTACTTCTTAGGTTTACAAATTAGGCAATTAAATGATAGGATTTTTATAACCCAAGCCAAATATGCCAAAAATCTACTGAAGAAGTTTGGTCTTGAACAAGCCAAACATTGTGATACACCTATGAGTACCACTTTAAATCTAAGCAGGGATGCTAATGGAAAAAGTGTGGAACAAACTCTATATCGGGGCATGATTGGTAGCTTGCTTTATTTGACTACAAGTAGGCCCGATATATCTTTTAGTGTGGGTGTGTGTGTTAGGTACCAAGCGAATCCTAAGGAGTCCCATCTGTCATTCGCTATGTGAATGGGACATCCAACTATGGGATTTGGTACTCTTTTGACACTAATGTTAGTTTGGTTGGCTTTAGTGATATGGATTGGACAGGAAATTATGATGATAGGAAGACCACATCAGGCGGTTACTTCTTTCTAGGCAACAACTTGGTGTCTTGGTTTGCAAGAAGCAAAACTCGATTTCCTTGTCCATGGCCAAAGCCGAGTACATAGCCGTGGGGAGTGGATGCACACAACTCCTATGGATGAAACAAATGCTAGTCGACTAAGGATTCAACCAAGGTAAACTCACTCTCTTTTGTGATAATACGAGTGCCATTAATGTTTCCAAGAATCCAGTACACACTCTAGGACTAAGCATATTGACATCCGTCATCACTTCATTAGAGAGCTTATTGAAAATAAATGCATAGTGCTTGAACATGTAGGCACAAATGATCAACTAGAAGACTTATTCACTAAACCCTTAGATGCAACTAGGTTTCATGCACTTAGTAGATCTATTGGAATATGTCTTGTGGAGTGATGTGGTTTGGTGATTGACCCCATTTAGGGAACTTAAGCGAAGAGAGCAATTGCATATTTGTTGAATGCAAAATTTTAAAAAATTTTATGCTCCTTTATTAATTGCATGAGTATCTTGGTTGCACATATGTATATATGCTTTTATCTCAATAAGTGTGAATCATGCTTTGAATGTAAATCATGGTTTGGTGATTGACCTCATTTGGGGAACTCAAGCAAAGAGAGCAATTGCATAATTGTTGAATGCAAAAATTTGAAAAATTTTATGCTCCTTTATTAATTGCTTGAGTATCTTGGTTGCACATATGTATATATGCTTTTATCTCAATAAGTGTGAATCATGCTTTGAATGCAAACCATGTTATTTTTCTGTTCAAACATGCATTTTTGGACTAGGAGATTCACATAGGAAGTACGTATTGATTGACCTATAATGATCTCCATAACATGATGATTCTTAATGACATGCTCAAATGAAAAAGCATGATTTGATGATTGCAATTTTTAAATGCAAAACAATGTGTGAAAAGCTTATGAGACTCAAAATGAACAAAGGATCTTGTATCCATTCTAAGGATTTTAAAATCCAAAATGTCTCTCTTTATTTATTTGTTGATCATGTCTACTATAATACGGATATCTTATTCGGAAAAATCAAATAGGGTGCAAAGTTGCTCATGACATGGTTTGCTTATAAAGTTGGATATAGTTCTCTAAAATTTAAATCAATAAATTCTCTATATCCTTGATTTAATTCATGACAAATGGTGAAATTGGTTTGAATTCATATAGGAAACCTTTATCATTTGCTTTGCCAAAATCCATTGATTTTTGGACTTGAATGTAGTATGTCTTGCATGCAAAGAATTTTAATCACACATAAAGTGCATAAAGTGCCTTATATGATTATGCAAATGACATGTATGCTTCTATCTCTCTTTGCTACAAATGACCCGTTTGGGGGAATACTCCTTTGCCCATCTCATGACAAAAAAGGGGAGTAGTATGTGGTAAGGGGAGTATGATAATTGTGCTAATTGTAGTAGCAAAATTACATGTTGGGGAGAATACACATTGAGGGGGAGTAACCCGTTGAGGGGGAGCATTGCATTCACATACATTGCATGATGTTGTACTTAAATTCTTTAATGCAAATGCTTATTTTAACTTCACATAATCATCTCACAATACACTTGCTTTTGAAAGTGTAATTTTTTGTTTTGAAGGATTGATAGTTCTACAAGAGATTGAGGACTTGAAGTTTTATATTTTATATATCTTTGTAATGTAGAATATCATTGCTGACCTTTAGTTTCAATTTTGTGAGGATCAATGTAAGTGGTGGTTTTGTCATGAAATAGCCAAAAGGGGAGATTGTAAGTTCCTCAAGTTTTGATTGGCTTATTTCGGTGACAAACCACAAGTGGAGTTTGATGTAACGGTAGCTTAGGCTTTTGATGGTTGGTGCTTTGCACAACCAAGGCCCTCTCAAGTCCTCAAGAGATCAAGCACTTCAAAGGTAAATTTCTAAGTCCTTACTTGCTTATGAAGAGATGTAGTTGCACATACTCACAACACATGCATAATTCTTATTTTTGTATGTTGTGGTTCTTTATTATGTGTGCATTAATGTTCATTAATCTCTCTTCATGCATGTTTAACTTGATTGCTTCTTGTGTGTTTAAATGCCTTATCATTGATGCATCATGGTTTTTAAGGGTGATGTAAAACTGCCCTTCAGGTGCCTTACGTACAGCGCCTGTATGGCGGATAAAGCAAATTGCTCTTGACCGCTCTACGTTCGCCATACGTAAAGCGATGCCACTGGTCGATTTTTTTATCGCCCACCTCCATATAAATGCCCTGCATACATTGGGTGCATGGCGGCTCTCAAAATCCCGAGAGCAACTGCCTTTAGTTCGCCTAATTTCCGCCCTACGCGTAGAGCGGTCATGAAGAACTTGTTCTTAATTTCCCAGGTGAACCGCCTTACAATCGCCCTACGTATGGGGGGTGTAGGGCGGTCAAGGCAAATTTTTTGAAAATTTAGCAAAACGATGTATCATCAATTTGTCACCCTATATATATGTTACTTTAACTTTAGGTCAGTTTGAAGAGAGTCCAAATCATATTTTGACTTAGCATTTTTCCAAAGATATAAAATCACTAAAGAACTCTCCCTTGTTTACTCAAACACATATCCAAGTTCATCAAATCATCATCTTGCATCAACCATGATCATCTAGGTGTAATCTATGCTTGGTTTTTATTCAACACTTTTAGCTTGGTAAGTTGGTCACTAATATCTTACATATTTTGTGTCTTTCTTAACAGGCAATCTCATTTATTACTTATGTGCTTATAGAATATATTATATTGTCAAGATTGAGATGATTGTGTTGATTGTTTGAGATTTTTATTTTGATAGCTATTTTTAGGATTGTTTAATCTTTGATAGCTAAGCTTTATGATATGTCATATAGCAAAGATTGATATCTAGGATTGTGATTATTGTCATCTTTCTTCCTAGATAGGAATTTAGTGTAACCTAGCATTACTTGCGTTTTGAATATCATATTATTCACATTAGGTTGGTTATTCTCTTCATTGAGAAGTAAGTCTTGTGACTACCGATGAGTGGTGTAAGCAAATTGGACTAGGTCCATTTTATAGGCCTGCGGGTAGTAGTGGCGGGTTATAGACCGTGAGAGGTTGAGGTTAGCCTAGGTTGTAAACGTAATTATAATTAGTGGATTCGAGGTTCGTTTGTGTTGCACATAACAGCCTGTGGTTTTTCCTTGTTGATGGTTTCCACGTAAATATCAAGTGTCTTTTATATTTCCGCACATATTACACTTGCTATATAAATTGACTAGTTAGGGGAATTTTTGTAAACTTGACTAATCACGAAAATTGGGTAAAATTGATTAAAATCTTTTCAGCCTCTAGATTAATAATAGAACACACCGTTAATGTGTTTCATGACCAATTACGCGCATAACAGAGTATTAATTACCGATACACAGTTATCATTGACGTTGTGTGTTCGAGTCTCTCCCTCTCCCCATACCCCGAATTATTACTATATTTCAAAAGAACATGTACATATATTTATGTTTTGCTGTTATGATATTTTATTCATACAAACTTTTATAATTATAAAAAATTAAAATAGTTTTGGATGTTAGAAAAATACCGAGTACAATTTAAATTTTAATTAATTTTCTAATTCCTAAACACTATTATTGAATCATGAATAAATGAATATAAGGTTTTCCTATATTATTTTTAAAGTAATTAAAAATAACTTATATTAAACTTATACTAACTCTATAAATTAACTTATATTCCAACTACTAATTTACTACGCCTGCTCTTGAAACCGTTTCTGTCTCCGTCCGTGATAGGGGATTGGTATGTTATTTAATTTTTTTTATACAATCACACCAAATTAATTGCCCAATGCATATTCAATTGATTACCCAAATAAAACAAATAATTATGAGTATTTTCATATTGAATATTTCCACCAACTCCTGTCATTGGGCAATTAGTGATCGGTTTAAAAAATACAAATGAAATTACTTTTGTGTCCCTAAATGAAACCGTTGGAAACCCAACGGAAATATTATAATTTATAAAAAAACCTCTCTTCAACACAGATGCACAAATTTAATTCTTTCTTTCGTTTTGCTTTACAGACATACAATTGTAAACAATCGTTCATATCTTTTATGACATACATTGATAAATTTCTTTCTTCTACGAATACATCATCCCACTATAGAAGGAAGTTCAAGCACATCAAGAAACACCAATGGTGGAATGATTACATTCAGAAACAAATACTGTGAATGTGGGAAAATGGCTGCATTGAAATCTCTGAAACGAAAACCAATCCAGGTAAGTTGTTTTATACTTGTGAGAAAGTAAACGATGCAGGCTTTTTAAATGGTGGAAGCCAGATCCAACAGTTTTTCAAACTTGGCAAAAGACTGAAGAAATCAGTAGAGATGTGGAAGAAATCAAGGTGTTATCAGCAAAGATGCAGAAGCTGGAAACATGTTTCCATGGAATAAAGCCCAACTTAGAGTCCATTCAAATTGGCTTAAGAATGATGACACTATATAATTTAATTTTCTTTGGTGTTTCATCAGTTGTGTTGTTTCTAATTGTACTAATGTTAGTGATAATAACAGAACGTGTAATGCATGCATGATTTAAATGAAAGTAACATTGTTTTGAACTTATATTCAAGTTTTACTTTTAATATGATTAAATCCCTAGAAAAAGGATAATCATATACGCATTGCTTCAAATGATTGTTATATATTTTATTGTTGATCATTTTTAATTTGAAATTTATTGATGTTTTTTTATGTTATTAGCTAAAGTAAAATGAAACAATTCACTTTAGCTTGTGACCATCATTCTTGTAATGTTGCCACTTCTGACCAACTAGTTGCGTGCCAAATGAAAAATGGAAATATACATATAATTATGATTTACATTCGTCATCACATTATATGGATAAAATTGTCTAAGTTACAAGCAAAAAAACAAAAAAATGAGTTGGAATATCTAGCAGTGTTTTTATTTTTATTATGTTTTCATCACATTCAAGGATCATTTAAACTTAGTTTTCTGATATGCAACTAATTTCATACAACAATAAATAACCAGTACACTTTAATAAAATAGTAACACATAGAAAGCATACCATTCACATACATTTTTATGTGATTCTAGAAAAAACGATAACAAAATTTATGATTATAACAAAAATATGGAAAAACATTGACATATAAATCAATATAAAAAGAAAAAACAGAAACAGCAATCACCGGCCCAGGGCATCCCTTGCTTGTGTCCAATCAATTTCATCCCGATGACCATATGGTTGAATAGTCTTCATATATTCTCTGAAGAGATTGAATCCATCACGACAACCATTCTCAAAGTGGTTTTGCACGTCTTGAATGTGAAAGCCACTGCTCTGAAACCTCTTCCAAGACCTGTTAGTAGAAATACTTGTACAAAGGCGGGAGTTAGTGGCCTCTAATAATTCCACACGGGTACTCAGTTGAATGAGTATATCCAACTCTCCATCCTTGAGTAGAGGAGACTCAACGGTTATTTTCTCAGAGGAGGAAGCCGAAGGGTATGCTGTCTGTGAAGAAGACGAAATTGATGGGTTTGTTGTTGCTTTAGAAAAAGTTGATTTATTTCTTGATTTTTCTGAAGATTTCGGTGACAGTTTAGAGAGATCCATAGTGATTAACAAGATGAAAGTTTTATTTATTTATTTATTTATTTTTTGAAAAGACAAAGATGAAGAAAGTTCTGGATTCCACTCTTTTATAGAGACAATAAATTCAAAATATTTATTACTTAAATTAAAATGTGATTACAAGTTAATACACGTAATTGATTAGACTTGTGGAGTTCAACCAATTCACTTATAACAAAAAATAATTTAAATATGGGAAACCGTGTTATTTCTTATTAATGAGAATGGGATGATTCTAGAAAAAAGTTATAGCATTTCAATCACTAAACTCGTATCACGAGTAATAAATCTTTATGTTTATCTTAATGGGAATGGGAAGGCTGTTAATGGGTGTCTAGAAAACATTTATTGTGACCTTTCAATTACTAAACTCATTTCACAATTAATAAATCTTTATGTTTACTTATTTTTGGAAGTTTAAACCCCTAATGTCTACAAAAACGTTATAATGTTTCAATCACTAAACTCGTATAACGATTAGTAAATCTTTATGTTTATCTTAATGACAATGGGAAGGATGTTAATGGGTGTATAGATAACATTTATTATGATGACCTTTCAATTACTAAACTCATTTCAAAAGTAATAAATCTTTATGTTAACTTATTTTTGGAAGTTAAATAAATAAAATAAATACCATGGACAATATAAACACTGTATTAAACCATACAATAACAAATATTTTATTTTGAATGTATGGTTGCTAGGTAAAATTCTAGCTTTTAAATGTCAATCAAATGGTGTTTATAGATTTACAAATTTTAAAAAATATTAAAATAAAGAGTAATAACTCTCTCACATTAATTACCATGGACATTATAAGCAAGATGACCATGCATTGTGTAGTAACGTTTTATTTTTCTAGAGAATATGGAGTTTGGACAGAAAATAAATCCAATTATGACTTTAAATAGTTGCAGTGGAGATGTGTGTATCTGCATTTCTCATTTTTTATAATTTTGCCAATTTGACCAAGCTAAATTAAACTAAAAAGGACAACAAAGAAAATGGATAATATAGATCAACTTCACTAATAAACATTAGAGTTGTGAACAAGCAAATTTAAACATAAACTGAAATATATTATCACACCATTAAAGAAATGATTACACAAAAGCGGGTACATAAAATGGCATTTAAAGCGCGTAATAACAAACAAAGGAAAATAGGAAATATTGCAATTACGTGAACATTCAGTCCAGTGCACCTCTGGCTTTAATGGGATCAACATTATCCCATTTTCCTTCTGGGAAAATCTTCTTCGTGTAGCCCCTCATGAGTTCAAAGCCAACCTTATGACCGCAATCAAATCCTAGCTGGACCAGACAAAGGTACGATTCTAAAGATCTGGACAATCTCCTAGTTACTTCATCTACGATAACCTCGGTATCTCCTCTAATTTGACAACCCTTTCCTTCATAAGTCAGATTTTCTGGAGAGTTACTCCATTACTTTCTTCATTTGGTGAAGATGGAGCGGTTACTTTTTCTTTTTTGGGACAGAGATCGTGTTTGTCCATATCTCCAAAAAGTTGTTTACAAGAGAATAGCAAAAAAATTAGAATGAGAAGTGAGAACAAAATGGTATAGGGCTTTGATTTATAATAATAATTGACCAATTAATGGTATTCATTATTATGATAATGTGACATAGTTAATCCTTTGTACATTAAAATTAATAAAATTTTGCTTATATATATGAAAAACAAAAAAACAAAAAAATTAAATAAAATAAAATAAAAAAATAAAAAAACCCTTGGAATATGAAAATTGAGGAATGCTATCTAACTTCCCCATTTGCCTTTTCCATTAACCTTTCACACTCATTGTTTGACAAGTATAAACTTTTTCATTTAATAAAAAGGTCCCATTTTTTGGTGCAAAGCTTGTTTACATCTTTACCCTTAATGGATGCTTCTATCATTTCATTAATAAGAGGTAAAAACGTAAACAAGCTTTGTAGCAAAAAGTGAGAGGTTTTTAATAAATGAAAAAGTGCATACATGTCAAGCAATGAGTGGGAAAGGTAAATAGGGAAGGTAGATATCATTCCCCTATTAAATAATTAATGAGTTTGTTTCATGAAGCATGTGTACATCATATGATCGGTGGTAAATGATGTGGCATATTGATGTCAAAAATTCTTTGGTAATTATATTAAAACAAAAATAGAAAAAATTATTGAAAAACTTTTATCATGGGATTTAGTTACTTCTTCCAGGTTGACCTCTAAATGATGCATAACACATTGCAAAGCATCATAAGATTTCTTCTTAGTAACAATTTCAGTTTGATGATCCATTGATAGCATTTGTAAGCATAAAGTTGGTCTACATTTTTAAAGATAAAGCATTACGAGAATTATGGTCAGAAGCTAAAGTGACTTGTTTCATTTCATCCATAATAACATAAACATCAATAAATTTCAGATTTAGGCCCCGTTTGATTTTTTGTCTCAAGACTGAACAATGCTGAATGTTACTGAAGACTAAACAGTGACTAAAAACTGAAAACTAAAAACTGAAAAATATGTTTGTTTTTTTCCACTGAAAACTGAATATAAGTGATAAGTTGTTTGTTTTTTTTAAGTTATAAATTTCTAAAAATAAATTTATTTAGTTATTAATAATATTTCATACATTATTCCATTTGTTGAATTACATTGACAATGAACATAATATTTGATGATGATACATTCTAAAATTCTCAAGAAATATTGACAAAAACAAAAAATCAACTACTACTTGATTTTGACCCAAAAAGCTTAACTAGGAATACCTTCATGGACCACAAACAACTGGTAATGTCCTGGTGGCGCGACTGCCCCACTGGCCGGTGGATGACCTCTCACAACACGGATCCAAGAACTGATCTTTTGAACTTGCTCATCTAAAGGCAAAATCAATGAGAACATTTTTGCTCACCCCCTTTCAAGGGAGGTAACCATTACCCTCTCTCCCCCCCCCTTCTGCATGGATGACATGTGTCCATTGAGGGGGTAAATTTATCCAAACACGATTATCTTTTGGACAAATTTACCCCCTCCATGGACACATGTCATCAATGTAGGAGGGGGGTAATGCTTACCCCCCTTGTAGGGGGTGAGCAAAAATGAACTCAAAATCAATAGCCTCTGATTCATTGCGAATGAGTGTGTAGTGAACGATGGAGCCACCATTGTCACATAAAATTGTCACCAACATGTGCATGATCATGATTGTCACTAGCTCTCAATTCAAACTCTATTAAGATATTTTGATGGTATTCAAGCAACACCCTTGGCTTGATAGCATTGGAAATAAAATAAATTAGCAAGGATAGTTTTGGAAGGAAAAGTTTGCATTAAATTCCACAGGATTTGTGTTAAGTGAAAATTTTTCACTTTTCAAAACAAGTGGTTTTAAGGGTCCATTAAATGATTTTAACACTTAAAAAATCAAACAGAATGACTGAATGGAATACATTAAGTGACATTAAGTGTTAAGTGGAAAAATCAAACAGGGCCTTAGTCAAAATAAAAAGATGGAAATATCAGGTTATAACTATAGGATCCCTAATTTAATATTATAAAATAAGGCATGCTTAATTTTAGTCAACCAGTGTCAACTTGTTTAGAAATGTAATGCTATTTTACATAATATTTTCTGATCATCAAAAGAAATTTTGAATGACACTAATAAAAATTGAAAATTTTACAGAAAAGGTTTGTGGTCATGCTTTTAATTTCATTGTGACTAAAAATATATTTCCATGGAACCATGTTTTGTAATGAGGAAAAGCATTAATGTAACCTAACAAAAAACTTAATCATAGTATATAGTTTATACCATTAGCAATGACATCATTTAAGGTGTGATCGAGTTCATTAACCTTTGAAGAGTAGTGATATGGTCCGAAATTAATAAGCTACCATGTTTTCTTTTATTTATTATTTATAACAAAACAATAGACATACCCTGCATAATGATCTAGTTGAATAAAAAAAAAATTAACAAAGAAAAACTTGATTTGAAAATATAAATAAAGATAAAGTTGATTTAAATGAATTAATTAATTAATGATGTTTGTTGAGATGGTTATTGTCTATTTTTATTGATAGCCACTTTTAAATAAACTGATGCTAAGATCAACAGTGGAGCAATTATTACAATCCCTGTACCCATCTTTCAACCAAATCAAACTCCTACTCGATTTTCAAAAACTTTGTACCTTTTCTCCAGTATTTCTGCTTCTAGTGTAATCAATGGATGGTTAGTTCTTCTAAATGCTAGGGAAAAATTATTACCATCCATCTGTACACAGCTTTCCAAACCATTAATTACTTTTTTTTTAGAAATTAAAATTATCCCCTTTTTTGTTATCTATGAAGCCTAGAACCCCCAAATCCACCATTATCTTTCCATTTTGCCATTATCACAAGTCACAACCATCCGAAACTAGTGCAAACCCTAAAAAACAATTAAATATTATTGTTAAATTAAAAACGAAAAAAAAAAAAAGCGAAAGTAGGAAGAAGATGTTAGGATTATGCTCAATAGCAAGAGTGTAATGTTGTAATTAACAATCTTTTTTTCATATTAATAAAGTGATTTCTGGTTTAACAAATCGTATAGCATTTATAGTTTGTATTATAATTGTCAAAGTAAATAATCATAAGGTCTAAAGACTATGGGAAAAGAAGAATTGTTCGTACATCTGGATATGTATGTGGTAGACACAATTCTTTAGTTAGTCTTGAATATTGTTCACAACTTAAGTTAAAGGTTGGGCACCTTTATCTTGTTAAAGTTGTAGAATTCTTTTGCTAGCATTTGAGTGGGATCAAATGAGATATGATGAGTCTAAAATCATCGGAGTGTCTTCGAGCAAAAGGAT
The DNA here is from genome assembly GCA_035582765.1 of Acer negundo. Classification (NCBI taxonomy): domain Eukaryota; kingdom Viridiplantae; phylum Streptophyta; class Magnoliopsida; order Sapindales; family Sapindaceae; genus Acer; species Acer negundo. The sequence continues at coordinate 6,111,210 of CM069238.1, forward strand.
CTAGTGCACTGGGTGCATTGAACTGGATCACAATGAAAAGCTTTATCTAGAACCGTCAATAGATAATAGTCTTTTCATTATCAGGACAATCGGAGAGTCTATCTTAATCCTGAGATAAATGATGGACTTATGGTTGCAAGTGATATCATTTGAGTTATCAATGAGTACGATTATATCGCATAGTCTATCCTCGATAGTTTGGTGATATTCATTTGTTAATCGATAGAGGACTTCATTTATAGATATGGACATCGTGGCTCCATTTAATTAAATGAGAGTATAATATCATCATATGGATGTTTTGAGGTAATTGGATATTAAATCTCAACGTTGAGTTTTCGATAGTGTCTATTGAAAACATGGCTTCTGGACAAGTCAAAATATCCAAGTTCAAAACGTGGTCATATGAGTAAATATGGTAACTTGGAGAGTTATAGGCGGTCTATGAACTCTTGGCGATTACTGATATTAATCACGAGGATACACTATCTCCAATATGATTGTCTAGGGTATGAATGAGGAGCATCTTCCTTTTCTATCTTTATTTAAGAGTTCAGTTTTAGCTCTTTAGTGGAATGAGTTAAAATTAATGGATCGGACCTAAGTGAATCATTTGTTGATTGTGATTAGGTTATGTCTATTGAAGCTTAAATTTAGATGGCCCGCCAAGATCCCCAATCCACACGGACTTGCATGGATCACTTGATATATTCTACCGGACCAATTTAAGGGTCCATCTAGAATTGCATTTAATATATTAAGAATATAATTTGCACATTATTTAAGTAATGGGCTGCTCAATTATATTAATATATTAATGAAAGACATGTGGGCTTGTTTCTTTTAGTAAGAATGGGTCTGGTTCACATGTGGGCTTTTTTATTTAAAGTCCAATGGATTAAATGAAATAGGAAAATAATATTAGGCCCATCTTATATATAAGTGGGGCGGCTAGGTTAAGGTTTTGACCTAAAAATATTATTTTGTTTCATTTGTTTTAATTAAATAAGAATTAATTGATTTATTGATTAATTGTTTAATTAAAGAAACAAATCTTTCCTAAAAGTAAAAGACTTGTTTGATAAGTAAATAAATAAATTAGTATTATTTATTTAATCAAATAAGGAGTCTTTTTTTTTTTAGTCAAATAAAAGAATAAAAATAAAAGAGTTGGATTAGGGTTTGAAGTCTATAAAGTTAAAAAGAATTAGGGTTGAATTTCAGTCACCCTATATAAGTGACATGATGAAATTCGGCCAACCCTAATTAGATACTACATAGAATTCGGCAACCCTAAAGGAAAAAGAAGAAAAATTCGGCCAACCTATATATATGTTCTTATAGGGTGCGGCCACATCAATTAATTGGTGCTTGAGTTTTTATTTTCTTTCTTCTTCTTCTTAATTCTAAGAGAGTTTTTATTCTAGAGAGACAAAAAGGAGTGAAAAATTATTCTTTGATAGTATACAATTGCTTAAACATCAATAAGCTTGTGTATACGATATCGATCTAGGTTCACGCGAGTTTCGATCATAAGATTGTGAACTCAAAATTGACCGGAATAATTTTGACATTCTTTTGATTGTTTTGTGACTAACAAAGAAAAGAAAGTATTTGTTTGGTCCATTCACAGGTTTGCAATTCAAAGGAAAGGGAGACCACGCTCCTAGGTGATCCACGTTCGTGCTCGGATTGAAGGTCTTGCGGATTACCATCGACGTAAGTCAATCGGATCACGCGACAAGAGGTAATTTACTTTTGTTGATATATATGCATGTTTATTGATTAAAAGGGTTTAAGGTTCATAAAGGAAAAATTTTAAAAGTCACTAAATCGTCTTTAGTATCTCTTCCGCTGCGTGTAACACTTTTATTTGTTTATTTTTCCCTACAGAAGAAATATAGGGTTTATGAATATAAACTTCATCAATAAATAAAGTTTACCAAAAACAATTACAAAAAAGGTTACAAAACATCAATGTGTAACAAGCATAAGAACCATAAATATAAAAGATTTAAACATCATTTATCATCTTACAGTCACACAAAAAAAAGTGTCATCACAAAAGCATAGTTTAAAAAGCAATAAACTCTACTATGGACCAATATCTTTCAATATTACAATTTTGAATTTTAATCCACATTTTTTCATTTGTTGTGATTGCAATGTATTGTATACACTAATTATTTAATTTTATTTATTTATGGTGACCTTTGGTTAAATTCATCCACTTGAAGTAATTGAACCAAATCAAGTGGTTTAATACCTGTTTATATATTTATACACACCTGTTCACATGGCACCTTTTAGTGTTCAATGCACCTCTTACACACTTGTTCACATGACACCTTTTGGGGTTCAATTCACCTTTTATGGGTGAATGCCAAATTTAGTATGAATAATGCTAGATATCACAAGTACATAAAAGAGTAAAAAATTTCATCCCTGGAGTTTGCAATTTTATAAATTTTCCCCAAATGTTTCAAATTTTTATGTTTCTACCCTTGTTTCATGTTTAAAATTTATATTTCTTTTATAAATTAAATTGTTAATAATTTCTATTAATCATGTAGAGAATATATTTCATTATAAATATACTATTAACATAGTTTTTATATATTACAAAAATGGTAGGAATACAATTTCCAAAAAATTTCGGAGTATCTTTGGGTTTACGTATTGTTCCTCTAATAATCTTATGTATTAACAACATTTGTTTTTTTCCACAATATATTTATTTTATTACAATATTTTTAAGAATATATGATGTTTTTGAGCCATCCTACTCAGTAAAACAATAAACACTTGTTTATTGATGTTAAGAAATAAGCAACATTTTCAATCCTCGATGTCCACTTAAATTGTGTAAAAATAAAGGATACAAGACTTACAAGTCTCTGTGAATTGATTATAATCAAGGTCCTTATTGCGAATTATGATTGTCGTCAAACCCTTTTAAACTATTATGATTTCAATATTCGATGATGTTAGGATTCCTATATTTTGATTGGCTTATTTCATGGACAAACCACATATTGGGGTTTGTTGTAAGGGTAGCTTTAGTGGTTGAGGATCAAGCTCAAAGGCTCCTTCAAGACCTAGAGGGATTAGCATGCCAAAGGTATATCTCTTGTGCTTAGTTTTTCATTGAAGAGATTTAGATGCACACACACACACTAACAATGTTTGCATATGCATATGTACGCTTTACCTTTGTGTGCAGTCTCTTCAAATGTCACATTTCACATTTGCACTTTATTTTTATATATTGTTGTGTGTTTATGTGTCTTGCAATTCGTTTCCCGTACTGTTCGAAAACGTCCGCACATGCACGAATGTGTGCTTGGTTCAGCACGAAGATCGCCTTCGGAGAATGCCATGGATTATCCTTTTGTTTCACCTATAGTGGTGAATCGGCGGTTTGATCGGCGGCTAAACAGCCGTTTGAAACCGCCGATCAGACCTGATTGAAAATATCTTAGGTCTCAAAGCAGCGGTTTGACGACGGTGATGAAACCGTCAAATGAAACCACCGATCATATCTGATGCTCTCGGGTTTTGAAACGGTGGTTTAATTTGATGTTTCGAAACCACCGAATGAATCCGTCGATCGGTGTTTTCAAGGGCAATTTTGTCTTTTCACTTTAACTTATATTGCCTTCTATAAATACACCACTTTCTCATGGTTTATGTGTGACTCTTTGATTATCAAGAACCATAAACTTAAAAGAGAGACCTTTGAGAGAGAAAGCAATCAAGATTGCTCATTTAATCACTCAAACCCATTTTCATATGCATCAAATATCATCTAAGCATTTTCTAGCATAGTTAGGATGCTTACTTGTATGGGTCTTGCTCAACACACATCCCTTGGTATGTTCTTCACTATTATCATACATAATTAGTGTTTTATTTATCAAGGCATCTCTTATATTATTTGTATGCTCTTAGAATATATTCTAGATACAAAATAGAGATTGTTGTGTTGACATGATTGAGTGTTGTATTTTGATAGCTTCATAGGATTGCCTAATCTATGTTTAGCTAAGCTTTATGACATGTCATTTAGCTCTTGATATCTAGGAATGAATTAATTGTTATATTGTCATTCTAGATAAGCATCTAAGGTTTCCTAGCCTTGTTTGTTCCTTGAATATTATCATATAATCACAAAGGATGTTTTATCTCTTCATTGAGAAGTAAGTCTTGTGAGATTGACCGGGATTAGGTCTCTACACCGGGATCAGGTAATCTTTCAAGCAAATTGGACTAGGTCCTCTATAAAAGGCATGCGGGTAGTGGTAGCGGGATATGGGTCGGAATTAGGCCATCAAACCTGGATTAGGTTGTATACGCTATCGCATATAGTGGATTTGAGGTTCGAGTGTGGCGCACTTACCAGCCCGTGGTTTTTCCCTGTTGAGGGTTTCCACGTAAATATCTTGTGTTATTTATAATTCCGCACATATTACGCTTGATATATAAATTGACTAGTTAGGGGTATTTTCGGAATATTGTTTTATAACGAAAATTGAGTAAAAAGTGTTAAAATCTATTCACCCCCTCTAGATAGTTTTATACACACCGTGCTTTATTTGTTTCAATTGGTATCAGAGCGCGTTCCTAGATTTACTTAGGTGATCCTAGCTCATTTTGGTGTGTTTTGCATTTTGTGTGATTTTTGATCATTCATACATTTGCATTCATTTCATTCATTCATAAACACTATGAGTGGAAACCGTGTGGGCAACGAGGGTGCTTCTAGCACAAAACCTCCCCTATTCACCGGGTTGAATTACTGCTCATGGAAGGGGAAGATGGAGGCGTACTTATGCCAAATCCATGATAGGGCATGGATGGCAGTTGAAGATGGTTATGCGTAACCGAAGATGACTCCTATGGATGGAGGAGAGGGGGTTCTCAAGCCTAAGGCATAGTGGAGTCCTCAAGAGTTTGTTGATTCCATATGGAACAACAAAGCTATACATGCCATCTTATGTGCGGTGGACGAAAATCAGTATAAACTTATTCAAATTACTAGGATCTCAAAATGGGTATGGGACATCTTAGAGACTGCACATGAAGGAGCCGAGTTGGTCAAAGAGTGCAAGCTACAAGTCCTTCAAACTCAGTTTGAGACCATTAAGATAGAGGAAGGTGAGCGGTTCATTGACTTCCAAGTGAGGCTAATAGACATTGTGAACTAAAGTCACCAACTTGGTGATCCTTACTCAGATAGAAAAAAGATCATGCGATCACTTCTCTAGAGGTTCAAGTCCAAAGTGACAGCTTTAGAAGAAAATAGCGAGTACAGAGATATGAAGCCGAGCGAAGTCATTGGAAAAATTCTTGCGTTTGAGTCAAGAAAGGAATCTACTACATCACCTGTTAAGAAGAAAAAGAATCTAGCCTTGAAGTCCTCTAAGGTGGAGAAGGAGGATAAAGATGACTCGGACGGAGACATGGTCTTGGTGTTAAGAAGATTCAAGAAATTCGTCAAGTTCGAGAAGAAGAGCATTGGATCAAAAGACCAAGACTTGAAGAAAAAGGGTCCCTTCAAGAAGTTTGAGCCTATGCAAGAAGTGTCTGAAAAGAAAGAGGTCCAATGCTATGAATGTGGTGGCATAGATCACTTCGCCCCCGAATGTGCTAATCGCATGGACAAGAAAAAGGGAAAGACGATGGCCACCACTTGGAGTGGTATTAGTGATGACTCTGGTGAGGGAGATAGGTCTTCAAGTGATGAAGACCTTGCCATAAACTACACGGCATTTGCTGCCACTCATATAAAAGTTGAAGTTGATGGGAATGATGACTTGGCTAGTGATCCCAAAGAAGAGATTGATGAAGAAGTAGCTTTAGAGGTGATTGGTGTAGCTATTCATTAGGATATGTCTCATACTTCATCAAGAGAACAATTTGGCGAGATAGAGAATTTAGGAGATGACTCAATAGTTGAGAATGTGTCATCTAACTCCATAAATGGAAATATGGAGAGTATGGATCTCGAAAACTACTTGAAAGAGCATGAAAGCTATAGGATAAAGAATGAAAAAGAGATTCAAAAATTGAAGAAAGAAAACCTTGAGCTTTCAACACTAGTTAACTACTTAAGTGAAGAAGTGGTGAGATCCATGAAGGATAAAGATAAGCTAAAGGATGAGTTAGCTATATCTAAGAGGAATGAAGAAGGGTTGGAGAAGGAGATTGAAGATACTAGAAGGATGATGGCTAAGATGACCTCTAGCACGGAAAAACTCAACCATATGTTGAGTATTGGAAAAAGCCTTTGTGATAAGAGTGGTCTTGGCTTTAAAAAAGTCATGGAGAGTCCCACTCCTAGCAAGACCATATTTGTCAAGAGCTTAGGTAAGATAGAATTTTCACCGGTGCACACTTTTAAGAAAAAGATTGATCTAGGACAATGTTCAAGAAGTGCACAAGTGAAGGTAGCTTCAAGGAGACAACCTCAAGCTCAACCTACAAAATTTCCTCACACTAACTTCCCTCAACCTCAAATGCATCAAGGGAAGAGACCAATCATGCAAGCTCAACTAAGGAAGCAACCTAGTCTTGGCCAACAACAAAGAAGGAGAGATCCTATACAACAACCAAGACAACCGCAAAGACATGGGAAAGCTCCTATGCTTATACAAGGACATGGTTTGAGTTCTAATTTCATCCCTACATGTCATTATTATGGTATTGATGGTCACATTAGACCAAATTGCTTCCATTACATCAAAATGTGCAGAGCTAAAAGCATGATTGAAAAGAAAAGGGCTAGAGCTAGAATGCATGTTCATAGGAAGAATGAAATTCATTTTAATAATCCTATAATACCTAGAACTCTTGAACCTTTAACCACTAGGATTGAAATCTTATCACCTAAGTGGAAAAGAAATAATGAACCTGCTTGCTATGAGACTAACAAGTCTCATATAGATTCAACTAAGTCTAATGGACTTGGGAGGTCTTAGGACCTCATATCCTTTATTGAAGTGGTATGGATTTTGACCCCATATGGGGAACTCAAGCAAAGAGTGCTATATTGCATACTTGTCACATGCAAAAATTTGATACATCTTATGCTTCTTTATTAATTGCTTGAGGAGCTTGGTTGCACATAAGCTTTGAAAATATAATTACGTGCGTCTAAAACAACCTAGAGGGGGGTGAATGGGTTGTTAATCGATTATTACCAAATTTTCGATTAGTCAATATTAGAATATAAAAACCCAAACACACAATAAAATAAATCAAGTGTAAAATACGGAAATTAAAGAACACTTGATTTTTACATGGAAACCTTCAACAAAGAAAAACCACGAGCTATTAAGATAGCCACACTTGATCCTCGAATCCACTATATGTAATGATGTTTACAACCTAGGTTGACCTCAACCATTCTTGGTTACTAACCCACCATTACTACCCCTAGGACTTTTATAGTGAACCTAAACCAACCCTAGACAACCTCTATATGAAGAGAAGGTTACACTCTCAAGTAAGCACCTCCTAATCTACCTGCAAGCCTTTTACAGAGGAGCTAGTACAATGCTTGTACAACTTCACCTAGAAGCCACATGACTTTGACTTTATGAAGAGAATAAACAGCCAAAGTGAATATGAGTTGATATTCAAATGCAAATAATGCTATGCTATACTAAATGCTTAACTAGATGTTATAATGCAAATCAACATCCTAGTTATCAATAAAGCCTACATGTACATACATGAGGTGTCAATTACTTGTAGAGATTTCTAACAACCTAATTGTCAACAAACAAAGCCATTTTAACACAAGTTCTCAATTAGTCATGGCAAGGCTTTAAAACATGCAATTAACTAATGCAATCAAGAATTTGTCAATCAAAAGGCTAATCAACACAAGTTGTCAATGAGCATGGTAAGGACACTAAATGCAATTAACAAATGCAATCAATGAATCCTACACATCAATGTCTAAATGAAAATCATATAGACTTAGCTAGAGGGAAAAATAGTCCTAAATGCTAGCTATCAACAAACAACAAATCTCAACCAAACATCAAAGACTCAATCATGTTATAAATAACATTAAGTAAAGAGTCATTCATTTAATCAACAACTAAATGCTCATCCTAGGCAAACATGTCATAAATATGAAACAAAAAGATTTAGAACATGTAGAGATTACCTAGTCAAAGAAATCAACACAACCCATGCTTGAATGATGCTAGGAAAATGATAGATGCTCATGGGAAGAAGTTTGGTTGAGTAAATGTGAGTTCTTGGGAGCTATCTCTCTCTAGGGTTTGGTTTCTCTCTCTAATATGTGTATTTTTGAGCTCCTTGGTCTTACAAAAGAAGAAGAGAATGTATATATACTAGGGTAAGATGAAACCATGTCGTTTTGGAAAAGAACAACCCAAATACCATCAATTGAGCTGGTCTAGCGCTGGTCGACCAGCACGACCAGCTGTCCAAGTTACGCTGGTGATCCGCGCATGACGACCAGCGCTCAACTTTTACTCAAGATGCAAGTGCCCCAAACCATGACCAAATGACATTGAAACTTCTTGTATAATATACTGTTGGAAAGGTATGAATGTCTACATTCTACTCATTTTTGTATAATGACATTTTGATATCTGTAGAAAATGTTATGGTCAATTGAGTGACCAAAGGTCAGAAACGGACGACGACAGAGTTGCCCTATTTTGGTGGTCACTTTGGAGATTTCAAAAATGATCCAAACGGTCATGAAATATTACAAATAATATACCGTTTGAAAGGTATGGGTGTCTAGTTTGTACAGAAATTTTCAAAACTCATTTTAAGGCTTTGTATAAAACGTTATGGTCATAAGACCATGCAAAGGTCAGTTTTGAAAATACTTAAAACATTGAAATCCAATCTTTTGAAACTAGACACCTTACTCCAATCAACCAAACCAAAACTATCACTTATCCAAGAAAAGAATGAGACCTTCTCAAGTGGTCAACCATCGCGCTAAGACATGCACATAATCGTGCAAGCACGGACGTTTCCGATCACACAAACGGAAACGAATTACACCACACTTAAAACTAACAAACATGAAGTGCAAGTGTGGGAATTGAATGCATCCTAATGCCTAACATGTCATGGAATTGTCATTGAACAAGATGCACTCAATTAAAACATGCATGAATAGAATTCATGGCTTTGCATCCTAATGCCTAAACATGTTATGGCATTTCAATGAACAAGATGTAATCATTTTAATATGCATGAAGAGACTTCATGAATAATCACCAAGCATGTGACACACAAAAGATATGCAATATAAGAAAATGCATAAATGTGATGATAAAGCATATAAGCACACAATTAAGAGAAACACAAATGCAATCATATAAACGCAATGAAAGTGTGTGTGTGCTAAATGACATAGATGCACGAAACGATGAAACACACATGCAAGGCAACAAATGCACAATAGATAAAGATGCATGCAAGTGTGTGTGTGCACCTAATCTCTTTAAGAATCAAGGTCAAGTGATATACCATTTGAGGCTCTTGATCTTGAAGTCATGGAAATGCTTAGAAGCTTGCCTTGATAAACACCAAGATGACCTAAGCTACCCATTACACAATCATCCCCAATATGGTATGTTATGAAATAAGCCAATCACAAAATAGAGGTCCTTACATGCTTATATGTTTTTACTTCAATAAGTGTGAACCATGCTTTGAATGCAATCCATGTCATATTTATGTTTAAACATGCATTTTTGGACTAGGAGATTTACATAGGAAGTACAATTTGAATGACCTATAGTTATCTCCATGACATGATGATTCTTAATTAACATGCTAATGCAATATGAAAAAGCATGAATTGATGATTGCAATTCTTAAATGCAAAACAATGTGTGAAAAAGCAAATGAGACTCAAATGAAAATCTATTGTCTCTCTTTCTTTATTTGTTGAACATGGTTATTATCATACGGGAAATATTCCCGAAAAAATTGAATAGGGCACAAAATCACTCATACCATGTTTAGCCTATAAAGTTGGATATAGTTGCTCTCATATTAAATTCATTGAAATCTCTATATCCTTGCTTTTCTCATGATAAATGGTGAAATTAGTTTGACTTTTATCGGAAACCTTTGTTATTTGCTTTGCAAAATACCATTGTATTTTGGACTTGAATGCTACATGTCTTGTATGAAAAGCATTGTTTAATTCACACATTTTCATAAAATAAATCTCCTTGGTTCTCTCTAATTGATTGTGTTGCATAAAGTGGCTTACATGATTATGCAAATATCTTGTATGCTACTATCTCTCTTTGCCTTAAGTGGTCCGGTTGGAGACTAATCCTTTGCCTATATCATGACAAAAAGGAAGAGTAGAATGGTGGTAAGGGGTATTGCTAATTGTAGTATCATTTGTGCATATTGGGGATACCATATATTAAGGGGGAGTAACCCATTGAGGGGGACCATTGCATTACACTCATACATTGGATGATGTTGTGCTTAAATTCTTAAATGCAAATGCTTGTTTTATTCTCACATGATTAATCTCACATACTTGTTTTAAAAAGTATAGAAACTTTGTTTTGAAGGATTGATTGTTCTACAAGAGATTGAAGAGTTGAAGTTATATATTTTAATTATCTCTTTGTAATGTAGAAAATCCCTTTAGTTTCTATTTATGTTGTGAGGATCAATGTGAGTGGTGGTTTTCTCACCAAAGGGGGAGATTGTTAGGATTCCCATAATTTGATTGACTTATTTCATGGACAAACCACATATTGAGTTTTGTTGTAAGGGTAGCTTTAGTGATTGAGGATCAAGCTCAAAGGCTCCATCAAGACCTCAAAGGATTAGCATGCCAAAGGTATATCTCTTGTGCTTGGTTTTTTATTGAAGAGATTTAGATGCACACACACACTAGCAATGTTTGCATATGTATGCTTTACCTTTGTGTGCAGTCTCTTCAAATGTCACATTTCACACTTGCACTTTATTTTTGTATATTGTTGTGTGTTTATGTGTCTTGTAATTCGTTTCCTGATACTGTTCGAAAACGTCCGCGCATGCATGAATGTGTGCTTGGTTCAGCATGAAGATCGCCTTCGGAGAATGCCATGGATTCTCCTTTAGTTTCACCTATAGTGGTGAATCGGCGGTTCGATCGGCGACCAAACCGCCATTTGAAACCGCCGATCAGACCTGATTGAAAATATCTTAGGTCTCAAAATGGCGGTTTGACGATGGTGATGAAACCGTCGAATGAAACCACCGATCATACCTAATGCTCTCGGGTTCTGAAACGGAGGTTTAATTTGCTGTTTCGAAACCACTGAATGAATCCGCCGATTGGTGTTTTCAAGGGCTATTTTATCTTTTCACTCTAACTTTTATTGCCCTCTATAAATACACCACTTTCTCATGGTCTATGTGTGACTCTTAAATTATCAAGAACCCTAAACTTAAAAGAGAGACCTTTGAGAGAGAAAGCAATCAAGGTTGCTCATTTAAACACTCAAACCTATTTTCATATTCTTCAAATATCATCTAAGCATTTTCTAGCATAGTTAGGATGCTTACTTGTACGGGTCTTGCTCAACGCACATGCCTTGGTATGTTCTTCACTATTATCATACATAATTAGTGTTTTATTTATCAAGTCATCTCTTATATTGTTTGTATGCTCTTAGAATATATTCTAGATACAAAATAGAGATTGTTATGTTGACATGATTCAGTGTTGTATTTTGATAGCTTCATAGGATTGTCTAATCTATGTTTAGCTAAGCTTTATATATCTAGGATTGAACTAATTGTTATATTGTCATTCTAGATAAGCATCTAAGGTTTCCTAGCCTTGTTTGTTCCTTGAATATTATAATATTCACATAGGATGTTTTATCTCTTCATTGAGAAGTAAGTCTTGAGAGATTAACCAGGATTAGGTCTCTACACCGGGATTAGGTGGTCTCTCAAGCAAATTGGACTAGGCCCTTTATGAAAGGCCTACGGGTAGTGGTAGCGGGATATTGGTCGGGATTAGGCCATCAAACCGGGATTAGGTTGTATACGCTATCGCATATAATGGATTCAAGGTTCGAGTGTGGCGCACTTACCAGCCCGTGGTTTTTCCTTGTTGAGGGTTTCCACGTAAATATCTTGTGTCATTTATAATTCCGCACATATTACGCTTGATATATAAATTAACTAGTTAGGGGTATTTTCGGAATATTGTTTTATAACGAAAATTGAGTAAAAAGTGTTAAAATCTATTCACCCCTTCTCTAGATAGTTTTATACACACTGTGCTTTATTTTTTTCAGATGACACTTCAAACCATGAATCAACCGATATATTCGATGACACTTACACAGATCTAGGATTATGTTTAGGGGGTGAAAAACATTTCATTGTTAAAAGTTTTACTAGTATTGTTTTTCCTAATATCTGAAAATAATTTTAATTATATAAATAAACACTAAAACGAACAAGGCCTTAGTTGCAAGATTACTTTAGTCGTTAGTTCATTAATTGTTATGTTTGATTGTTAAACACTTTTAAAATGTTTTGATTTCTACCTCTAGAAAAAAGAAAATGTTTTTATAGTCCAATGTGTAGATAATTTTCAGTTTGGTCCATAGTAGAGTTTATTGTTTTCAAAAAATTTTAATAAATAAATTTCCTTTTTTATACTCGACTACCACTTAAACTGTGTATAAATTAAGGTTACAAGTCTCTGTCATTATTATAACATTCTTCTCTTCTCTTCTCTTTCCAAGTGTCGGTCATTATCATAACATCAGTTTTCTGACATCTCGATATCCATCCGGTCTAGTCTATGGGTACAAAAAAATCCAAATCGGGTGAAAAAAATAAAAGATATGTGGTCCTCCAATGCGTGTTGACACATCTGGAAAAAAGACTCATAGCCTTGGAGGAGGAAAACGTTGACCTCGAATCTCAAGCGTCTGAACCGTTGGGAGCGATTCAAGGAATCCAGATAAAAAATAAGTGATTGCCAACGGAATTATTCAAATGCTCACCGGATCGGCTTCAACATATTTAAAGACTACATGAAAATAATACAACCGGATGAAAACTGGGATGAGGTTAACCCAAGTGTTGTACATGCTACCCTCGACCGCTGATGTTATTGCGTGAACCTTTGTAAACTCCTCTTTTGTGATGACACTTTTTTGTGTGTGACTGGAATATGGTAAATGATGTTTAAATCTTTTGTATTTGTGGAATATTAGGTTTTTATACTTGTTAAATAGTGATGTTTTGTAACTACTTTTGTGATTGTTTATGGTAAACTTTATTTCTTGACGAAGTTTATATTCATAAACCCTAGATTTCTTCTTCTTACCTTAGCTATTTTTTTTTTTTTTTAATTAAAAAAAAATAAGTAAATTATATTTAATTGTTTTTTAGGGTTTGCACTATTTTCGGATTGGTAAAAAGTTAAACTTTGAGTTATTTAATTTAATTTTTATTTTTTTTGAAAAGACAAAGATGAAGAAAGTTTTGGATCGCACTCCTTTATAGAGATAATAATTTCAAAATATTTATTACTTAAATTAAAATGTGATTACAAGTAAATACATGTAATTGATTAGACTTGTTTAGAGTTCAACCGGTTAAGTTATAACAAATAATTATTAATATGGGAAACCATGTCATTTTTTTAATAATAAAATTGGACCGATCTAAGGGGAAAAAACATCACAAACAATCATATGCTGAAAAACCCTTAGACAGTATCCATATATAAAAAAGATAAAAGAAAAGAGAAAAGTGACAAAAAGCAACAAAGCACAAAGAACCAAGGGGAAAACAACCCCAAACAAAAAGAGGCACGCAGGCCACACAAAAAAGAAAAAGAAAACATCAAGAAAAATGAAAACACTCCTGACCCATACAATCGTTGCCAACTAAAGTAGAACAGAACGATAGGGCAGATAACCACCAAGAATCACCCTGAAGGTCCAAAGTATGCTTAGAAAATGTATCTGCAACATGATTCCCTTCCTTGAAAATATGGGAAACCTGAAAATCCATCTGTGAGATCTGGAAGATGCAGCGCTGTCACACTTGATGAACCCTCCAAGGAACCATCTTAGAACGAGAAGAAAGAAGTTGAATCATATAAGAAGAATCGCTCTCAAGCCAGATTCGATGCCACTCATACTTCCATGCAAAATTAATGGCCAAAAAGAATGCCAGAAGCTCAGCCTCAAACGCAAAAACCTGACCAAGAGGAATAGCAAAGCAACTCTTCACAAAGGTTCTGTAGTTCTGAAAGATACCACCACAACCACCAACCCCGGAGAGCCCATAGCAGTGCCATTTGTATTCACTTTGATCCAACTAAGAGCCGGAGGCGACCAAATCACACTCTTGATCACCAGGGCTTTAGAAGGGCGATCTTGAAGACTGAAACGATGAAGAATCAAAAGGTCGTCCATACAGTTACGCATACAACAAATATCCATGCGATTAGCCTCTGAAACTACACGCCAAACCAAATAAAGGATGGATCTAAAGTCCACCGACTTCCCTTCAAAGATCCACTGATTACGGGCAGTCCACACCCCCCATATCACTACATGGATAGCCACTTTCCATATAATCCTCACCTGTTCACTAAAGGAAACTGACATGGCCTGTAAGAAGAAAGATTGCCAAGTTTCGATAGAGACACAATGCTAGAAAGCTAAGAAAACCGCCTCCCAAAGAGCAACCGCTAGGGGACAATGAAGAAAAAAGTGATTTGCAGATTCACTACTAATCCCACAAATATTGCAACGAGAAGCCAACTGGAACCCAGACCTGCAAAGACGATCCTCAGTAGGAAGTTTGTTCAACATAAGACGCCAGGTCAAAGCTGAGCGAAAGGAGGAGATAAAACGGGACCAAACATCTCTCCACCAAACAGCCTAAGGAATATCACAGAGAAACTGGGAATAAGGAGTCTTGCAAGAAACACGACCATCCCGAAAATTAGCCCAAACCAGAGAATCCACAACAAGAGAAATCGCAATCCGATCAATCTGAAAACACAGATCTGGGAAGCGCACTTGGAAACAATGGTCCAACACCCATTTACTCTCATGAATAAAATCTAAGACCCTTACCCGGCGTGGATTAGCTAAATAATCTGGAATCCCTAAAAGCTCCAAAATGGAGACCCCCAACCAATTATGCCGCCAAAAGCCCCACTGAGAGTTATCGCCAATCAATCAGATACCTTCCTTAAGAAGGGAACTATAATTTGTCCGAAAAGAGAACCAAATCGAGGAGGTGACATACCCTTCATGAGGCTTCTGCAAATGCCTGAGATACCTCTCCCCCAGAAATGAGAAAGCAAAACCATCAGAGGTTATAAACTTCCAAGTGAATTTCCACAACAACAAGTCATTCAGCAACCCAAGATCTTTCAAACCAAAACCATCTTGTGAGTAAGGCCTACAACAACAATCCCAAGTGACCCAAACCAACTTAGTATCCATACAGGAACCAGTCTACAAAAAGTTCCTCAACTTGCGGTTAATCAGTGACAGTAAAGAAGAAGGCCACTTGTAAATCATGAAAGAGTGCACAAATGAACCAGTGAAAGAGCAGCACGACCGACCAGAGAGAGGGACTTGCCCTTCCATTTAGCGAATTTAGACAAGATCTATCCATAATATGTCGTAACACCGCCTTTCGAGGCTTACCCTGAAATAAAGGGAATCCCAAATAAGAAATCGGGAGTTGCCCAATCTGCATACAAACCAGAGACTGCAAACTACCAATTCGAGAGGGGGAGACAAAAGATCCGAAATAAATCGAAGACTTAGCCTAGTTAACTAAATGGCCTGAAATATCACCATAATCCCCAAAAGCACCCATGATATGCTTCAGATTCTTTTGAGTGCTTCTGCAAAAGATCAGAACATCATCTGCATATAGCAAATGAGTTGGAGCCAAAAAACCCCTTAGGGATGAAATTGGCAGAATTTGAGAAGAACCCACTAACCTCGTCAATAATCTACTAAGGAAGTCTTCTACAATACCAAACAAAAGCGGAGAGAGAGGATCTCCCTGACAAACCCCTCTAGAACAACAGAAATACCCATCTGGGACCCCATTAAATAGAACTGAAAGCCTAGACGAACGAAGAATGCCGTATATCCAATCCACAAAAATAGAAAAAAATCCAAAAGCTTGAAGCACTATACAAAGATAAGACTAATCCAAAGTGTCAAAAGCATTGCAGATATCAATCTTCATGGCCAAGTTACCCCGATAGCACTTCTTCTGCAACACATTGACACAGTTAGAAGCCAAAGCAATACAATCCTTAATATGCTGGTCTCAAATGAAGCCAAACTGCTAAGGAGAAATAATCCTAGTGGCAACCCAAGCTGAACGATCAGCCAAAATCTTCGAAGAAATTTTAAACAGAAAGTTACTAAGAACAATTGGTAGAAACTGATCAACCAAATCGAGTCCATTAGTTTCGGAAGAAGAACAATGAAGCTAGAATTGAGACCTAGGAAAATGACTCCAGTAATGAAAAAATCCTGAACAGCGAGGACCACGTCACTACCTATAACATCCCAAAATCTTTGATAAAAACTACCAGAAAACCCATCTGGCTTAGGGGCAAAAACAGCATCTATAGCGAAGACCGCATCATGAATATCATCTGCAGATGGAACGTTAGTCAAGAAAGCGTTCTCTACGGCAGTTAACAAGGAAGGAATCACATCATTTGCAATAGATAAATCTCTCTCAACTCGAGAAACATCCGAGGAAAAAAGGCCCAAATAATAACTAATGATATGATCCCTGATGATAGGCCGATCCTCCAAGAGAACCCCATTAATCGAAAGGGTTGAAATAGTGTTACGATATTGCCTACGTTTGATAAAGGCATGAAATAAAGATGTGTTCCGATCCCCATCACGAAGCCACCTAACTCTAGACCAGTCACGATAAAAGCACTCATGTCTGCGTAATAACACATCAAGCTCAGAATGAACACTCACCTCGGCCATAAAAAGATCATTTGAGAAACCCTGGTTAGATAAATCCAGTTGAATAGAATGAAGCTCCATAAACTTCCCAGCAATGGCAGAGTTAAGATCCCTTAAAACCTCATAATTCAAAGACTTGAGAGCCTTCTTCAAGCTTCTCAGGTTATAGATAACAACCTGAGGAGGGCTACCCACAACAGGAGAGCTCCTAATCCTATGGACAATAGCTATAAAATCAGGATGCTCTAACCACATGCTCTGAAACCGAAACGGTCGATGACCAGAAACCTTAAAATTTGATAACCGAACCAATAATGGACAGTGATCTGAACAAATACGGGGAAGAGCCACACACGAAATTTCCCGCCAACAGGAAATGCAACCATCTGAAACCAAAACTCTATCTAATCGTCTTTCAATTCTAGTGCAGTTACTACGATCTTTAACCCAAGTGAATCGAGCGCCTGGAGAACGGATGCTAACCAAATCATAATCATCAATCTGTAGGGAAAAATAATAAATAAATGTGGTAAACGCATCGGAAGCGATACTAAAAACGATTTAGTGACTTTTAAAATTTTTCCTTTATGAACCTTAAACCCTTTTAATCAATAAACATGCATATATGTTAACAAAAGTAAATTACCTTTTGTCGCGTGATCCGATTGACTTACGTCGATGGTAATCCGTAAGACCTTCAATCCGAGCACGAACGTGGATCACCTAGAAGTGTGGTCTCTCTTTTCTTTGAATTGCAAACCTGTGAATGGACCAAACAAAAAACTTTCTTTTCTTTGTTAGTCACAAAACAATCAAAAGAATGTCAAAAATTATTCCGGTCACTTTTGAGTTCTCAATCTAATGATCGAAACTCGCGTGAACCTAGATCGATATCGTATACACAAGCTTATTGATGATTAAGCAATAGTATACTATCAAAGAATAATTTCACACTCGCTTTTGTCTTTTTAGAATAAAAACTCTCTTTTGGAATTCAGAAGAAGAAGAAAGAAATAAAAAACTCAAGCACAATGGATTGTGGTGGCCGAACCCTATAAGAACACATATATAGGTTGGCCGAATTTTTTCTTCTTTTTCCTTTAGGGTTGCCGAATTCTATGTAGTCTAAGATTAGGGTTGGCGGAATTCTATAATGTCACTTATATAGGGTGACTTAAATTCAACCCTAATTCTTTTCAACTTAATAGACTTCAAACCCTAATCGAACTCCTTGATTTTTATTCTTTTATTTTTGACTAAATAAAAAGACTCCTTATTTGATTAAATAAATAAAACTAATTTATTTATTTCCTTGTCAAACAAGTCTTTTACTTTTAGGAAAGATTTGTTTCTTTAATTAAACAATTAATCAATAAATTAATTAATTCTTATTTAATTAAAACAAATGAAACAAAATAATATTTTAGGTTAAAATTTTAACCTTGCTGCCCCACTTGATTAAGATTGGGCCTAACATTATTTTCTTATTTCATTTAATCCATTGGACTTTAAATAAAAAGCCCACATGTGAACTAGACCCATTCTTACTAAAAGAAACAAGCCCACATGTCTTTCATTAATATATTAATATAATTGAGCAGCCCATTACTTAAATAATGTGCAAATTATATTCTTAATATATTAAATGCAATTCTAGATGGACCCTTAAATTGGTCCGGTAGAATATATCAAGTGATCCATGCAAGTTCGTGTGGATTGGGGATCTTGGCGGGCCATCTAAATTTAAGCTTCAATAGACATAACCTAATCACAATCAACAAATGATTCACTTAGGTCCGATCCATTAATTTTAACTCATTCCACTAAAGAGCTAAAACTGAACTCTTAAATAAAGATAGAAAAGGAAGATGCTCCTCATTCATACCCTAGACAATCATATTGGAGATAGTGTATCCTCGTGATTAATATCAGTAATCGCCAAGAGTTCATAGACCGCCTATAACTCTCCAAGTTACCATATTTACTCATATGACCACGTTTTGAACTTGGATATTTTGACTTGTCCAGAAGCCATGTTTTCAATAGACACTATCGAAAACTCAACGTTGAGATTTAATATCCAATTACCTCAAAACATCCATATGATGATATTATACTCTCATTTAATTAAATGGAGCCACGATGTCCATATCTATAAATGAAGTCCTCTATCGATTAACAAATGAATATCACCAAACTATCGAGGATAGACTATGCGATATAATCGTACTCATTGATAACTCAAATGATATCACTTGCAACCATAAGTCCATCATTTATCTCAGGATTAAAATAGACCCTCCGATTGTCCTGATAATGAAAAGACTATTATCTATTGACGGTTCTAGATAAAGCTTTTCATTGTGATCCAGTTCAATGCACCCAGTGCACTAGATCCTTTTTCTCGAAGACACTCCGATGATTTTAGACTCATCATATCTCATTTGATCCCACTCAAATGCTAGCAAAAGAATTCTACAACTTTAACAAGATAAAGGTGTCCAACCTTTAACTTAAGTTGTGAACATTATTCAAGACTAACTAAAGAATTGTGTCTACCACATACATATCCAGATGTACGAACAATTCTTCTTTTCCCATAGTCTTTAGACCTTATGATTATTTACTTTGACAATTATAATATAAACTATAAATGCTATACGATTTGTTAAACCAGAAATCTCTTTATTAATATGAAAAAGATTGTTAATTACAACATTACACTCTTGCTGTTGAGCATAATCCTAACAAACACCAATAATTGCTTCAGACTCAAAACATATCAGAAAGCCAGACGGTTATGTCAAAACTGTTTATGAACCCCTTTCCAAACCTAAAGCATCTGTCAATGCCTCTGCACCTCCGATCTTCCATTCCCTCATGATCAGACCAGTAACATCCGAAGAGGACATCCCGATCCACAGTTTCCAAGCTGATGGGTCACCTATCTACACTGATAAGATCAATGGTCATTTCATTTAGGACGATGATCCTAACATGTGTGATGCGGATTGCGACTGTCGTCGGAGCTTCAAAAGGTCTTTTGCCCCATGCAACCCATGTCGCTAACCTTTCAAGCCTGATGACCCAGATAGTCCTTGGATAGGCCTATGGTCTACCAAACACAAAACTTTCCCCATATACGACAGAGCAATACAGATCTTACGTTCTGAAGGACTCCTACCTTTTGAACCATAACCTATTTCCATACCTCTTCCTCCTACCATTCCTTGCTATATGGCTTCAAATTATGATCATGATTTTCCTCCTCTTGAACCCATAACTAGCCCTGAGAAAACTAGACTTTCCAGACCTTATGTTCAATCCATAAAAGTCCTATCTGATGGATCTCTTAAACATCTTTCACAAGCCGAATAAGTCCTCAACTGGCAATCCCATAATGCCAGGATCCAAAATAGAGTCCTTAGCTCTATTGATCAGAAAATTGACCGAGTTTCCCACTATGTTTCTCAACAAGAGAACCATCTTCACCGCCTTGACTCAATCTTCAGAGACCTGTTCACGGATCTCCAAACCAGAATCCAAAAACTGGACTAAGATCTTCACTCATACATCAAACGTGGTTACACTGGTCCTGATTTCGATCAAAAGGAAAGAGACATCAGACAGCTTAAACAACAACTTGAACAAATGCATAGAGACCACTCTATTACCTCCACCTTTTGTTCCATAGTTGTATCCTTCGCTACAGTCTATGTTCTTTCCATTATCACCTCGTCGTGTAACATCATCTGCTGATACATCCCAATATTTTAAATCCACTGGAGAACTTTTCCGAAAATATCCTCATATTTCTCCTTCCAAAAGACATTCCTCTAGAAAACCCTCTTCCTCTCGAAAAGACAAACAACCTTTTCCAGAACCTGACTATAAGCCCACCTTACACAGTTCTGTCCCTATAACAGGTGCATTTAATGAAGATTCATAATTCATTCCCATTTCTTCCTCTGAATCTTCTTGGCACGTTAGTCCAACCCCATCTGCACCATCTTCGGTCTCTAACCAGGTTGCAGATCTCACTCAAGTCTTCATGGCATCTCGAACAGACTCTCAGCCATCCACCCAGACTTATGATTCACATGATGAATGTGACGCCTCTATTAGACCAGCCCCTTTTGTTGAAGAACCTCCAGATCACTCTATCCCTAGCAGACCTCCCATCACCAAGCCCGTAAATAGTCCTTGGTTTGACTTTACTGAATCTTTAACCACTTGGAGAAAAAAGATTTCTGAAATGAGTGCTTGGATTGATCTTTAACTAGCTAAATCTGAACAAAACCTCGAAGCCTTCATGCGAGAATTCGTCTCTCGATTTGTTGGTTCTCTTAGAGACTGGTACCAAGCCCTTGGCGAATACAGACAACTACAGTTTATCAGGTCCGCTACTGCAACACACGCCATCGGTATCATTTTCAGAGAATTTCTTGGCGATCATTCCCAGTTTTACAAATAGGCTTGATAAGATTTCTTTGATATGAATTGTTGTTCTCTTCGCAGCAAGGACATTGAGTTTCATTACAAAAGAATGTCTTCCAGATTCCACATTCTTGGTGGGATCAATGATCCGAGTTTGAAACATGTTTACCTGAGTTCTCTTCCTCAAGAACTTCAAGATAATCTTTAGCGTATGCTCAACACTTTTGGCAAATCTATCGCCGACACTTCTCTAGGTGAAATTCACATGTACACCATCGGTGCCCTAGACAAGCTCTATGCTGCCAAGAAGTTCTTCTCTAAGATGATACGTGAAGGAAAACAGTATGACTCTCAGTGCAAACAACCTTCACACCAGATCAAATGTAAATCTGCAGAGATGTGTACCTGCAAACCCAAAAAGAAAAAACATTTTCATACTCCCAAACACAAAAAGCCTAAAAAGTTTAAGTACTTCAAAATGAAAACCAAGCGTTCCTGGAACAAATCCTAGAAATACTTCATTTGTGGGCAGAAAGGACACTACGCAAAGAAATGTCCCAAGGCAAAATCAACAAAGCTAGTTCATCAACTCGAACAAGCCGCAAACGACGTCCCCTCTGATGATGATCTTGAGTCCATTTTCTCTTTGCAAGAAGGTGTTGATAGAAATACCACATTCATCCTGCATGATTCGGACTCTGCCTCTTCCTCAGACACTTCAGAGTTTTCTGACTCTAACGTCCTCGATTAATATCAGGCTATCCAAGTTGACTCTTCATCTGTACCGCATGTCCCCATACAAATATTGCCTGAGAAGTTTTCCAAACCTGTTGATGCCATTGCCTATATTGATACTAGTTCACATACCAAAATGATGAACCCTAACGTTCTTCCTCCCATAGCTTGGAAATCCCATCTCCGCTATTTCAAAGCAACTGACGGTCAGATCTTCACAACCCATCTGATCTCTAAAAACAAATTTGGCATCAAGCATTTTCCATGTTACACTTACTGGACACGTGTCATTGGCACACCATTACCTGATAAGGACATCCTAATTGGTTGGGATATTTACTACCAATGCAAATCCCTCCGGATCCTCACAACTAGAATCAGATTAGAAAGAAATTTCAAAGCTTTCTCTCATGTTCCCAAGATCTTTCTTCTCTCTGATATCCAACCACCTTTCCATCAAATACAGTAGAAGCTGTTACAGCTTTGTGCAAATAGCCATGCAGATTTTATCCATCCCTCCCCGTTATGGAAAAACCCAGACTTCTTCATCCATCAACCATTTAAATTAAATGAAGATGTCAACTCCACCAAAGCCTCACATTTAGGCATGTCTCCCTCAGACCTTCAACTGGCAACTACTGAATGTAATGAATTACTTCGACAGGGTTTAATTGAACCCACCTCTTCAACATAGGCCTATCAAGCCTTCTATGTAGAAAAACGTTTAGAACAAGTCAGAGGAAAGAAGCGGCTAGTCATTGACTACAAACCCTTGAATCTCTTTCTCAGAGATAACAAGTTCCCAGTTCCAAGAACAAATACCCTGTTCTCACAGTTGCCTGGTGCAACCATTTTCTCTAAGTTTAATCTCAAAGGAGCTTTCTGGCAGTTAGGTATCCATCATGATGACAAATACAAAACGACTTTCTGTCTTTCAAACACCCAATACCAATGGACGGTTCTACCCTTTGGCCTCAAAACCGCCCCTTCCTTGTTTCAAAAGGCCATCACTAGGATATTCCATCCTCTCCTACATTCTGCCCTATTATACATTGATGACATTCTGTTGTTCTCTCATAATGAGAACTCTCATGATCAGCTCCTTCGTCACTTCCATCAAATTGTCGATGAGCATGGTATCATATGCTTTCAGAAAAGAAAAGTGTGATTGGTCAAACTCTAATTATGCATATATCTGATGGCCAACATCGTCATGGTCCCTATATTGTAGTCCAATTACTAGACTTTCCTGATTCCCATCTAACTACCAAGCAAGTTTAACAATTTCTTGGCATTATCAATTTCATCCATGATTTCTTACCTCAAGTTAGCCGCTACACTTCAGTTTTCTCTTCACTCCTAAAGAAGACGCCTCCATCTTGGAATTCATCCCATATCGAGGCGGTTACCAAACTCAAGGCCATGGCATAGTCTCCGCCGACCCTTACTATTCCTTCCACCGGTCACCTCAGTCTCTAGACTGATGCTAGTGACACCTACTGGGTGTTGTCCTCCTTGAAGACAGGGAAGGAAAAAGAAATTACTATGGCCAAGCTAGTGGTCAATTCAAAGATGTTCAGTAGCGCTACCACACATTCTACAAAGCAATTTTTACGGTAAAATATGGAATTCAAAAGTTTGATTTCCACCTCAGAACAAAGCACTTTATTGTTGAAATGGACAACTCGTCGTTTCCAAAAATCTTGAGTTCCGCAATAAGATTCCTCCTAATCCCCAACTATTGAGACTAAAGGATTGGTTCTCCAGCTATGACTTCACTATTAAACATGTGAAAGGCCAACACAATATAATTGCTGATATATTATCCAGACCCACTCCGGTCCATCTCATCACCTCATCCAAAACCATCATTCTCTTCTACATGGCTTCTTCAACAACATCGTCTTCCTCTCCAACTCCTACTGTCAAGGACTTCCCACCAGAACTCCTAGCAAATTTGGCTCCTAACCAGTAACCCTCTCTAAAACAAATTCAAGACTTTGCTAAGTCCCATCTCTCTGTTTATCTTTCCCAAATCAAGAGCCAAGCAGTCAAACATGACCCCACTAACCCCAACCGACCCTTTCTAGATCCTTTTCTCATGCCTTCATTCTACTACTTCTCACTAGAAGTTCTTTGGTTTTTATGGTATATATATGTCCTCCATCATCATGTTATCATTTTTCCACTATACCTGCATCTCCATGATCCCATTCACCATAACTCTCTTCTCTGAACGTTCCTACAATGGTTTGATTCATTGACATACTGGAAAAATGAGCTCACTAAGCTCATGGGCAATTATAACCTATGGAAGCTTGACCGTGATTCAGCTGCCTGTGTCTCATGTATATGAATTCTCAATAGACCCTATCGTTTTAATCCCTAGAAGAACCTGCTATGGTCATCTAACATCTGCTATGAGTGGCACACCACTTATGACTACCCTAAGTGGTATCCCCGTAACCTTTAGACTCATTTCCTAAACTTCTTATGTGACGTTAATAGAGTCTCCACCGACGAATGTTTCATTCTCCCAGCTATTTCCAGAAACCCCTCTTTGAGTTGGCATCCATTTCAAGATTCCTACATGATTGACTTTCAAGACCCAATGGACTTTGCCACCTGGCCTTGTCTTATCTGTGGAGCACAGGACTCAGACGATGAAGATCCTGTGAATTGCAATTTACATAGTCTGTGACCTTTTCTCTCCACTAATTGTCCTCACTGATTAGTGTTTCAAGCTTATCTGCCACCTGTTAGGCAAAATCTTATCCGTGTTCTGTAACTCTAATAATTATGTGTAATCATTTGCTTCTGTCAGCCACTTGTTAGGCCCAACTTATCCTTGATTGCTGAATGGTTTGTTTGTTTTTGTTCTCCTCTCCTATATAAGGAACAACCCCCTCTCGTTGTAAAATCATCAAAAGTAAGAAATAAAATATCATAATGTTTTATAATCTCTTAGCTTTCTAAGCTTCTTCATTCTTTCTTCTTTAATGAGTCTTTATTAGGTATGAAACAGTCTGTAATCATCTCAGATTACCTCTAGTTGAGAAATTTGAAATCTTAGTATGCTCTATACTTGCCTCTACTTGAGGATCCCGCATATCAGAAAAGAGATGTTGATTCTTGGTTTAACGTCCTTGTCTGTCTAATGGATAGTAAATCTGTAAAGTACCCTGTTTAGGCAAAGGTGCCACTTTTGAGGATGAAACAAAAAAACCTACTGGTAGACGGTTTAAGGCTCCCTGCCACCCGCCTAATATAATATAGATATATATATTATTATATGTATTACATATAATATATATGTATCTGTTACAATTGATGTCACGAGTCTCATATAGTTTGGTTGGATAGAATGGAATGGAAAGAAAGCCATTCCATTCGTTTGGTTTGTTAAAATGCAATGGAATGGTGATTCCATTAGAATGGAGATTCCACCATTTTGGTGGAATGGGCCTTCCATCCAAAAACCAAAGGAAAATCATTTCATTCCAAACTAAAATTTATATTCCATAAATGCCCTCATATGCACCAACTCCATTACAAAAATACCCTCAGCTCCTTTTCAAAAACAATATATTATTATTATATATTATATTAATGATATATAGTAATATATATTTTATATATATGTACTACATATTATATTATTATGTATATTATTATTATTATTATTATATATTATATTATTATAATATATATAACGATATATAAACATATATAATATAATATATTTATATATTTTATATTATTATATATAATATATATTATATATTATATATATTATATATTATATATATTATATATTATATATATATATCATATTATTATATATATTATATTATATAATATATTAATATATATATTTTATAATATATATTATTATATGTATTATATGTTTTATATTATATATATATGTATTATATATATATATATATTATATTATTATATATATAATCTAATATAATATATATATTATTATTATATATAATATATATTATATATATTTATATTTATATATGTATATATTATATAAGTATTATTATATATATATTATATTATATAATATGTATATTATATGTATAATATATACTATTTATGTATTACATATTATATAATATGTATATTATATGTATTATATATTATATAATATGTTTATTATATGTATTATATATTATATATTATATATATAATCTAATAAAATATATATGTTATTATTATATATAATATATATTATATATATTTATATTTATATATTTATATATTATATAAGTATTATTATATATATATATATATATTATATTATACAATATGTATATTATATGTATTATATATTATATAATATGTATATTATATGTATTATATATTATATAATATGTATATTATATGTATTATATATTATATATTATATATATAATATATTATTATATTAAATAATACGGCTAATTCCATAGAATAGCCGCTCTGGTTTTTTTCTTTTTACAAATAGCCACATGTTTTTAAAAAATCAAATATAACCGATATAGTGATTGTTTGGTGGAAGTTAGTGGGTTCTTTGACAAGTATACCTCTGGAGGGTGTCAGTGGTTGATGTAAGAGGTCCAAAATGACCCTATCATTAAATTTAATCTGCTTTGTGGATTGTGGGTAATCGATTCCTCATCTCCTTTTTATATCATTAGATAAAGGCAATCCAATTTGTACATCATGTTATTAAATTGAAATTCAAGTCAGTTAACCCATATTCCCAAACCCTTGCACTTCAAAATGGCACCCGATTAAAATAAGTTACCTGGAATATTTCGTATCTTCGCCCTTATATTTTTTCTAGTTGTTGATTCGATGCCGTGATTGAAGCGGTTCTAATCTATTTCAACCATCCCTATTTTCGAAGAAGGTATGTATCCTTAGGAACTCGAACTGTAACTGTAAATACATTTGATTGATTTTTTCATAATTTTCATATGACATGTTGAAAATGATTGAGAAGGGTCTTCTTGTTGTTCTTCACGGCCTGTGTGTGTTTATGTCAGTCTAAATATACATATGATTGTTTTGTTTCATATCCATATAACAAATGTTGAAAATGATTGAGAAGGGTCATCTTGTTCTTCGTGACGGCGCCCTGTGTTTATGTCAGTGTAGTACTTTTATGGCATTTCCTGTATCAGTGTATCCTTAACCCTAAGTCCCTAAATTAAGAAGGGTTTTGTTGTTCTTCGCCGCCTGTGTGTGCTTATGTCAGTCTAAATATACATATGATTGATTTCTTTCATATTCATATAACAAATGTTGAAAGTGATTAAGAAGGGTCTTCTTGTCTTCATCCCGGCGTTCTGTCTTGTTGTACTTGTTGTTCTCCCATGACAACACGAAATTACATTCCATGATCCTTCCATGATCATGGAATGTAGTATTCATAAAATGACACGAAATTTAATTCCTTGATCGTTTTATGACATTGATGAGATGTATTTTAATTTTAATTCCATGATGAAGGACCTGATTAGCTGATTTCAACTTTTGCATACAGCTTCAGAAATATGGTTCTGTTGATAGTGAACTACGATGGACAGTGGGAAGATGGACAATTCAACCCTAAAACTGTTTTCTTTTTGTCAGTCACACTAAAGGAGACTATGAAAACATTGGGAGAGAAGATATGTAGTCGTTTTGGCTTAAATATCAGTGAAGTTGAGTTTAAGATAAGTACTAGAATTGATGGCTCCATAGTTGAAATGATTTATGACTTAGATTTACAGATCTTCATTTCGCATAACAAAGAGAATCCTAAATGTTATGTGTCTGTGTTTCATAAACAGTTCTAAAGCTAGGTTAAACAGTTGTCTGTGTCGCATCTAGTATACCAAACCCCAGCAACCGGTACACCTATTCAAATGATGACGACAGTTTCAACCTTCGGTTCCACTGCTGATCAGGCATGTACGTCCCCACCCATGAAGAAGTATAAATCTACTCTCAGGCTTGTTTTGAGTTCACCCGGATACAGATCCACAATAGGTAGCAATGAATGTGTTCCGAATGGTTCCCCCGTTTATGAATCTTTTACTCTGCCATCAATTAGGATGTCTATATTTCCCCAAAGCCCATTCGCTACAGTTGGTAAGAAATATGGTAACGGCAGGAATCACGGCTGTGTGAATCTTGTCATAGATCCTGTGTATTAGTATATGGTTCTATCAACCTTTATGACAAGGTGGTTCAATCAGATTTTGGTTATGCTAATGATGAGAAACTTCATTGTCTAATTATTCTAACGGGTGAAGAAGACGGCATGGGTTGCTCAACAAATATCAAGTCGTCATTGTGTCCTTGTTCGAATGATGTCCTTCACAAGATTTACCACGACACCCTAGACATGACGTAGACAAAGATGACAATCTACTTCACATTGTTGAACCACTAAGCCTTTCTGCTACACTTATAAACAAGAATTTATCAGGTCCTGAGCACGAGCTAAAATTGCTTCGACGGTCTAGAAGACTAAGAAAGTCCATTGACAAATACAACTAGGAGACTTGTTCAAATTGCTCAAAAAAGGGACATAACAAATTAAGGTGCCAAAAACCGGCGTTTGATGCATCACGGCCAACCAAGCCTCCACGCACTTACAGTATATGTGACATACCTGGACATAATAGACAAACTTGTTCATCTGGCTAAAAACCCGAATCCATCATTTGATATGCTGACCGACATTTGAATTCTGCACTAACAAGACCGCCCAATTTGATAACCTTTTATTAACACTCTTAGCTTGTTTCATGGATAATGTTTCATTCTACTTGGGTTTGAAGGAAAATACGTGTAATATGTGATCTATTTATTATTGGTTTTTTTTTTTACGTTCAGTAGTTTGAGTAGTCCCTGCTTCTAATATCACCTTACGATATGGGTTCTGAATTGTTTGACGTTAGGTGTAATTGTCCGTTTATTTACAAACCTAAATTAGGTAAGTTGCTCCTATCGACTCCTCCTGTCTACTCGCTTCCCAAAGAATTTGGAGGCTACTTATCCCCTTTATAAACATCTACGAAAAAGCTACAGATTTACTTACAAACATTTTGCAATCCAAGATGGTTAATTTGTGCTTATATTTACAAGTGATGTTGACGGGTCTCTTCTTACATAGCATTGACAGGTCGGCATATACTTGTGTCCACTGCCCAGCAACGGTTTACTGTCATCCTCTAACCATTAGAAAAAATCATTTTCCTGCATGGTTTCAAGTGAGGTAGGAGAAGTTGTAAACGAAACATCCACTTGCATGAGAGAGAAAGAAACCAATAAATCTTGACTATGTATTTTTAGTTATGATTAGTTCTCAACAATCTAGTGCAAATCTAAGGGGAACAAAAAAGCAGAGGAGATAATCCTGATCTGTTAATAAGTACGAAATGATAACTTTATGTACGAAATCCTGTCAGGTTAGTGTGGCTGATGCATAAATCGTGTAATCTGTTAGTGCAAAACCGTTCAAGTTTACTATGGAGGTTGTATGTTTGTCTTGTGTTTGCGTAAGTTATAAGATCATGTAATCTATTGTTTGAGATTTTCATCGTGTCAGCTGCTTGTTCTGCTATCGTGTTTCGTATAAGTTGTTTGTCTTTTCCTCGCGTAAAGTATAT
Organism: Acer negundo; assembly: GCA_035582765.1. Taxonomy (NCBI): domain Eukaryota; kingdom Viridiplantae; phylum Streptophyta; class Magnoliopsida; order Sapindales; family Sapindaceae; genus Acer; species Acer negundo. The sequence continues at coordinate 6,141,073 of CM069238.1, forward strand.
TGGGCTTGTTTTCGTTCCACCAGAATATTTCCTTTCACACGTACACGTGTAATTTCTTCCGTGGTTATTGAATTGTCGATTAATTCCAGTCCAAAACCTTACATGGTATACATAAATAGTATATATATATATATTATTGATTACTCTATTGGGCTTCGTTTGGTAAAAGACGTATTCTTTTAGTAAGATGGGCTTTATCCAGCTTTTTTTTTTATAAAAAAAAAACAATCTTACTAATCCATTTTAGAGTAAAGATTTGCGTTATAACTATTGAAGAGGAAGGGTTATTTTCGGTATCCTATTTTAGAGTAGAGGTTTAGGAGTTAATATTTTAAGCAATACAGTCGTAGCTCATTTTTGCACACTTTATTGTCATTTTTGATATTTATAGGGTATTCAGTATAGTTGGTGGATTACTGTTTTTTGTTGTATTTATCTTCAACTGATGACACATTAACTTTTCCAAGTACACTTGTTGCCAACAATACTACCAGATAACAACAATATAGCTTGGAGAATTATGTTGTATCAAGCAACATTAAGAGATTGCATAATTCAGTTATATACAAAAACCATAAGTACCATACATCCCTTAACATGGTATGCATAATAAAAGTGCTAGAAGAAAAGTTATATACAGTTGGTCAAAATAAAAGTGCTAAAAGAAAAGGTATAAGAATATCCAGGTATGCATAATATATATCTCCCAAAATACCCCTACACATAATCTTCCCATGTTAAATAAACAGCAACCCTTAAGTAGGTAGGTCCAGTCCCAGCTGCATTCCCTACACAACAAATTCAGTGGCAGCTCTGTTCTCACATAAGTTTTGAGCTAACAAACTTATTCTTAAAGGACATTGCACAAGTGTGTTCATCATTCAAACACTTTGCCCTTCCTTTTGATTTTTTAAAGAATCCATGTGGTCCCTAAGATTTTTATGGTTTTGTAGTTATGTCTACTACCCACTTATAAATATCCCAAGAACACAACACACATAAACAGCACAAAAACCCATAAAAGTGAGCAAAATATCCTACCACGAAGCGGTTGTTCATCTGCAGTTGACTGTGCTCTAGCCTTTTCTCCACCCTGATCATCAATGGAACAGCACCAAAACAAGACCGAACAACCCAATTGGAGCCGAATTTCTAAACCGGAGCGATTTTATAACTAAAAGCCACCTAATGTCTTTGCTTGATCTTTGTAAGGATTCCCATATTTTGATTGGTTTATTTCGTGGACAAACCACATATTGGGGTTTGAATGTAAGGGTAGTTTAGGTGATTAAGGTTCAAGCTCGAAGTCCCTTTCAAGACCTTAAGAGATAAAGTACTTCAAAGGTAAATTTCTAAGTGCTTACTTGATTTGAAGAGATAACTACACACACCCATAACCCATGCATATGCCATTTCTTGTATGTTGTGTGTGTTTATATTGTGTGCATTAATGTTCATTAATCTCTCTTCTTGCATGTTGAAGTGTTTGCATCTTGCTAGTTAAATGCCATAACATGTTAGGCATTAGGATGCATTCACCTCACTCACACACTTGCACCTATTGCATGATCTATGTGTGAGAAGCTGCATGAGAAGGCATTGACCTTCACTGCCGCAGTTGCAGTGCCGCGGTTAGATAACCGTGGCATGCTAGCGATAGAGATGTCCCTTCTCTACCTCAGTTGAAGTGCCACAGTTGGATCAACCGCAGCACGCAGGTGATAGAGATACATTCTCTGTACCGTGGTTGAACAACCCACGGCAGTCCGCATTGCGTGAAAGGTCAAAACGCTGCAGTTTTGTTAAGAGCCTATAAATATCCCACTTTCATTTTAGGTCATCTCCAAGAGTTCAAAAAGCATATTTTTCTCTTAGAACACTTTTTAAGAGCCAAAAATCCTCAAGAACTCACCTTTAATCATTCAAAGCATTTCCTTTTTGCATCAAACTTCATATTGCATCATCTATACTCACATATAGTGCATCCATGCATGGTTTTGCATCATCACGTCTTGTTTGGTAATATTCTCACTAACTTCATCTGATTTTAGTGTCTTTCTTAACAAGACTTCTCTTTATTCACTTGTATGTTTTTAGAACACATGCTAGATATAAGATAGAGATTGTTTGTGATGAAATGATTTAGGGTTGTATTGTGATAGCCTTCTAGGTTGTGTTTAATCTTGATTGCTAAGCTAGTTGATATGTCATTTAGCTGTTGATATTTAGGATTGCTTTTTATTGCATATTCATCATCCTAGATAAGCATCTAAGTTTCCCTAGCCTTGTTTGTTCATTAAATATCATCATATATTCACTTAGGCCATTTTATCTCTTTATTGAGAAGTAAGTCTTATGTGTAGCTTCCGGGAGTAGGTTGCTTAGATCGCAAGCAATCGGACTAGATCCACTTATACCGGGATTAGGTAGGTGTGTGATTACTTCTGGGATTAGGTTGTAATCTTTAACACATTTAGTGGATTCGAGATTCATATGTGGCTCACATAACAGCCCGTGGTTTTTCTTGAATGGGTTTCCACGTAAATATCACGTGTTATTTAAATTCCGCACATATTACACTTGTGATATTATTGTGTCTAGTTAGGGGTATTTTCGGAACATTGACTATTAACAAAAATTTGGGTAAAATAAAAAATAATCTATTCACCCGCCCTCTAGATTAATATTATATACACTATTATTTGTTTCAATTAGTATCAGAGCGGGTTCCTAGATATACTTAGGTGATCCTTGCTCATTTTGGTGTGTTTAGCATTTGTGTGTTGTTTTGCTCATACATACATTTTGTGTACATTTCATTTCATTCATTAAACACAATGAGTGGAAACGGTGGCAATAACGAGGGAGCTTCTAGTACGAATCTCCTCTTCTTACCGGTTTGAACTATTCTCAATTGAAAGGGAAGATGGAATCCTATATATGACAAATTCATGACCGTGCATGGATGGCGGTTGAAGATGTTAGGATTATGCTCAATAGCAAGAGTGTAATGTTGTAATTAACAATCTTTTTCATATTAATAAAGTGATTTCTGGTTTAACAAATCGTATAGCATTTATAGTTTGTATTATAATTGTCAAAGTAAATAATCATAAGGTCTAAAGACTATGGGAAAAGAAGAATTGTTCGTACATCTGGATATGTATGTGGTAGACACAATTCTTTAGTTAGTCTTGAATATTGTTCACAACTTAAGTTAAAGGTTGGGCACCTTTATCTTGTTAAAGTTGTAGAATTCTTTTGCTAGCATTTGAGTGGGATCAAATGAGATATGATGAGTCTAAAATCATCGGAGTGTCTTCGAGCAAAGGATCTAGTGCACTGGGTGCATTGAACTGGATCACAATGAAAAGCTTTATCTAGAACCGTCAATAGATAATAGTCTTTTCATTATCAGGACAATCGGAGAGTCTATCTTAATCCTGAGATAAATGATGGACTTATGGTTGCAAGTGATATCATTTGAGTTATCAATGAGTACGATTATATCGCATAGTCTATCCTCGATAGTTTGGTGATATTCATTTGTTAATCGATAGAGGACTTCATTTATAGATATGGACATCGTGGCTCCATTTAATTAAATGAGAGTATAATATCATCATATGGATGTTTTGAGGTAATTGGATATTAAATCTCAACGTTGAGTTTTCAATAGTGTCTATTGAAAACATGGCTTCTGGACAAGTCAAAATATCCAAGTTCAAAACGTGGTCATATGAGTAAATATGGTAACTTGGAGAGTTATAGGCGGTCTATGAACTCTTGGCGATTGCTGATATTAATCACGAGGATACACTATCTCCAATATGATTGTCTAGGGTATGAATGAGGAGTATCTTCCTTTTCTATCTTTATTTAAGAGTTCAGTTTTAGCTCTTTAGTGGAATGAGTTAAAATTAATGGATCGGACCTAAGTGAATCATTTGTTGATTGTGATTAGGTTATGTCTGTTGAAGCTTAAATTTAGATGGCCCGCCAAGATCCCCAATCCACACGGACTTGCATGGATCACTTGATATATTCTACGGGACCAATTTAAGGGTCCATCTAGAATTGAATTTAATATATTAAGAATATAATTTGCACATTATTTAAGTAATGGGCTGCTCAATTATATTAATATATTAATGAAAGACATGTGGGCTTGTTTTTTTAGTAAGAATGGGTCTGGTTCACATGTGGGCTTTTTTTTATTTAAAGTCCAATGGATTAAATGAAATAGGAAAATAATATTAGGCCCATCTTATATATAAGTGGGGCGGCTAGGTTAAGGTTTTGACCTAAAAATATTATTTTGTTTCATTTGTTTTAATTAAATAAGAATTAATTGATTTATTGATTAATTGTTTAATTAAAGAAACAAATCTTTCCTAAAAGTAAAAGACTTGTTTGATAAGTAAATAAATAAATTAGTATTATTTATTTAATCAAATAAGGAGTCTTTTTTTTTATTTAGTCAAATAAAAGAATAAAAATAAAAGAGTTGGATTAGGGTTTGAAGTCTATAAAGTTAAAAAGAATTAGGGTTGAATTTCAGTCACCCTATATAAGTGACATGATGAAATTCGGCCAACCCCAATTTTTACTACATAGAATTCGGCAACCCTAAAGGAAAAAGAAAAAAAATTCGGCCAACCTATATATATGTTCTTATAGGGTGCGGCCACATCAATGAATTGGTGCTTGAGTTTTTATTTTCTTTCTTCTTCTTCTTAATTCTAAGAGAGTTTTTATTCTAGAGAGACAAAAAGGAGTGAAAAATTATTCTTTGATAGTATACAATTGCTTAAACATCAATAAGCTTGTGTATACGATATCGATCTAGGTTCACGCGAGTTTCGATCATAAGATTGTGAACTCAAAAGTGACCGGAATAATTTTGACATTCTTTTGATTGTTTTGTGACTAACAAAGAAAAGAAAGTATTTGTTTGGTCCATTCACTGGTTTGCAATTCAAAGGAAAGGAGACCACGCTCCTAGGTGATCCACGTTCGTGCTCGGATTGAAGGTCTTGCGGATTACCATCGACGTAAGTCAATCGGATCACGCGACAAGAGGTAATTTACTTTTGTTGATATATATGCATGTTTATTGATTAAAGGGTTTAAGGTTCATAAAGGAAAAATTTTAAAAGTCACTAAATCGTCTTTAGTATCGCTTCCACTGCGTGTAACACTTTTATTTGTTTATTTTTTCCCTACAATTGGTATCAGAGCCTAGGTTGAACCCTTTTAATTAATTAACGTATATATACGTGGATCTATTTCTTTTTATTGTGATTATGCATGTTTAGAAAGAGATGACACTCTAGGTATTCAAATATATAATTACATGTGATGTATGGATTTATATATATTTTATGTGGTTTGTTATTGCTCGATTTTGGCCCTAGATTTTCAATGTAATTTTTGTTTCGGAGTTGTAACAAGAAGGGTGGTCTATTATCGCCATAATTCCTTCTTGGTAGATTGCTAGGTTTTATTTTTTTTTATATATATGTGCAGTATTTTTTAGGGTTACTGCAGTTTTTTTATTTTTATTTTTAGTATGTGCAGTTTTTGGTTTGTAAAAATACTGCAGTGAATAAAAAAAAATATATATATTAATACTGCAGTATTTATTATATATATACTACCGTAATATATTTAGGTCTTGGAGATTCGAAGACACGAAGCAAAACGAAGCAACCGGAACCAAGTACGAGCACCGTGCGCACCCTAGGAGTGGATTGGGCTGCGCATGACAAGCCCAAACGTTGGTGGGCTGCGCATGGCAACCTTGTGTGGCCTTATGGGCTATATTTAGGTCTTGGAGATTCGAAGACACGAAGCAAAACGAAGCAACCGGAACCAAGTACGAGCACCGTGCGCACCCTAGGAGTGGATTGGGCTGCGCATGACAAGCCCAAACTTTGGTGGGCTGCGCATGGCAGCCTTGTGTGGCCTTATGGGCTGCGCAAGGCAGCCCCTTTGTGGGGTTGTGGGCTACGCACGCCCATGGGAGAAGGCCGAAGGATGAGCGTATGGTTGATGGGCCACCTGAAGATCTTGTATTCCTGACAAATTGTAATTTACTTGTTTTTCTAGGATGGGCCAAAATCGTTGCTATTTAATTTATGCTTAAATATTACAATATTTGTTATTGTATGATAACATGACATATAGAATAGCAGTGCCATGCATATATCTCTTTTGGTATGAACATGCATTGAATGATTTAGGTATCTAAATTGGCATCTAGATAACTCGGTAAATCATTATATGGGATTTAATCACATGCCTTAAATAATTGAGTGGGAGAAGGTGTTTTGGTAACACCTATGGCCTCCAAGGTTAGTTGAGCTTTATTATTTATTGGTAATCCCCCCAAGAGGCGTCCATGAATGGAATTTAGCAACATACTTCCTTACAAGGATAGACTAGACAATGGACTCAAACGAGATCTACTCCCCAAGGAGGGATTTTCGTGAGAGAAAATTGAGGGTCGATATCTTGGTAACACACTCAATGTAATTTTATTGATATCCTCCCAAGAGTTCTTGTTAGTAAAATTGCAAGGCTAAAATTGAAAACACTGGTTGTTATGTTAACAATTAGGTGGGACCTAGTCTAACTAGTAAATGGTGCGAACTCCCAAAGGAGGCGTAACATTTACGGGTGTTAGATCACCGTTGAATTTTATGATTGAGTTATTTATTTAATTCAAGATAAATATTTAAAAGTGCTTTATCATGATTATTTACTTATATATGTTTTGTTCAGATTTCATGACCCCATCACTTATGAACATCCCGAAAGATAACACTTTAACTGGAGATAATTATGTCACATGGAAAAGGAAAATTGGGTTGTTACTGCAAAGTGAAAAACATAAGTTTGTTCTAACTACTCCTAAACCACCTGCTCCTAATAATGAATCTAGCATAATGTGTAGAGATGAGTACTTAAGGAAGGTAAGACTTCGCATGATATGGCAAAATGTTACATTATGGCCACTATCTCCGACGTGTTGCAACAGCAGCATGAAGGAATGGAGTCCGCTGCTGATATAATGATGTCTCTAGAGGAGATGTTTGCTATGAAGTCTAGGACGACTAAGAGAGAGGAAGTGACTGCTTTTATGAATCTTAGGATGAAACCTGGACAGGCTGTGAAAGATCACATGATGAAAGTCATAGCACATCTCAACATTGCTGAACTGCATGGCGCTGAGATAGATGGTGAGACAAAGATTGATATGGTTGTCAATTCATTGTCAGATTCCTTTGATCAGTTCAAATTGGACTACACTTTGAACAAAAAGGAATACACCTTACAAGGCCTGATGCAAGATGTTCAAAGTGCTGAAAAGATCCTTGTGAAAGGCAAAGGTCAAGAGATTCATATGGTTGGTAAAGTTGCTACTGTTAAGGCCCGTCAAAAGGTCAAGAAACAACAGAAGAAAAAGCAACTTGGGCCTATCAAGAAGGAGACCAAGAAAGTAACCAAGATCAAAGGGAAATGCTTCCTTTGTGGTGAAAAGGGACATTGGAAGAGAAATTGCCCAATGTCCCAGAACAAGAAGGAAGAAGGTAATTTGAATTATCTAGAAACATGTTTTTTGGCTGATTCTACAGATTCTTGGATCATAGACTCAGGAGCCACTAATCATGTTTGTTATTCCTTGCAGGGGTTTCAAGAAAGGAGAAAGCTGAGTAAGAATGAAATCAATTTGCGCTTGGGCAACGGAACGTTAGTGTCTGCAAGTGCAGTGGGAGATATTAGAGTTTATTTGGATTCTAGAAGGCATTTAGATTTAATAGACGTTTATTATGTACCTCAATTCAAGAGGAATTTAATTTCAGTTTCTTGTTTGAATAAATTTGGATATTCGGTTACTTTTAATAAAGTTTTTATTATTAGTAAGAATGACAAAATTATTTGCCAAGGTACATTGGAAAACGGTCTATACTTTTTGCATAGAAATATCTCTCACTCGTTAGACACAGAAATAACGGAACCTAATCATAAAAGAGTAAAATTATCAACAGATGAAACCTACCTTTGGCATTTACGCTTAGGTCATATTAACCTTAATAGGATTAAAAGATTGGTAAGTGACGGACCTTTAAGTGACTTAAAGGTTGATGATCTACCAACTTGTGAATCTTGTTTGGAAGGTAAAATGACCAAAAGGACGTTCTCTGCCAAAGGTGCAAGAGCCACTGAATGTTTAGGATTGATACACACTGATGTATGTGGACCTATGAGCATTCAAGCTAGAGGTGGATATGAGTACTTCATCACCTTCACGGATGATTACTCAAGATTTGGTTATGTGTATCTCATGAGACATAAGTCGGATGCTTTTGACATGTTCAAAGCATTCAAAGCTGAAGTGGAAAATCAGCTTGAGAAACACATAAAAATCTTGAGATCTGATCGTGGTGGAGAATATCTATCTGGTGAGTTTCAGCAATATCTTATTGATAATGGGATAGTTTCTCAGTTTTCTGCACCAGGTACACCTCAACAGAATGGGGTAGCAGAAAGGAGAAATAGAACTCTTTTGGATATGGTTAGGTCTATGTTGAGTTATTCAACGCTTCCTATTTCTTTTTGGGGATATGCTTTACAAACTGCTATATACATTCTAAACGATGTACCATCTAAGTCTGTTCCTAAAACACCGCATGAGTTGTGGACTGGGCGCAAGCCTAGTTTACAACACTTAAGGATATTTGGTTGTCCTGCGCATGTGTTAAAAGGAAAGACAGAAAAGATGGAGTCCCGTTCAGAAACATGTATATTTGTAGGGTATCCAAAAGAAACTAAAGGATATTATTTCTATAGTCCTTCAGATCTTAAAGTATTTGTTTCGACAAATGCTAAATTTCTGGAAAAGGACTATATGAATGATTTTGTGCCTAGAAGTAGAATTGTCCTGAATGAGATGTCAGGAGATACAATTCCACGAGAGGTTGCACAACCTAACCCAATTGTAAGTTCCGATCCAACACAAGATCAACAACCTACCATTCCTCGTCGTAGTGGGAGGGTTAGAACACAACCCGAAAGATACATCGGTCTGGGAGAATCAGTGGAGAATCTCCCGGACGACGATGATCCCTATACGTACAAGGAAGCTATGGAGGATGTCGATAGTCGCCATTGGCAAAAGGCAATGCAATCCGAGATTGAATCTATGTTCGATAACAAAGTCTGGTCCCTTGTAGACTTGCCTAAAGGGATAAAACCCATTGGGTGCAAGTGGGTATACAAGAGGAAAAGAGGTATGGATGGAAAGGTGGAAACCTTTAAAGCTAGATTGGTAGCTAAAGGGTATACACAGAAAGAAGGTATCGATTACGAGGAAACCTTCTCTCCTGTGGCCATGCTTAAATCCATTAGGATACTCTTATCCATTACAGCATCTTTAGATTTAGAGATTTGGCAAATGGACGTCAAGACAGCTTTCCTAAATAGAAATCTTGACGAAAGCATCTACATGATGCAACCAGAGGGATTCATTGAAAAGGGCCAAGTGGATAAGGTATGCAAGTTGCAGAAATCCATATATGGATTAAAGCAAGCATCCAGATCCTGGAACATAAGGTTTGATCAAGCTGTCAAAGGTTTTGGATTTATTCAGAATCCTGACGAACCTTGTGTATACAAAAGGATTAAAGGCGACAAGTTGGTTTTCCTGATTCTTTATGTTGATGATATACTACTCATTGGAAACGATGTAGGTGTATTAACATCAGTAAAAGAATGGTTAGCAAAACAATTTGATATGAAGGACTTAGGAGAAGCAAGTTTTATTCTAGGTATCCAAGTAATAAGGGATAGAAAGAATAGAACGATTGCATTATCCCAAGCTTCATACATAGACAAAATCTTGTCTAGGTTTTCCATGCAGGATTCCAAGAAAGGTATGTTACCTTTCAGACATGGAATCAAGCTTTCTAAGGAACAAGTTCCTAAGAATGAGCATGAAGAGCAATTCATGAGTAGAGTTCCATATGCCTCGGCAGTTGGAAGTCTCATGTATGCAATGCTCTGTACTAGACCAGATATTTGTTTTGCTGTTGGCATAGTTAGCAGGTTTCAATCGAAACCTGGACCTGATCATTGGACGGCAGTCAAGCATATTTTCAAGTATCTTAAGAGAATAAGAGATAATATGCTTGTATACTCTGGAGGGGATTTGGTTCCCGTTGGGTATACAGATTCTGATTTCCAATCAGATTCTGACTCCAGAAAATCCACATCAGGGGCTGTGTTTACTATTGGAGGAGGAGCAGTTATATGGAGGAGTATCAAGCAATCTTATATTGCTGATTCCACCATGGAAGCTGAGTATGTTGCTGCATGCGAAGCTGCCAAAGAGGCTGTTTGGCTCCGCCAATTCTTGATTGACTTAGAAGTGGTTCCTAGTGCGAATAAGCAGATCACTATCTACTGTGACAACAGTGGAGCAGTGGCTAATTCGAAAGAACCAAGAAGTCACAAGAGAGGTAAACACATTGAAAGAAAGTATCATCTTTTAAGGGAGATTGTTCAAAGAGGTGACGTGACGATTACCAAAATCGCGTCAGCAGAAAATCTAGCGGATCCCTTCACAAAGGCTCTACCTCAGAAGAGTTTCGATGGGCATCTAGAGAATATGGGCTTGAGAGATATGACACATTTGCTATAGCGCAAGTGGGAGATTGTTAGGATTATGCTCAATAGCAAGAGTGTAATGTTGTAATTAACAATCTTTTTCATATTAATAAAGTGATTTCTGGTTTAACAAATCGTATAGCATTTATAGTTTGTATTATAATTGTCAAAGTAAATAATCATAAGGTCTAAAGACTATGGGAAAAGAAGAATTGTTCGTACATCTGGATATGTATGTGGTAGACACAATTCTTTAGTTAGTCTTGAATAATGTTCACAACTTAAGTTAAAGGTTGGGCACCTTTATCTTGTTAAAGTTGTAGAATTCTTTTGCTAGCATTTGAGTGGGATCAAATGAGATATGATGAGTCTAAAATCATCGGAGTGTCTTCGAGCAAAAGGATCTAGTGCACTGGGTGCATTGAACTGGATCACAATGAAAACTTTATCTAGAACCGTCAATAGATAATAGTCTTTTCATTATCAGGACAATCGGAGAGTCTATCTTAATCCTGAGATAAATGATGGACTTATGGTTGCAAGTGATATCATTTGAGTTATCAATGAGTACGATTATATCGCATAGTCTATCCTCGATAGTTTGGTGATATTCATTTGTTAATCGATAGAGGACTTCATTTATAGACATGGACATCGTGGCTCCATTTAATTAAATGAGAGTATAATATCATCATATGGATGTTTTGAGGTAATTGGATATTAAATCTCAACGTTGAGTTTTCAATAGTGTCTATTGAAAACATGGCTTCTGGACAAGTCAAAATATCCAAGTTCAAAACGTGGTCTTATGAGTAAATATGGTAACTTAGAGAGTTATAGGCGGTCTATGAACTCTTGGCGATTACTGATATTAATCACGAGGATACACTATCTCCAATATGATTGTCTAGGGTATGAATGAGGAGCATCTTCCTTTTCTATCTTTATTTAAGAGTTCAGTTTTAGCTCTTTAGTGGAATGAGTTAAAATTAATGGATCGGACCTAAGTGAATCATTTGTTGATTGTGATTAGGTTATGTCTATTGAAGCTTAAATTTAGATGGCCCGCCAAGATCCCCAATCCACACGGACTTGCATGGATCACTTGATATATTCTACCGGACCAATTTAAGGGTCCATCTAGAATTGCATTTAATATATTAAGAATATAATTTGCACATTATTTAAGTAATGGGCTGCTCAATTATATTAATATATTAATGAAAGACATGTGGGCTTGTTTCTTTTAGTAAGAATGGGTCTGGTTCACATGTGGGCTTTTTTATTTAAAGTCCAATGGATTAAATGAAATAGGAAAATAATATTAGGCCCATCTTATATATAAGTGGGGCGGCTAGGTTAATGTTTTGACCTAAAAATATTATTTTGTTTCATTTGTTTTAATTAAATAAGAATTAATTGATTTATTGATTAATTGTTTAATTAAAGAAACAAATCTTTCCTAAAAGTAAAAGACTTGTTTGATAAGTAAATAAATAAATTAGTATTATTTATTTAATCAAATAAGGAGTCTTTTTTTTATTTAGTCAAATAAAAGAATAAAAATAAAAGAGTTGGATTAGGGTTTGAAGTCTATAAAGTTAAAAAGAATTAGGGTTGAATTTCAGTCACCCTATATAAGTGACATGATGAAATTCGGCCAACCCTAATTAGATACTACATAGAATTCGGCAACCCTAAAGGAAAAAGAAGAAAAATTCGGCCAACCTATATATATGTTCTTATAGGGTTCGGCCACATCAATTAATTGGTGCTTGAGTTTTTATTTTCTTTCTTCTTCTTCTTAATTCTAAGAGAGTTTTTATTCTAGAGAGACAAAAAGGAGTGAAAAATTATTCTTTGATAGTATACAATTGCTTAAACATCAATAAGCTTGTGTATACAATATCGATCTAGGTTCACGCGAGTTTCGATCATAAGATTGTGAACTCAAAAGTGACCGGAATAATTTTGACATTCTTTTGATTGTTTTGTGACTAACAAAGAAAAGAAAGTATTTGTTTGGTCCATTCACAGGTTTGCAATTCAAAGGAAAGGGAGACCACGCTCCTAGGTGATCCACGTTCGTGCTCGGATTGAAGGTCTTGCGGATTACCATCGACGTAAGTCAATCGGATCACGCGACAAGAGGTAATTTACTTTTGTTGATATATATGCATGTTTATTGATTAAAAGGGTTTAAGGTTCATAAAGGAAAATTTTTAAAAGTCACTAAATTGTCTTTAGTATCGCTTCCGCTGCGTGTAACACTTTTATTTGTTTATTTTTCCCTACAATTTCATTATTTTGAATAATGTATTTTTAATTCCTAGATTTACTTGAAATTTGATTCCAGTTTCCTAGTTATTGGAACAATTATATTCTGTTTCTTTTAATAATAAGTCTATTATTATTGAAAAGAATGGTTTGAATATATGTTCAGGATTAAACGAAAACAACTTGTATGTTTTAAGGCCGTTAATACATACTACACTGCTCAACGCTGAATTGTTTAAAGTTGAAAAACCTAAAACAAAACGACAAAAGATTTCTCCAGAAAACAAAACGTATCTATGGCATCTAAGACTTGGCCATATCAACCTAGACTGGATAAACAGACTAGTAAAAAGCGGATCTTTAAGTGAGTTAAAGGTTGGCACCTTACCTGTCTGTGAATCTTGTCTGGAATGTAAGATAACCAAGAGACCTTTTACTGGAAAGAGGGGTTAGAGCTAAAGACCCACTAGAGCTTATATATATAGACGTCTACGGACCGATGAATGTTAAAGCTAGAGGTGGTTATGAGTACTATGTCACTTTTATAGTTGACTACTCAAGATACGGATACATCTATCTAATGCAACGAAAGTCGAAAACATTTAAAAAGTTTAAAGAATTTCGAGCTGAAGTTGAGAATCAATTAGAAAAGAATATCAAAACTCTACGATCGGATTGTGGAGGTGAGTAACTTGACCAAGAGTTTGAAGACTTCATGGTCGAGTATGGGATAGTGTCCCAACTCACAGCTCCTGGTACACCTCAACAGAATGGTGTCGCAGAGAGGAGAAATAGAACCCTAATGGAAATGCTGGGATCTATGATTAGTTACTCATAATTACCAAATTCCTTTTGGGGATATGTGTTACAAACTGCGGCTTACATTTTGAATGTACTCCCATCCAAATATGTTCCTAAGACTCCCTTAGAGTCGTGGAATGGTCATAAAGCTAGTTTGTGACATTTCCACATATGGGGGTGTCCAGCACATGTATTAAAGAACATAAGTGGAAAGCTAGACCCCAAGTCTGTGGTCTACTTGTTTGTAGGATATTCCAAGGAGACCAGAGGTGGATACTTCTATAGTCCTAAAGAAAACAAAGTATTTGTATCGACAAATGCAATGTTTCTTGAGGATAACTATATTAGTGATCATAAACCTCGTAGCAAGATTGTGTTAAATGAAATGGAGCTTGGTACGACTAGTGCTCAGTCAACAAGACTTGTTGATTTATTGACATCTAATAGTCAAATGATTCCTAGTCAGGATACACTACCACCTAGACGTAGTGGGAGGGTTGTAAGACAACCTGAACGCTATTTGGGTATAGGTGAGGGGCGAGATGTCATCTCTACTAATAGTGTGGATTTTCCATTGACATTCAAGAATGCAATGAAAGATTCTAACAAGAAGGTAGTTTTCTTAGTCCTTTACGTAGATAATATCCTACTCATTGGGAATGATGTAAGGGTATTATTAGAAGTAAAGATTTGGGAAGGCAAGTTATGTTCTAGGGATCCAACTTATAAGGGATCGTAAGAATAAACTCAAAGCATTGTCTCAAGCATCGTATATCAACAAGATTCTTGTGCGATTTATGTGTACCTCAACTGTAACTTCAAATTCATCGACTTTAAGAGCATGTTCATCCTGTATTGGGGCCTCGGAGTTTTTATTATCAACTTCCTCTGGTATGTCTTTTTAGTTGACACATTCATTGACTTTGGGAGGATGCCCATTCGGTTTTACGGCCTCATAGTCCTTATTATCAACTTCCTCAGTTTTGTCTTTTATGTTGGCAGAGTCGGAGGCAGTCCTATGAACAGTGTACAGATTCTGGTGCATCACCAGAATTCATTTAGTGCCTGAGGGAGGACCTTAGGGAGCACATTATTAAGTGCCTGAGGAAGCACCTTGGGTAGAACATCATACAACACCTTTGTTATCACCTCAGAAGTATTTTTTTTCCGTACCCTCATTAGGCAATACATCCTTCACTACTGCATAGGGAAAAACCACTACAAGAAAAATGGTCTATTGGGACGAAAATCCTATACGAACATTTTTTTTTTCGTCCCAATAGGCAGTCTATTGGGACGAATTGTTTTCGTCCCAAAAGGAAGTTTATTGGGACGAATTCTATATTTTGTCCCAATAGGTAGTCTATTGGGACGAATTCTATATTTTGTCCTGATAGACATCCTATTGGGACGAAAAAAAAAACATCCCTATAGATTTCGTCCCAATAAAATGTCTGTTTGGACAAATTTTATCTAATGTTGTAAGACTTTTAGGTACGAATTTTTTTCGTTCCAGTAGGGTGTCTATTGAGACGAAATATATAATTCGTCCCAATAGACTGCCTATTGGGACGAAATATAATTCGTCCCAATAGAATGTCTATTCAATGTTGTAACACCTTTAGGGACGAATTTTTTTCGTTGTAGCAAAAAATCTTTAATGAATCTCCTGTAAAACCCGGCGTGGCCAAGGAAAGACCTGATGTCCATAGTTTGTGGTGGTGGCAAACTCTTGATTACCTCAACTTTTGCCTTGTCCACCTCAATCCCTTTACTAGAGATTATATGGCCTAGAACAATTCCATGTTGCACCATGATATGGCACTTTTCCCAATTAAGAACCAAATTGTTTTTCATGCACCTTCTAAGTACCAAAGACAAGTTACCAAGACATAAGTTGAAGGAGACCTCGAACACATATAAGTCATCCATAAAGACCTCTATAATGTCCCCCACCATATCTGAGAATAAAGAAATCATACACCTTTGAAAAGTCTCTAGGGCATTGCAAAGGCCAAAGGGCATCCTTTGGAAAGCATATGTTTCATTTGAACATGTGAACGTGGTTTTCTCTTGATCCTCTAGGGCGATCACTATCTGATTATATATGGAGTAACCATCCAGAAAATAGTAGAACCGATGCCCTACCAACCGCTCTATAGCCTGATCTATGAAAGGTAAGGGGAAATGATATTTCTTGGTGACGGCGTTTAACTTATGATAGTCTATGCAAACTCGCTCGTGCCATAAAAGTACCAATTTTATGTCCCTATTTCCTATTACTTTGTGATTGTTTCTCATGTAAAACTGGGTATTTTATGGTTTAAATAAGTGTTTCAGGTAAATAGAAAAGTTCAGGGGCATTGTTGTCATTTTGGACAAATCAAGGGCTATAGTGCAATATTCAGGAATTTATTGAATATTCTATAAATAAGGAAGAGATCAGGGGTACAGATTGTAATTTGCTAGCTAAGAAGCATAGCAACGCCATGTCACCAAGTGAAACGGTGCTTTTTGGCAATGCTACTGACGTCACGACATCTTCAACCTGTAGAGGGTCGACCCGACGACCCGATGACCCGGTTCAACCTGGCCTTTTTGCCCATCCTTTTCCATGAATTTTCTAGTGGTTTTTCAAACGGTTTTCTACCCAGATCAGCAGCCCACAATCCTCCGGTCCTAATGCAACTATTTCCAGCCTCCCATGCAAAGGTTTCGTCTCTTTTGTCTCTCTTATTTCCTTTAGTATGTTGTTAATGTGTAATTAAACATTTATGTTAAGGATTTGGTGTATTCATGTATTATTATATATGATACTAGTTGGACCTATTATTTGATTTGAGCTTTAATAGATATATGCTCTTTAATTGATTAACCAATTGTCAACTTCCAAAATAGGATTTACTTGATAAATTCAAACCTTGTTTAATTTGGTTTAACTTATAATTGAAGTGCTTAATTGTTATCCACTAGTAATTGGGTATTTTGCATGATTCATAATTTCTCTAACATATCTCATTATTAGTCTTGCATGACCATTGCATTAGTTGGTAATTAGTTTAGCTAGTTAGTGTAATTTAGTTCATGGTAGTTGGTAACTTAGTTGTAATTAGATT
Organism: Acer negundo; assembly: GCA_035582765.1. Classification (NCBI taxonomy): domain Eukaryota; kingdom Viridiplantae; phylum Streptophyta; class Magnoliopsida; order Sapindales; family Sapindaceae; genus Acer; species Acer negundo. The sequence goes on from CM069238.1 coordinate 6,157,938, forward strand.
AAAGCCATCTTAGTGTAATCTTATTTTAGTTGTTAGCTTACTTGTGACCATCCTCCATTTACTTTTCTTGCATGTAATTAGTGTAAACATATTGTACATATTATCTAAGACTAGAGTTGATAAAAGGTACCTCACCTCCCTGTAGGAACGAACCGTACTTGCTACTATGCAATCATAATGATCCGTGCACTTGTGTTGGTTGCTAAATAGGCAAACAAAAATAATAAAAACCTTGTAAGTGCACAAATCGTAAACGATAGCACAACAGTTAAGTAAGGATCGTTCCCATGAATAATTAATTATCTACTAAAATAATGAGTTTATATCTACGACACTCTAGGACTCTAATCTAACTAAATATATAAAAACAAAGACTCTAACTCTCACACACAAATGGGGGGAGGGGGTGGGGTTTGAATTGATTAATAAACTAGAGAAAATTAAATAACAAGAAATAAAACGCAGCAGAAAATTAATGAGGAAAAAATATATAGAAAACACTAGTTAGGACCTCCTATCCACCACTAAACAATCATCTAATCCATAGATAATAATGAAGTTAATGAATAATAAAACATGATGAAGATATTCACGACAAGGTGATGGTGTCTCGCTCAAGCCGTATGATTCTCTCTTAGTTAACATGTAAGTTGCATGATGTCTATATAAATACTTATATCCCAAATTATAACCTAACATGGTGTCTACTTAGGGGGTTGTATTCAATTAGGATTCTTAAGGACATTTAAAGACATTATAAATCCTGGTGTATTCAATTCAGACATTTAAAGACTTTAAAAGAGTCTATATTTATCCAGTGATATTCAATTCCGATTTCTACGGACTTTTAAAGAATCCTTCCAAATCTGTGTGTATTGAATTCGGACTTTAAAAAAGTCTACAAGAATCAATGTGTATTCAATTCGGACTAGATTTTCTTAGGTCATGGATTTTGGTGAACTTGATGGTAAGAGATATAAATATCAAATGTCATAACATGTCCAGCCTTCTCCCCAAAGATTTTGGTGGACTTTGCTCTCTCTCTCTCTCTCTCTCTCTCTCTCTCTCTCTCTCTTTCTCACTCAAAACAGAAAGGTGTTGCTTCTTCTCACTTCTTCTCTACTCAAATAATCCTGATCAATGATCTTCCATTGCTGATTTTTTGACTACAATCTAATGAATAAGTTCTTTGAGAATAATGAGTTTGATACATACATATATATATATAGTAAAAATATTGTATATATTGTTATAACACCTTCGCCTACACCTACAAATTTTAGGAAAGCTGTGGGTAAAATTGTTTCTCGTGCACCTAATGTAAGCTCAAATCTTTGGGACCTTTTAACATGTTTACACCATTAATGAATTCTCAGTATATATGATAGATAGGCAATCCCTGTCCAATTCAATACAAAAAACATGTAGTATTCATCTTTATCCTTCTTGCTGCTTCATTGAGCTAGTTTTCTGTATTTAAGAGGTATCCTCTGTGGTTATAAGTAAACGGGTTGCTCATATGATAGAACATTTAGTTACAAGCTTAATTGTCATTTGTATAACTGTTGCCTGGTCAATATTTTAGATTTGTCTAATGAGCATTTCACATTATTTGTAGGAGATCCTACTAGTTATGGATGGAACTATTGGGTTGAATATGCTTCTGCAGCAAGAGAATTTAATGAAGTAATCCCATTATATAGTCTTTTTAATACTCTTTCATTACATATTGTTTGACTAAACAATTTTGTGACAGGTTGTTGGTATTACCGGTTTGATTTTGACAAAGCTTGATGGTTCTGCTAGAGGTGGATGTGTGGTAAACTCTAATTTCAACCTTCAAAGCTACAACTTGTGATTTCTTTTTCTTTTCTTTTTTGAAAACAAAACTTGTGATTTCTAAACTTACTTATGTGCAACAAATGTATGAATTGGATATCTATAATATGTACTTTCGTGTAGGTCAGTGTAATTGATGAACTTGGCATCCCTGTAAAATCCGTGGGTGTAGGCGAAGGTGAAAATATTGTATATTTGAGAATATTGATGAACTTGTAATATAGAGATTGTTGTTAATACTGCAAATTATATTAATGGATCATATTGGTTGAGTGTATAGATTGTGTTATTGTGCCATATAGTGGTATAATTCTCTATCTATAATAGAAGTCAGAGATAACAAATCCATTAAAGTCTATGGATGTCTAATCAAATCTATAAAAGTCTGAGATAGATGTCTAAACAAATCTATAAAAGTCCATATGGATTTATAATAGTCCGTAGAAATCCATGAAAATCTGTCACTTAAAAAATGTCTTTAAATGTCCTCAAAAATCCTAATTGAATTCACCCTCCTTAGATTTAATAATTGGAATTCATTAAGAACAAAGAGAATAAGAATATCACATGAACCCTAACACATGGTATCTATCAAAGGTAATTCATGAATCAATTTCCCTTAATTGGACTTTATTACAACCAATTGTTGCAACCAAGGATAGATTCGTATGGTGTCCGACTTGTATCCTTTCAACATAGATTCTATAATAAAATAATTACGCTTTAAGGTGATCAATCAAAGAAACATAATAATAGAATAACAATTCTTAAGGAGAAATTAAAATCATCATGCATGGAAAACAATACTTCATTAAACTAAACTTGTCTATGGAATTGAATTCATGTTTAGGGCTTCAAGTTAGCCCTAACTAACAAGAAAATTAGCTAGACATAAAAACTAGAAAAATAAATAAAAACTTCTAATCTAAAGAAACATAGAAGAAAAGAATGTTGATTGTCTTCAATCTTGAACAATGAATTTTCGACCCTCGACTTGTAGAAAACTCTTGGTATTTATAGTTTATACCGCTTGTAGATTCCCAAATTGCTTTGATGTGGAGACCCATCAAGTAGGAAAGATGATTTGAACAAAGAATGATAATTCTTTCCTAACTTGGGTCTCCTCTTTTGATGATTGACTCTAATTTGAGTTTAGGAAGTTTCCCAAACATGTTTTGATTTTTTGAAGTCATTAGGATTTGATATGGGAAGCCTTGGGACGAATCTGGCCCAATTCGGAGTGGAAATCTTCCAAAAACACGTAATACCGCTGTCGAGGCCGCTTCGGAGGCAATGTGCATGACCAGCAGTATAAACACGGTGTTATAAATCCGAGCTGTTCCAGAGTAGCAATTGCAAATGAGACGTGACTAATGCAGGATGCAATTCAAGGTTTTTTTTTGTGTGCATAAATATAGAAATTTAGTTTGAAAGGGAAGCTTACCACAATATGCATGGTGATAGACACTGCATAAATCTGGGGTAGAAAAACGAAATTTAGTTTTCCATTGGAAAAATTTAGGCTTTAACTAAATGGTAAAACAGCTTGGATATTGTAATAAGTATAAGATTACCGTGTAGTTTTTCATTCTTTGGAAGATTGCACGGCTTGTTAAGACAGCACTTATGATCACACTCAGTCCAGGTTCTGTTAGAACTATATCTGAAGCACTACTGGCAGCATCTGTCGAATCTGCCACAGCAATACCTATGTCAGCTTTCTTCAATGCAGGAGCATCATTTACTCCATCACCGGTCATTCCACAGATGTGCTTTCTAGCTTGTAATCTTCTCACAATCTCGTATTTATGTTCTGCAGATGTAAAATATGAAATCAGAAATTGGGTGGAAAAATCAATAATATTGGATTAACAGATTCTTAAGCTGTAAACTCACCAGGAAAGACACCGGCGAAACCATCAGCTTTCTCAATGAGGTCATCAACAAGAAGTGCTGAACTTGCCTCATCTTTACTCTCACCAAGCAAAGCCGATGAGGGGTACATGTTTGTGCCCATTCCAAGTCTTCTTCCTGTTTCCTTACCAATGGCAAGTTGATCACCTGCAAAGGTTCTCACTGAATTAATTGATAATGTAGATGCTTGAAAAATGCTTCATAGTTTCAACACAAGAGTGCAAAGTCACATGCATCCAGACCATCCACCGGTTCAGTAGAAGAGGCACACGCACACACACACACACACACACACACACACACCTGTAATCATTTTAACACTGACACCGAGATCTAAAGCTCTTCTAATCGTTCCAGCACTGTCATGGCGAGGAGGATCAAAGAGGGGTAGAAGGCCAACAAATTCCCATGGACCACCAGGACTATCTTTGGTACCGGCTGGCACTTGATGATAAGAAAGAAACTCCATTGTTTTAAAATATTGATGAGAGAATTTTGTTTATGACAACAAAAATGAAAAAATAATCACCTGGCGAGCAACTCCAAGGGATCTTAGTCCACGTTCAGCAAACTTGTCGATTATTGCATGTGCCTTCTTTTCAATTTCTGATTTGTTGTGTGCCAGATAGAGAATCTACAAAGCATACAATAAAAGAGCTTAGCAGTTTTGGATGCACTACTATGATTTGCTTTAATGACAATAAAATTTTATGTTTTACCTGCACTGGTGCACCTTTGCTGACTCTATGCATTTTACCAGCACCATCTAATTATGTAAGTGCAGTCCTCTTATCAGTCGGATTGAATGGGAGGAAATGAATTTCTTTGATTCCAGCTCGTGCCTTAAAAACAACCATCGAATAGTTTGTTTCAGTGCAAAAGAAGGAAACAAAACAGAATAGAAAATATTAATAAACATAGAAGACCATCAAAAAATTTTGCTAACTGCTCATTACAAAAGCATAGTATAATTTTTTACAGTGACTGAATAACTAAACACTTATTTCAGTACCTCCTTGGGGTCTGACAACATTGCAACAATGGCACCGTCAATAGCATCTTGGTTCTCTAACCTTGATGCTCTTGCAGCCATAAGTACCACCGTATCCTTGTCAACACCTTTGGCAAAAACCTGCAATGATGTAGATGATATTGTCTTATTTGCAAATTCAAAAATAATCTTTAATTGGTACATTACTAAGATTCATCAGATGGAAATTCTAAACAATATAGAGCCATCAAGAGTGTACCTCAATCATATTTTTGTCCACCGTAAGCTTGTTTAGTGTCAATGTGCCTGTTTTATCACTGCACAGCACATCCATTCCAGCCATTTCCTCAATCGCGGTCATTCTTTTTGTTATTGCACCCTGCACATATACAAGATGCCCATGATTCGAACAAATTATACAACTATGGAGATTTAGGACATAATTGACAACTTATAAAGTACATATCAGGCCATTCTAAACTGTAGTTTTGCTTTCACAAACCTGCTGAGACAAACGGTGTGAACCAATGGCCATTGTAATAGAGAGAACGGTAGGCATTGCTATAGGGATCCCACCGATTAGTAGGACAAGTAGGTTATCAATACCAACACGATATGCCCTGTGTTGAATCCCATATATTACAATGATTTCAATAACCATTCCAAGAGCAATTGAGCAAATGCAGAAGTTTCCGATTGCTGTTAAGACCTGCAACATCAAAAAAGTTATAGTAGTTAAGACTAAATCGACATTATTATAGTTTTTGTTTATCACTGCCGGGACTGCTGCTCGGACCGCTTCCCAAGCAATGTGCATGTCCGACGGTCTAGCCCACGGTAGGCTTTTCCAGCTCTGACCTTTGGTTACTAAATCGGTCACAACTTCCTCTAGAAAACTCGGATCGACGAACCGTAAAGTGTGCTAGAAACTAGACTTCCGAGGCTTTCCAAAAAAATGTAGATCTCAATCTAGTTCAATCTGAGGAGGGAGATATGGTCTTCACAACTTGGACGTACTGTATAAGCATTTCTCCAAACTTCATTAAAAATCACCTTTTTGTCATCAAATTCACTCCAAGAGCTATCTTCTACACAAACTCAACAAACAAATTAAAGCACTCAATAGTACTCAAGAACATAATATAAAACATAGGAATTAGGGGTCTCAAACATCAACATTTATCGACCTAACAACTTGTGGATAAACAAGCGCGCTCACATATTTTAGGGAACTGTCCCAAGATCCGCGTCAAGTTTTTGGCTCAGCTGCCAGGGAAACGTAACATTACCTTTTATTAGTTTTAGTCTTAGTTTTATTTTCATTATTTGTAGTTTACTTTTTATTGTTCATATAATATCTTGTTCGATTTGTTTTTTTTTTTTTTTTTTTTTGTATGGTTTTTTTAGAATTTAGATCAACATGGAAAACCCTACCAATGTGCCTATTACTCAGAGGCTTATGAAGGACCTTGCTTTGCCGATTATGGGAGCTCAATCGTTAGAGATTTTATTGAGTGATTTGCAACGGAGCTACGAGTTGAAGAATTTCCATTTCAACACTCTTCCAATCTTCTGGGGTGAAACGGATGAGGATTCCCTTTAGTTCATAAAGGAGTACTACGATGCCATTACTACCATCCGACTTAAAGAGTTCACTAAAGATCAGTTGAAGATGAGATACTTTCCGTATTACATGAAAGACGAGATAAAGAAGTGGCTATTGGCTCTACCCGTAGGATCATTGACTACTTGGGAGGCGGTAGAGACCAAGTTTTTCTCAATATACTATCCCTCTTGGAAGACACGAGACATCCGAGGCAAGATAGCAACCTTCAAAGAAGAACCAGGAGAAGCCTTCCATGAAATTTGGGATCGGTTTAAGTTACTCCTTGCATATTGCCCACATCACATGTTCCCCTTTGTCCTACTAGTACAGTGTTTTTATGACGGATTGATGAGACTCACACAAGCCACGATTGATAATGCTTGTGGGGGAGCAATGAGAGAGAAGACCGTCAAAGAGGTGTATGCCGTATATGAGATGTTGGGTGAAAATTCCCAACAACGAAGAGGAAGAAATGACTCTCATGAGGAAAAGGGAATGTGTAGTTAGCAATGCAATTGGCCGACTTGTCACAGGATATGGAAAACTTTATGGCACACCGTGGGCAACAACCGGTAGTAGGAAAAGTACAAATCGTGTATCCGTATCAAGCAAGTAACCATTAATCAATCAATAATCAAGAATGGAACCACCAATGGGGCAGCCAAGCTAACCCCTTGTTCACCAAGCAACGGATTAGTGGTCTAGGAGAATCCATAGAGAATACAATAGCCCAAGTGGGGAAGTTGGCATAGAGCTACCAAATGAAAGAATGTGATGAGCCTTCAACCTACATTGAGCATGTAAATGCAAGAACCATAGTTTATTTTTAAATCCTCTAAAGGAAACTATGACCGCTTGGATGAACTTATGGTTATATTAAATAACATGTTCGAGGATGAGTATGGAGAGGTTAAAGAAGAAAAGGTAGTAGAGATTGCATAAGAGAACAATGAATTGATAAGTCAAAATATGGACTTAGAGATGAGTATCAATTCGCTTAAGAAGGAGATGGACTTATCCTTAAGAGAGATTGAAGAGCTTAAGGTTGACTTTGCTTAAAGAGTGCAGATATTGCAAGCCAACATCAAAGCAAAAGATGTGGCTTTGGACATAATGAAGACAAAGGAACTTTACCACCTTGTGAAGAAGGCTAAGCAAGAGTTGAAGGCAAAGGGCAAGGAAGTGATTTTACTTCCTAAAGAAGATTAGCTTGACATGAGTCAACAAACTTCAAGTGCCATGGTCACCAAACTAGGTCTCAACAAATCAAAGAAGAAAGCCTAAAAGAAGAGCAATCAAGTTCCACCTTCACCTTTACAAAAGAAGGACAGCAGACTAATGTAGGAAATCCGCAAGAGACCTACTCCAAAGTTGGCCCCAAGGTAAGGAACTTTACCACCTTGTGAAGCTTGCAAAGGCTAAGCAAGAGTTGAAGGCAAAAGGCAAGGAAGTGATTTTACTTCCTAAAGAAGATTAGCTTGACATGAGTCAAAAAACTTCAAGTGCCATGGTCACCAAACCAGGTCTCAACAAATCAAAGAAGAAAGCCTAAAAGAAGAGCAATCAAGTTCCACCTTCACCTTTACAAAAGAAGGACAACAGACTAATGCAGGAAATCCTCAAGAGACCTACTCCAAAGTTGGCCCCAAGGTAAGACAAGATCAAGCAAGCCTCTATGCAAACCGCAATAAATCAAAGAGGTACACTCTCTCACTTTAGTCCCATTTGTTACAAGTGCCACATTAGAGGTCATATTGGACCTCAATGTGCCAATATGAAATGGCAACGTGTGAAAAATGTGAGTCCTAGGACTACAAGGTTGGTTGTTAATTCCTTATGGATTGATAAGACCAAAATAGAAGGACTTAAGAGGAATGGAACCCTTTGGGTCAAGAAAAGTGAGAATGGCTATATCGTGGTAAAGCCACCCATCTTTGATGGTGGTTGAGTGCTTGAATTATATGAACTTTTTGATATGTTTGTTAATGTGCAGGAATTTTAAAGCTTTAAGGAAAGGAAGCACTTAATGGACATTTGTTTTTATTTAAATTTAAGGACTTTTTAGTTTGTAATTATTTTTGAACATTTATTAGTTTAGAGTCTAGAGTCTTTATTTATCCACTTGTCAAGTTGCATTAGTGCTTAACCATAGATATGAAATGCATGGAAATAGATAGGTTTAGGGGTTATACTCCTTACTTATATACTTGCATAGCATATGCTTGTGGTGTTTTTGGTGTTATTTTTTGTGTGTGCAGGCCATGGAATCAAAGAAAAGGGCTAATAGGCTAAGAATGCCTACCGCGGGTTTATGCCAGCGCAATAGAACCACAGGGTTCTCTTGGAACCTTGTGTGAGATACAATCATGGGAAAGAACCCGCAGGATAAAAGGCATGAACTCACGTGAAGCTTGAGGCACCTCTACAATTTCATATCCGCGGGCAACAGCCTGCTGGCAAGAAGATACAATGCCGCAGAATTTCTCTAGAGAAATTTTGGCTACTTCAAGTCCGTGGGAATATACCTGCACATCAAGGAATCAAAACCTGTGCACCTCTGCAACTTCAAGTCCATGGGAACACACCATACCGCAAGGCCATACCAACCTAGGAATGCCAAATCTAAGGTCCAATCTCATACTTTTAAGCTTTTACTTCAAGTTGATATCTTTTGTTTAGCTTAAGAGTGTGAATTGATTATTTTTGCCTAGTGACTAGGATTAGTTGTTGTGATGTGATTAGTGGTTGATATTTAGGATTGTATATGTGTGTTTACATGTTAGTTGTAGATATTAGGATTGTATATATGTGTTGTTGTTGTATTTTTGTTTTTGTTTTCGTGTTTTTATTTTATACTTGTGAAATGCCCTGTTTTGAAATTTTGAGACGAAATGTTTCATTAAAATTGTACTAATCGGTGAAGGAATAAATTATTCTACCTAAGCTACATTCATAATTTTTTCAATACAATTCCAACGGTATAAAGAATGTAAAATTTTGGGTAGTGGTTTAAAAGTTATGAGTATTTCTTCGACCAAAGATCATATGCGTGCCTGTTTTGAAAATTTTGCACGAGACCTATTTTTGGCGTCTGTTTTCACACTTGTTCAATTTGAAATTTGAAATGTTTTCTATATAAAAAGTGTTCATTTGTATGTCTACATTCTTGTGTCAAAATTTGAGCAAGTTTTATCTAGCATCTTTGAAAATATGCATTAAATTGCAGACGTTGTACGAATACAAAAGTTGACAGTTTTCTTGAAATGTTGTCCTCTATGTTTAGAGGCTGCTTTCACATGGTACTTTCGTTATTTTTTTATTAAGAATGTGATTGTTTTATATATTTTATGTTTTTGTCATTGTAGTATAGAGTTAGTGTTCCCACCTTTTGTATAGGTGTGTATTTAGTTGTAGATAAGTGTTAGTATGTTTGTGATCGAATTTCCTAATCATGAACTATTTATCCATGTTCTTCAATTTTTCAATACATAGGACAATGTCGAGTTTAAGTTCGGGGTTGTGGACACATATGTGTCATTTATTTGTCGTTAATATTATGTTTTTGTGTTTTTGTCAAAATTTTGAATTTTTTTTACGAATTGAGCCATCTTTGAACAAAGTGTTTGAATGAGATATTATGAGTAGTGTCGTTGAGGAGTCTTTCGCATGGGTTAATTTCTGAATCTTGGCTAACTCTTGTCAGTCTAGGATTGCTTCGTATGATATAAATTTAGTCTATTTCTCTTATTGTCTAAGTGGACGAGACTCCGTACTCGATTGTTAAGATTAAAGATCCTGATTTAGCAAGAGAATCAGGCCTTGCGGGATATGGTTAAAGCCTTGGAGGATAAAGTGGATGCCTCCTTCGGTGAGGGGTACTTCTTTTGCCTCCCACGAGGTTGCTCAAGCCTTCCCCCTTCTTTTTGATTTGTAGGCAACCCTCGGGTGGTACTGGGAATAGATTGTGGTCAAGATTGCCTAGCTTTTAGATGCTACCCCGGTCCCAGTAGATACTCCTTAAGCTGCTACTATCCCAGATCCTTCCTTACCTTAAGAGCCTGATCTGCCTGTTTCATCCAACCTGGTAGAAATAGATGAAGGGGAGAGGAACCTGCTGTCCCTCAAGATGCTCTAATAAAGGAGATAGAGGATCCTGCTGAGTTTGGATTTAAGCCAGTGGAGGAAATAGAGGCTTCTGCTGAATCAAGGTAGCTAGGAATATGAGAGATCCTGGTGGATTAAGGTGTTGCTAAGACTGAGTGAATCAAAGATGCTGATGTTGAAGACCTAGATAAGGGGGCAGGTGAGAAAAAGGATGATGGATCCTTAATGTGATGCCTTAATCATTTCACTTATATATATATATATATATATATATATATGTAACCCGGAAGTGGGGTTTAGGCTCCCTATTTGGTTAATGAAAATTATTTCTTTCTTTTTGCAAGTGCACTGTCTTACCTATTCATGCTAGATTCTGGTAGTACTTGGTACCTGGATACTTATAATCTTGATAGAACATACTTGAAATATTGATGCTAATCAAGTCTTCATTTCATTCAGGATGATTTAAAACCTTTACCAACTTTGAAAATAGTATGGTAGGTAGTCCTCTTGTAAGAGTGATACAAATTTTACAAGTAATTTGCAATAAGGCCGGTCTGATCTCGATAAAAAAAATGGATCCTTGTAAGTGATTGAGGTTGTTTTGACATCCAAACTTGAATAATGTGAATAAAAATACTAGGTACCTCCTGTATAGGGGATATTGGCCTTGAACCAATCTTGATGGCTGATTAAGATCACTTCAGAATTTTTACCAAGCAAGTCAAAGTACTAGGCATTCCTATTCAAGGAACCCCGATCCTTAGGTGAATTGATCCTAGTAGGAACCTAAGGCCATTTTAGAAACTAGTCTTCCACTTAGGCGAATCAAGGTACCAGGTATTCCTGCATAAGGAATCCCAGTCCTTAGGCGAATTGATCCTAATAGGCAACTATAGCCACTTTTAGCACCAGGTCTTCCACTTAGGCCAATCAAGGTATCATGCATTCCTACACAAGGAATCCTGGCCCTTGAACGAATTGATCCTAGTAGGCAACTAACGCCACTTTAGCACCAGGTCTTCCATTTAGGCGAATCAAGGCACTAGGCATTCCTGCACAATGAATCCTGGTTCTTAGGCGAATTGATCCTGATAAAAAACTAAGGCCACTTTAGTACCTGGTTTTCCACTTTGGTGAATCAAGGTACTAGACATTCCTGCACAAGGAATCTCGATACTTAGGTGAATTGATCCTAATAGGCAACTAAGACCACTTTAGCACCAGGTTTTCTTTGGAGAGATTGGGTTCCATCCAAGGCTTCAGGGAGTGACATATAGGCTCTCTTGGTCTTGAAGATTCAGTGGGAACCCAGAGCCGCGAATCCGAATCCGAATCTGAATCCTTGGTCTGGTAGAAAACTAAGACCACTTGTGCACCAAACTTTTCCTAAAGAGGGGTTGGTCTTGTCCAAGGCATCAGGAGTGTTTTGTGGCTTTCCTGGTCTTGAGGCGATCATAGGCGAAATTTCCAAGGCGATCATTGGACAAATATGTAGGAGAAAAAACTGACTTCTTTATTGAAGTTTTTGGTGATACAAAGCAAATTCGGGGTAGAGTAATACCATTCGAAATAAACTGTTTCTAATAACTTTATGGATAAAACCTCTTGAGGTGGTCAGCATTCTAGGTGTGGTCCATAGGGTAGCCATCCATGCTTTATAGCTTGTAAGCTCCACCGCAAACTACTATCTTTATTAGGTCGGGTCCTTCCTAGTTTAGGGCTTGTACCCCGTAAGACTTCTTCTAGTTATTCTAAGTTACTTTCTTGAAAACCAAGTTATGGTTCTTCACCTTTCTATTGAAGTACCAGGCAATCCTGCTCTAATAAACTGCAACCCATTATGCGGCCTTATCCTACTTCTCCTCGAGAAAGTCCAGCCTGGCTCTCAGTTTTGCTTCATTGCTTTCCGGTTTAAAATGCTAGATTCTCAAGGACACAAGTTTGTGCTGTATAGGTACTGTTGCTTATGTTCCAAGAGCCAGTGAGTAGGGGGTCTCCCTAGTAGCGATCCTCAATTGCAACCCATTCTGCGGCCTTATCCTGCTTCTCCTCGAGAAAGTCCAGTTTGGCTCTCAATTTTGCTTCATTGCTTTCCAGTTTAAAATGCTAGATTCTCAAGGACACAAGTTTGTGCTGTATAGGTACTGTTGATTGTGTTCCAAAAGCTAGAGAGTAGGGGGTCTCCCTAGTGGCGGTCCTCAACTGCAACCCATTCTACGGCCTTATCCAGCTTCTCCTCGAGAAAGTCCAGCTTGGCTCTCAGTTTTGCTTCATTGCTTTCCGGTTTAAAATGCTAGATTCTCAAGGACACATGTTTGTGCTGTATAGGTACTATTGCTTGTGTTCCAAAAGCCATTGAGTAGGGGGTCTCCCTAGTAACGGTCCTCTTTGTAGTCTAGTATGCCCACAACACATTTGGGAGTTCTTCAGCCCACTTTCCTTTCTTTCTTCTATTAGAGCTTTTTCTTCAAAACCCTCTTAATGGTCTTGTTAGTAGCTTCTACCGATCCATTGGTCTAAGGGTGTGCTATGGATGCAAAACGGAGATTAATACTCAGACCTTCACAAAATTCCCTGAACCTGGTGTTGTCAAATTGCTTGCCCAGATCAGTAATTATGGCCATCAGGGTCCTATATCAGTAGACAATGTTCTTCTGGATGAAGCAAGTGGTGTTTGCCTAAGTTATCCGGGGTAAGGAATTCTGCTTCCACCCACTGGGTAAAGTAATCTATGGCTACTATAGCATGCTTAGCATGACCAGGAGCAATCGAGAGTGTCTTGATAAGGTCTACTCCCTAAACGGTAAATGGGTAGGGTGTGCTAATTGAGGAGAGCAAGCAGTACTGGGTGGCAGTTCTTTTAAGCTTCCATGCTTGATCTGGATCCTCTAGGAGACTTTTATTTTGAAGGTAATCAGCTTTAGGGTCCATCCAGTAAGGAATCTGGTCAACCGGGTTCACTTCTTCAGTATAGATATGCTGGATCGGGAAATCAGCTGAAGGGCTACCCCCCTCGGTAATGCTTGTCCACTAGTTGCAGCAATTTTGGCCAGGACATCTGCCTGGTGGTTCTTATCTCAAGTAATTTACTCCATCTTCACTCCCTTGAACCTAGCCATAGCTTCCGGGACCTTTCCGAGGTATGCCACCATGTTCTCACCCTTCGCCTTATAATGCTCGGATACCTGGTTGATTACCATCTGTGAATCACTCATTACCATGAGGAAATCTGCGCCCAACTCTTCAGCTACCTTCATTCCTGCTAAAAAGGCCTCATATTCAGCTTCATTGTTGGTGGCATTGAACTCAAACCTGAAACAATGACTGTATTCGATCCCTTCAGAATCAGTTAGGATGATCCTGACTCCGTAGTCCACCTGGTTTGATGCTCCATCCATGTATAGTATCTAGGCTTTGCAATTAGCGGACCAACGAGATGATTCCTTTTCAAGAACTAGGTTTAAGATCGTGGAAGTATCCAGATTAGAGGTCATGCTGAATTCTACCACGAAATCAGCCAAGGCTTCGACTTTGATTTTTGTTCTTGCCATGTACTTAATGTCATATTGGGTGAGCTCTAGAGCCCACAAGACCAACCTGTATGATACATTCGGCCTCTGGAGGAACTGTCTCAATGGTTGGTCTATGATCATCGCGATGGTATGGGCTTGGAAATAAGGTCGGAGCTTCCTGGGTGTGGTCACAAGTGCATAGGCGAGCTTCTCCAGAAGGGTGTAGTTCTTCTAGGATTTGGTCAAGGCACGACTTACCTAGTAGACCTATCTTTGGACCCCATCCTTGCATTCTTTTACCAAAGCCCTCTGGTAGCAGTCTCTGATATAGCCAAGTAGAGTTGTAATTCTTCCCCCAGTGTAGGCTTTACTAGTAGTGACGGGCAAGCTAGGTATCTTTTCAGGGACTGGAAAGCCAGATCACTTTCTTGATCCCACTTCATCTTCTTTCCCAACTTCATATTCTTAAAGAAATGAGGACATTTATCTGTAGATCGGGATACGAAGAGGTTGAGCACTACTACCCTACCAGTTAGTCCTTGTGCCTATTTGAGGGTGGTAGGAGATTCAAGATCCAAGATGGCTTTAATCTTCTTGGGATTGGCCTCAATCCCTTTTTCATGTATGATCAAGCCAAAATTGGTATGATTTCGGCCCTCATTCTCGTCTCTTTATGCTTGATTCTCGGGCGTTACCCTGTATTTAATGTTTTTAAACCGAGTGTTTCAGGTTTACTTAGGCCTAAAGGGCATTTGTGAAGAATGTGAGGAGTTTTGTACAAAAAGGAGCACAAGTTGGCAAAACAGGGCATTGTCACCACTTTGGTGAAAACGTTGTCGCCATGGCGACAATTGTAGCGACAAAAAGTTATTTCCAGGATTAAATCAACCAGGTGTTGTTACCATGGCGACATTAAGGCACAAGTGGCGACAGTACAATATTCCTTCATTGTCGCCACTTTCATAATGGTGAAAAAGATGAGAAATGTGGCGACAAGTGAATCTCAGAGTTTGTAACCGTTTGTCGCCATGGTGTCGCCATGGCCACACAAATGGCGTCATCTTGCCACATCTAATTTTCAAGCAGTTATCAGTACCGTTTCAAGTGTGACTATATATATTCCTCTCTTTCAACTTGAAAGAGAATCTAAGTACTTGAAGAACACGAAAATTACAGTGATTTAGATCTAATTTCTCCTCCATACTTCACCCTTTCAACTTCCTCCATTTTCTAAACTTGTACTATCTTTTCCATCCAAAACCTCAACACAATGTCTTGATTACTTCACCCAACCATTCCTCTCTTTCCATTCTCTCCATTTCACTACCTTTGCCACTCACCATTTGACACCTACCAATCTAAACACATCCTCTTCTACCACTCTTAACACTATGAGCATTTGGGAAAGGAAGAAGCAAGCACTAAAGAAGGAGGCCCAAGGGTGATTTCCTTAACTATTACTACCTATTTATTTGATTGTAACTATGTGTAATTAAACCCCTAATCTAGAGGATAGATGTGAAGAACATATGGTTGTGGGTTTTTGCTTAAGCTATTTGTAATTAAATCTCTACTTGTTTTCTATTCATTTTATATTTAAATTCTGTTAATTACCAAAATTGGCCGAGGACCAAGGAAGAATTTTCCATCCAGGAACAAGGCGGAAAGGCCTCAGTGCACAGCATTCGGCTACCTCTTGGA
The DNA here is from genome assembly GCA_035582765.1 of Acer negundo. NCBI lineage: Eukaryota > Viridiplantae > Streptophyta > Magnoliopsida > Sapindales > Sapindaceae > Acer > Acer negundo. Next base: position 6,173,608 of record CM069238.1, read on the forward strand.
GAGAATCCGAACCAGTGTATCGAGATACATATCCAGTTAAGCCAAAGCAAGGTTAGAAGCATGAAGACTCCAAAGTGTCAGAAGGAATAGAGATCGAGATCCTACAAACCGCGCTATATTTTCCTGGTACCACGCTCTATGTAGACCGGGTACCCCGCTATTATGTAGACTAGGTACCTCGCTACTATGTCACCTCGGTATCTCGTCACAGCATCAGCCGGTATCCCGACACCTAGAAGATTAAGAGATCAGTGGGAATCATGATTCAGCAAGAGGAAAAGTGCTTGGATACCCTGACATCGCCCAGAATTAGTTCGCCAAGCAACAAAAATGTCAGACAGGGATGCTACCAAGGTAAGACCAGTGCATCTAGAAGGCCAAAATTAAAAAATACAAAGAAGAATGCTAAAACGCCAGTGTTTTATCATTAAAGAGGTGGACTCAATTCTTGCTACTTAAGAGTTCCAATTGAAAACAGAGTCTGCCAGAATCTTCCCAAGAAGGGATCACTTGATTCTAGGGTTTAAACTTCCTACTACGTTCTCGCTTATCGCTAAGGAAAGTTCCATAATTGCCGAAACCCTAGACCGAACTTATAGGAGTGCATGGCAAGAAACGGGACCTATATATATAACATTTTACTCAACTATGGAGGGGGCAACTTTTCAATTCTAAAACCCTAAACCTATAGTTTTCTTTTACTTATCAACTTGCACGAGATCTCCATCATCAACTGTGTAAGACTTTACCTACAGTGATCAATGGAGAGTTATATTCTATATTGTATCTATACTACATGAAGAAAAGCATTATATTCTCCTCTTTTATGATATAATACAGTCGTTTATCCTTCGTTTTAACCATTATTGCACCAAGTTATTTTTACTGGAAATCATAGGTATCTAACAATGTGATACCCCTCCGACCATGGTCCTTTAAAGTCGTTAATTGTAATTCCACCCCGCCGGTAAATTTCGGTTAACAGATTCTATACATTATGTGATTTGCATTGTATATCACTAGTAGATCATATTATTGTGTGGGATAAATTGTTCTGAAACCAATCTTGGATTGACACCCTTGATTAGTTAAGGAACTTAGTGAATATGATAGATTAGTGGTGGATATATCAGCCACACTAATCTAAACCTTGATTTGTACCTAACTAATCCCACCTTGACCCCCTCTCCCTAATCGGTTAGGTATTGAGGTGTGAAGATGTTTAGTGTTCATAGTAATGACCTAAACACACCCTAGAAAACAAATGGTTAGCATCTAAGAGATTGGTCATTATTGAAGCTTTGAAAGCATTACCCATACCCACTTGTAACTCCATCAATTCCCTGGTATCTACCTTATTTGTTTACATCATCTCTCTTATCAAGATTGTTGAGTCTACTCTTTGTCCTATCATTTTTGTATGTTTATTTTCTTTGCATGTTTTATGGTTTATCAAACCACACAGCTATCCATTCATAATGATTTATTTTATTACACTATAGATTAGTCAATCAATCTAACATATTACTTAATCTCCCTATAGAACGAATCTTGCTTACCACTTGTTAAGAATTAACATCTTAAAGGATTTTAAAGTGACTAAAACATGATTTTCAGAATAAAATAAAAACGTATTTTTTTGAGCACAAAACGACCTCATCAATGTACCATGAACCCGAAGAACTTTCCTGCAGCTACCCTGAAAGTGCACTTAGCAAGGTTCAAGCTCATCTGGTTCTTTCTTATCACCTGGAAAGTCTGGCGCAAGTCATCAGGATGTTGGTCTGCCATCTGGGACTTGGTGATCATGTCGTCCATGTACACTTCCATGGATCACCCTATCTCTTCCTTGAACAAGTTGTTCACTAGACACTGGTAAGTGGCACTTGCATTTTTGAGACCAAACAGCATTACCTTGTAGTAGTATAGTCTTTGCCCAGTGATGAAACTAGTTTTGTCTTGGTCTGTAGGGTGCATTATGATCTGGTTGTACCCGGAGAAGGCGTCCATTAAACTTGGGGGTTTTTTTCCAGCTGTAGAGTCAACCATCTTGTCTATCATAGGCAAGGGGAAACTGTCCTTTGGGTAGGCTTGGTTAAGGTCAGTGTAATCCACATACATATGCCATTTCTCGTTGGATTTAACTACCATGACCACGTTGGCTATCCATTCGAGGTATTGAAACTCCCTGATGAATTTGGCCTTAAGGAGCTTGTCTACTTCTTCCTGTACCATGACGTTCCGTTTGGTGTTGAAGTGCCTTCGTTTCTATTTAGTTGGTTTGAAGGTTGCATCCACTGCCAACCTATGGGTAGCTAGGGTGAGGGAAATACCAAGCATTTCATCATGGCTCCAAGAAAATATGTTGTTATACCCCTTGAGTAGCCCCGTGAGGTTCTCTCAAACCCTGTTTTCCAATGTTACTCTTATCTTTACCACCTTGGTTGGATCATCCTTTCTGACAAGTATCTCCAACAATTCTTCTTCGAGGATGCCCATTAGACCATCCTCAGTCTTCTTCCTCTAGTTCTTCCTTAATCACGTATGGTACCTCTCCTTCTTCTAGGGTATTGTGATCCCTTTCTAGTACCTCTCTTATTGATTCATTGGTCACATGCATGCATTTCTTGGCTAGCGCAGTAGGATTGGTGGACACTGCCTAGCACCTGAAACTTCAGCCTATTGTGGTAAATGGATAACCGGCCCTACCTATCCCCCGCCCCCCCCCCCCCCCCCTAAAAAAAAAATTCTTGATAGGAAGGGTAGTCCTAAGATAGCATTGTAGGCAGATGGGGTATCAACTACCAAAAAATATGTCATTATGTTCTGCTGGAGAAAGGTTTCTCTGATTATTACTGGTAAGATGTTTGACCCAATTGGCATTAGTGAGTCACCTGTGAACCTGTACAAAGGCATGATGGTGCAGCTGTTGTAGAATGAGTTCTTCAAGTTGAATTTCTCGAGTGCTCCTTTCAACTTGATGTCTACATTGCTTCCGGTATCAATTAGGACATGGTGAACTTGGCAATTGGCTATCTACACTGTGATCGCCATCGAGTTATCATGTGGTTGAACTGTGTTGTAGACATCCTCATCTGTGAAAATGATCTGGCTTGCACGAGGGAGGTCTTAGGATCCCATAGTTACCCGGAGTATATCATGACTGGTGGTGAGTCGAGGGATCTTCCTAGTGTGATTCTTTCTTGAGTTATTGGAGGTTCTTGCCAATGTGGGACCTCCACTGATGGTGTGAATGATCTGCATCTATTGCATTGGATCATTCCCCTTATCCCTTATTATCTCTTCTGCTTCATGCATCTCTCCCCGTACCTCATTCCCTATCTTGATGCTATCCTGTACCTATTGCAAAAATTCAACCAAGAGGCCTCTCTTTACCAATCCTTCGATCTGGTTGTGGAGGTTGTAGCACTTCGATATGTTATGTCCCACATCCTCATAGAAGTCACAGTACTTGTAACGGTTCATATTGTCAGCCGGGACTTTCATAAGACCGAGCTTCCTAAGCAATCCCTTGTCTTTGATGCCGAGGTATATGGTATCTTAGGATGCGTTTAGAGGGATGTAATGATTGTATACCTCTTCTTCTCCTGTTATATGTGCTACTTCTCTAGGTGGCGGTGTTGTTCTTGGAGGAGTCCTTCTTATTGGGTACCACTACCGATGTAAAGGATAAGGAGGTGACAGCTAGGCAGACCGGTTTGGAGTTTGGTTCAGGAACTTCTTGGTAGGTCCGGCCTTTGGGACCTCTTTTTTTGGTCGTTTGGCAGATTGGGCTTCGTCATGCTCGACCTTGATTTGGAGTTACTCGTATATCTCTACCTGCTCCAAAGCCTTGTCGTAGGCCTCTTGGTATGTCTCAGGTAGGTGTTTGGAAAATGACTGGAATAGCTGTCGGCTATATATTTCTTCAGAAGTTGGCCAAGGTCTCCCTCTCAGTGAACACCCCTATTTGGATTACTTCCTTGTGAAATTTTTCCACGTAGAACCTCAACGTCTCACCACGCACTTGGATCACGTACTAGAGTAGGATGGGATCTTTGGGACGAGGCTTGATTCCTTGAAACTGAGAACATAAATCTTTTATAAGCTGTGTAAAAGAATCTACGCTACTTGGGGGTAATTTCAGGAATCAAGTCTTGGCACAATCTGTCAGGGTTAAAAGGAACATCTTGAACATCGCTAACCGAGTAGCGTTCTGTATCTCCATATGGTGCACAAAGCTTTCCAAGTGGCTTAGGTGATCCTTCAATCTGGAATATTTCTCGGCTGGCATTTTGAACTTGGGAGGTTGCTCTGCCTCCCTAATCATTTTTTAGAAGGGTGCATTCATCTCCCCCAAAGGTTTCGCTTTCCCCAGTGCTTTCCCTTCCTCAACTCCTCAAGTTCCTTTGCCATCTTGGCCATCTAGTCTTAAAGGCGTCAAGATCCATCGTTCCTGGACCGAGCTTATGAGCCTTCATTGTCCGAGGTTTCTGATACAACGGTTGCCTCCTTACCTTCCTCTTTCTGAGGATGGTTACATTGGGGATTCTTTCTGGATTCGGTGCTTCTACATGCATATATAATAGTGGTGCAAATAATGAGTTGAGAGATGAAAATCCAAGTAAGTAAGCAAGCAATATGATATTAGAGATACATTCGCATGCTATTTTCATCAAATGTAAAGTCTTTGCTTTTTTTATGAGCCCTCTTGGCTTGTTTTTCCTCATGACAACAAGTTGTTGGTGTGTTAATCCAAGAGAACAAAGACTTAGCATTTCAACTTAAAAAAAAAAAAAATGACTTTCTCTAAAAGTCTTTGAAAGGACTTCATTTTTTAATGGCTTATTTCGTTGAAAAACCACAATTTGTGGTTTAATTATGTAAGGGTAGTTTAGGGCTTCTTTGTTCATGACCAAGATTCTTTGGAATTCAAGTCCTCAAGCTCAAGAGCTCATTAAAGGTATATCACTTGTGCTTATCCCTTTGTTGAAGAGACTAGTTACACACACACACACTTCTCTTTCATGCATATTTGTCCATTGCTTTTTGTGCGTATTTAATTCACTCTTCAAACTTGCACAATTTTTACATTTTTATATGCATTGTTAAATGTGCGCTAGTCCCTTAACCCGCGCATTGCGCTGGACGTGTGATCGTGCCAAATATGTTGTACATTTTGGCCATCAATTCCATATCTTTTGTGTATTTTTCTTACGTTTTATTGTCACTTATGGGCTCTATGTTCGTAATTCCAGACATTTATCCATTTTCGGTGCTAAGAGCGTATTGTGGGGCTTTTGGACAAAAAGGGGACCAAAAGGAGCGAAAAATTGGTTAAATAACAACAAAGGAAACAATAGTGCGGGTCAGTGCGGGTCCCAACCGCACTCTCTTCAAGACCTGGGACCTGGAAGCTGAAAGAAGGATAAAGTACGGGTGAGTGCGGGTCATCCAACTGCACTATCACCTGCACTCTTGTCCAGATTAGAGACTTGACAGTTGAAAACCTGATAAAGTGCGGGTGAGTACGAGTCATCAAATCGCAATATCACCCGTACTCTATCCTTTCCAGAGAGCTAGTAGTTGCATGATTCACTAACGTGCGGGTGAGTGCGGGTCACCCACCTGTACTATGACCCGCACTCTAACGCAATTTTTACAGCAGTATTGTGACCTATTTTGTAGGGAGTATAAATAGAAAATGTTGTATTTGTTTTAAAAGAGCTTTGACACTTAGAAAAACTTTGAAATTGTAATCTAAATCTAAGAATACACTTCTTCTCATTTCTTTCACAATCTACTCATCTTAAAGGAAACTTGAAGGAAGGAGATGATCTCCATGGGTTATTTCTCTTATTTTCATTATTGTAATGAGTAGCTTAATCGCCTCTAAGGGGTTGATGGATTAGTTTGTTTTGATGTTGGTTTTTTGTATATAAACATTATTTGAGTTATATTTCTATCTTTTTTTGTTCTATTCATGAGTATGAATGTCTTCATTGATTTACTTGTGTTTGATACACTCTCTTTGCAAGTTTATCTTGAATTCTATTTGTGTAGACAACTTGATATACATTCTATTAGGTTGTTTATTGCTTATGCCAAAAGATGGGATTTTCAGAATCTCAGCTCAATAACCACGTTCTTCACCAAACCTCAAGCGGGAGTCCGTCACTATACACTCTAGGACGGCTCTTATGAGAGGATTAGAAGCCTCTTCTATACACACTAGGTTGGATACCTTCATTCTCGGTAGAGCCCTTTTTAGATAGTGAGCATTCATGGTAAAGATCCAAAACAAGCAACTAACTCTATACACCTTAGGTTAGTTGCTCGGAAAAGATCGATCGCTAGTAAGGGGCTAATTCTATACATCCTAGGTTGCCCTTTGCTAGAGATAGAGAGTCAACTCTATACATCCTAGGTTGGCTACGATTGTTAAAACGAGCATATTTTCGTGTTGTATGCAATTGCCTAATATTAGCTTACTAGTCCGTCAATTCCTTAGTTTCCATAATTTTTATGTACATCCATTTGCACTCCATTTTTAGTTACTTTTCTATTGTGATTTTATAGTGTTTGTTCATTCACATTTTCACAACATAAATCATTTACTTTTATTGTATTAATATTACTTAGGTTCTAATTAGTTTTAGCTAAATACGATCCTTGTGGACAATACCCCACTTACTGCTATGCTTGTGCTTTCATATCATTTAGGGCTTTTGTGAGGTTTATAAATTGTTTTTGACAAGTGGATTTACATACACAAAACGGCTTTGTCAAAATGGCGCTGTTGCCAGGGATCAGCGAGTTTAGCTTTGATTAGTTTTTATTTGAGTAGTATTCATGTCTAGTAGCATTTAAATTTTTGTTCTAGTTTTCGTTAATACTGTTGGCTTGAGTGATTGCTTTGGGTAGTTTTTGCTTCTCGGTATTTCAGGATTCATGGATTATTCCAAACAAGATTTAAGACCTAGGGACAGACCAATTATTGACCCTTTTAGTATTGAGTGGGGGAATAATAGAGATTTCCAAAAGGGCTGCAATGAGGGTGGAAACTTTTCAGCTGAATAACAACTTGCGGATCTGCTGATGGACTATTTACAAGGAAATGAGGAGGCCTTGTCATCTGAACAAGGAACAATGGAAGTTATACAAACGTCATAGACTTCAGATGAAGGGTGTTCGAACATTGATTCCGGTCAGCTAGACGGTGAATTACTTGAGGAAATAATAGGAAGAGTCATACAGTCATCTAAACAAGATTCACAAGAGGTCTAGTCGTTGCAACAAAACCCACGTAGGAAATTGGGAAACATATATGTGGGAAAATGATTGACAATCAGGTGAGATGGACACTTCCATTCATACGATTGAATCTCGGATTGGGCAGTTGGCAGAATTGTTAAAGGAGAGAGAAAAGGGAAGATTTCCAAGTCAACCTGAGTAAGCTAGAGCAATAGCGGTCTTGCGAAGTGGAAAAGTATTGGGAAATAGTAACAAAGAGGATGAAATAGGCGAAGACGAGGTTGTGCACACGAAAGGAGAAGGTGAAAAGGAGTTGGAAAAAGAGGACGATGTCGAGGTAGCAAATCCTGAACCAAGACCACAACTTCATAAGTCACAGAACCCTTATATGCCATCGATAGTATTTCTCGAAAGATTGAAGAATTCTAAAATGGAGAAATCACATCGGGATATCTATGACCTTTTTTCCAAAGTAACTATCAATTTGCCCCTGTTCGATGCCATACAGAAAATGCTCGCTTATGGAAAATTTTTTAAGGACTCAAGCAAGGATAATGAAAGATTTAGACCAAAATAGCAAGAGCATTTAAATGAGAACGTTAGTGCCGTGATTTAAAAGACATTGCCACAGAAAATGAAAGACCCATGAAGTTTCATTATAGACATAACCATTGGGGATCAAATCAAGAAAGAGCAATGTTGGATTCAAGAGCAAGCATTAACCTAATGCCATTTTCTGTCTACGAAAAGCTCGGTCTTAATGACCTTAGGAAGACCACCATATCCCTCGTCTTAGCGGTTGCCTCAGCGAGAAGTCTTAAGAGTATTGTCGAAGATGTGTTGATACAGATTGAGAGGCTAATCATACCAGCTGACTTTGTGGTGATTGACATGGACGAAGGCAAAGATGAGAGAGATGTGAAGCTACTTTTGGGTCGGCCCTTTATGGCAACAGCTAGGGTCGTCATATATATGCATGCAGGAAAGCTCTTCATGAAGGTATTGGGCGAAACAGTAAAGTTCAACATATTTGACTCTCTATCATGCCCAATAGGCTCCCATGATTGTAGTATTGTAGATTTCTTTGAGGAAGAGTTAGATGTAGCTGTAGAAGAGGAATTAGAGAAAGTAAACAGTGGTGATGATATTTTGCCATTGGAAGAAATCCTTCAAACTGTTGAGTTAAAGGCACTTCCTTCTAATTTAAAGTATGTTTTCTTTGATGAAGAAAAGAAGAACCTGGTGATCATTGCTGCCGATTTAGAGAGCAACCAAGAAGAAGATTTGCTTGCGGTTTTGAAAGAATACAGGAATGCCATTGGGTGGGTAATAAATGATCTTAAAGGGATCAGGAGAAGACCACATTCACATGCCCATATAGGACATACGCTTACAGATGGATGCCCTTTGGTCTTTGCGATGCCCCGGGGATTTTCCAAAGGTGTATGATTTCTTTGTTTTCAAATACAGTGCGAGAGATTATGGAGGTCTTCATGGATGATTTCTTAGTGTTTGGAGACTCTTTCAGTTTGTGCCAAGGTAATTTGTCCTAAGTTCTTAAACGGTGCATGAAAAATAATCTGGCCCTAAATTGGGAAAAATGTCATTTCAAGGTTCAACAAGGGATTGTTTTAGGTCATTTCATATCTTTTAAGGGGATTGAGGTGGACAAGGCAAAAGTTGAGGTAATTAAGAGTTTGCCACCACCACGGACTGTAAAAGACATTAGCTCCTTTCTTGGCCACGCCGGGTTTTATATAAGATTTATCAAAGATTTTTCAAAGATCTCCCGACCCCTATGCTTGTTGCTACAAAAGGACGAGGACTTTGTGTTTAATGCGAAATGTTTGACGGCATTTGAGACCTTGAAGGAGGCTTTGACCTCGGAACCCGTTATAGCACCACCAGTTTGGGATTTACCGTTCGAAATGATGTGTGACGAATCGGATTATGCCATAGGGGACAGTTTTAGGGCAAAGGGTTGAAAAAGACCCACACGCTATATATTATTCATCCCATACTCTGAATGATACACAGCTAAATTACTCAACAACAGAAAAGTAGCTACTGGCTGTCATTTTTGCTCTTGAGAAATTCAGGCAATACTTGGTGGGTGCCAAGGTAGTTGTGTATTCAGACCACACGACGTTGCGATATTTACTCCAAAACAAAAATGCAAAACCTATACTAATCAGGTGGGTATTTTACTACAGGATTTTGATCTAGAAATTCAGTATAAGAAGGGTTGTGAGAATGTGGTAGCAGACCACCTCAGTAGGTTGGTTCAGGAAGACCCAGTAGGTGAATATGAGATCCCTTTGAGGGAGAGTTTTCCTGATGAGCCTTTGTGGGCAGTACATGACAAGGAGCCTTGGTACGCAGATCTAGCAAACTACCTAACTCATGGAGTATTTCCCCCGGATTTAGATTCACAGGGTAAGAAGAGGTTCGTTAGAAGGACAAGAGAATATTTTTGGGATGAACCTTACTTATTCAAACATGGGCATGATCAGGTAATTAGGAGGTGTGTGCCAGAAGCAGAGCAGTGTGATGTATTGAGATTTTGTCATGAGTTGCAGTGTGTGGGCCATTTTCATGCATAAACGATAGCCTTCAAGGTTCTTCAATCAGGTTTCTTTTGGGTATCACTCTTTAAGGACGCGTATTTGTTCTGTTTAGCATGCGACCGATGTCAGCGCATGGGAAACATTGGTAAACGAAATGGGATGCCATAAACAGGGATTTTGGTGGTAGAAATATTAGATACCTAAGGGCTTGACTTCATGGGACAATTCTCACCATCAAGGGGAAATAGCTATATTTTGGTAGGAGTTGACTATATCTCGAAATAGGTGGAGGCAATCGCCACAAGAACTAATGACAGTAGTGTGGTGGTAAAATTCATAAAGGAGAACATTTGGCTCGATTTGGGATACCACCGGTGATAATCAGTGATGGAGGAAGCCATTTCTGTAATAAGATATTAGACAACCTATTGAAGAAATACGGAGTTCGTCACAAGGTAGCCATACCATACCACCCTCAGACTTTGGGGCAAGTTGAAGTTAGCAATAGGCACATCAAGTAGATTTTGGAGAAACGGTCTCTTCCACGAGGAAGGACTGGGCAATGAAACTATCTGACGCATTATGGGTATACCAAACGGCCTACAAAACTCCTATGGGATAAGCCCCTATAGGTTGGTTTTCGGTAAGGCTTGCCACCGACCTGTAGAACAATAACCTAGAGCTTGATGGGCAATCAAGAAGTTGAACTGGGAATATTATAAGGCAGGTGAAGAAAGATGCCATCAGTTGAATGATTTGGAAGAATTTAGGTTAGAAGCCTATGGGAGTTCAATGATTTACAAAGAAAAAACCAAAATCATTCATGACAAACAATTAGTAAAAAAAGGGCTTCAACTTCGGATGCTCACGTTGCTTTACGAATCCAGTCTGAAGCTATTTTCAGAGAAGTTAAAATCAAGATGGGTGGGTCCGTTCCGTGTCATTGATGTTTCACCCAATGGAGCAATCGAAATTCAGAGTTTGAAAGATAATGGAACATTTAAGGTGAATGGACATAGGATCAAGCCATATTTGGGATCCGAAGTAAGCTGTAGATGTGTTGTTTCTGTGGATCTTGTTGAGCCATAGAACTCTCATCACGTCTTGCCAAGACGTTAAAGAGAGCGCTTGTGGGAGGCAACCCACCGTGGTCCTATTCCTTTAACCTTGGTTTATTCGCACTTTTGGCTTTTGATTTTCTTTTATTTGGAGTTTCTATAGACTTTAATGCCGATATTTCAAATTGCCTTTGACTTTCATCTGGTAGAGGTGTTGTGCATAAGCTAGGTTCTTCATCTTTTTGGGATTTGCATAACAGCTTGCACGGACAAAGAACCAAATCTTCTTTCTAAGGGAGTCTCTACTATTTGAATTTGTGCTTAATTGATTTCAACTTGTGTTAAATGTAGTGTTAGAATATTTTGTTTATATAGTTGGGAACACTTTATGTTGCATGTTGATCACACACACTTTTATAGGTCTTTGATCTTTTAATTAGATCCGGTTTGGGGGTGGTTATGCCCTCATTCCACCAATTTTGAGAATATAGGTTGAAATTTGCTAAATAACAGGCTGTGTGAATTGCCTTGATTAATAGAGCCTTTTGAGTCTTGTTTGGTGTTTTTCCCCCGCTAGGTCGTATTCTTTTAATTTTAAACAATGGGGACATTGTTGAGTTTTGGTTTGGGGGTGTAGTCATCATTTTTGAGTCATCTTTTGATGAGTCTTGAGTCTTTTCTATGTTAAATTTTTTTTCAAATTTTATCACTTGGCCAAAAATTTCGAGCTTTAATTAGTTTTGATGTGATGCTTTTAGCATGTGCTTGTGAAAAGTTCTTGTATGCGTAGTAATCTTGTGATGTAGTTTGGAGCTACTTTAGGATTTACTTGCGTTTTCATGAGTTTGTCCCATCCTTGGTGTAAAGTTGGAAGGGACTCGGCGCTTTCACGCCTTGTTCTAATAGTAGAGATTGTCGTGAGATCACAAACACTCTTCTTGTCATTTATGTCACATGCTATAGGACATGCATATAAATAGTGAATTGCTTGATGGATGCATTCATTCCCTTGATAGATGGTATGGAGATGACATTAGGCAATGTGTGTGCATTTAAATTACCTACGTTAAGCCTAAACATTTTCCTATCTCTATTATGTGCTCCCAAGCCTGATTTGAGGCCATACACTACTTTTTCATTTGGAACCACGTACAACCATATACCACATAGCCTAAACACATGCCTAACTTTGTTATTAATCATGTTAGGATGTGTAATGGTGGAAATGAAAAAAAGTATGCTCTAATTGTCAAGTAGCGTTTACAAATGGAAAACTTGTAAGCAAATGTGCTAAGCAAACTGCTGAGAATATAAAAGTGCCCAAGCCTTAAATTACAAAATAAGAAAAATTTAGGCAACTAAAAAAAAAAGAGAAAGAAAGAAGATTTTTGAGCTATTTAATGCCAAGTACTCACAAAGTAGAGTACAACTTAAGAAACACAAATGGGGGTAAATAATGCCTAAAACGCTAGTGTGTGAATGATCAAATTAAAAGAGCATTGTATAGGTGTGTGGACTATTCTAGCATGATTGGTAATTTTGAATTCCTAATTGTCCAATTTTTGTTTTACCTCATGAAACCCCACAAGCTCGTTTTAACCAAGGAAAAGCCCTTTTTAATCCATAATATATCTAACTTGGGAATGTAGGTTGACACATGATCTTTTCACGTCCATTGTATAGTGGTCTTTTCTTAGGATAGACATTGCTTAAATTCTATGCATCATTCATCTTTGCATATGTGTGTGAAACCTAGGGCTCTGAGCGGAAAGAGAAGAGAGAATCCATGCGACTAGTAGAATTGAAGCGAATTATGCTTAAAGTGTGGGAGTGAGTAGTCCTGGATGCATGAGTGCCTTTAGGTGTGGGATTCGTGTCATGCAATTGTCCTTTTGGTATCTCCAAGTTGCTTTAGTTAATCTGCACATGTTTACTTATCTTGATCACACATTTTAGTATCGCATCACTAGTTGGACTTGTAGCTTTTTTGAAATTATTGCTTAGGTGTCTGAGAATTTTGTCGGTCGAGTTGGTTTCAGTCTGTTTTATTTGTTATGTCTTTTTTTTGCTTGAGGACAAGCAAAGTTTTGATTTGGGGGTATTTGATCGCACCAAATAAGTTGTACATTTTGGACCTTAATTCCATATCCTTTGTGTCTTTTTCTTACGTTTTATTGTCACTTATGGGCTTTATGTTTGTAATTGCAGGCGTTTATCCATTTTCGTTGCATAGAGCGTACCGCGGGGCTTTTGGACAAAAAGGTGATGCAGCGGATCAACTGGCATTAGATTATTTGGAGTGGTGGGATTTGAAACAAACCAAGTAAGGCTAAACCCGGGCGACAGAATTAGAATGACTTGAAATTTTGACAGTTGATGCATTTCGGCATTTCCGGAACTACTATGTAGCTAAGCTACGTAAGCACGTCCTTTTTTAGGCAAATTCCGTCGTTTAGTCCTTGAAGTTGCAGTTTTTGCCGTTTTAGGAAAGTTTCTTTTTCGCAATAAATTGAGTTTCCCAATTCCGAATCAACTTCCGTCAATTCTGGAGTGTTTAGGATTCTCAGTATAATTAGTTTTTGATTTAATTTCGTTTTTGCTTTTTTTGGTAAATTTCCGTTTTTAAGTCTTTTTCTTGCTTTCCAAGGAATTCGATTAGGTTTAGGATTTATTTTGCTTTAAATAATGATGTAGGCCGAATTGGCCATTCAGCTTTTGATTTATAAAATTTTAGAGTTTTCTCTAATTATTCCAATTTCGGTATTCATCGTGAATCAACGAATTGAAGCCTAACTTTCCGGTATTTGTGCGCAAATCAACGGAACTTTAGTAGGTTGTTTCTAATTGTTTTACACAGGTTTTTCTCGACAGAGCTTCTGCTACATCAATTGGTATCAGAGCCATGTTCGTTCGGGACGACATCATAATGCCGCCGAGAAGACGACCAGACCAGATTCCTGTAGACCTAGCCATCGAACGTGACCGTGTGATATAGTTGAAGCAATTAACGGCGAAACTTGCGGCGTCAAGAGCCAACCAAAACCCGTTTCAGGCCTTACATCCTGAGACAAGTAGTGACGAAGTGGAAGGGGATCCGCAACCACGACGTCAACAGAGAGCGCCTGTGACTGATGACAGGGTTGATGACAGAACTGAAGATGTCAGGCGATGGGAGTCAGGGATGCGGACTGAGGTTCCGGAATTCCGTGGAAGCATGCAGCCAGAAGAGTTTCTGGAATGGATTGGAATCACTGACGAGATTCTGGAATTCAAAAGAGTTCCTGCGAATGAGAGGGTGGCATTGGTGGCCACGAGGTTTCGGGGTAGAGCCGCGGCTTGGTGGCAACAATTTAAACTCGCTAGGAATCGCGCTAGAAAACCCAAACTTTCTGACTGGGAGAAGATGAAACAAAAGTTGCGTAAAGAGTTTCTACCTCACAATTTTACGAGATTGATGTACCAGAGGTTGCAGAATCTGCGTCAAGGTATGAGGTCTGTTGATGAATATACAACCGAGTTCTATGAGTTGTTGGTGCGAAACGATATAGAGGAGACACAAGATCAGTTGGTGTCGCGCTACTGTGGTGGGTTGCGTACACAAATCCTTGATATGGTTAATCTTTTCGATCCCGTGACAGTAACTGAGGCGCATCAGAGGGCTTTACAATTGGAGAAGACATTGTCGCGAAAATCTAATAGTGGACAGACGCTGAATTTCGGAGGAGGAATGAGCAGTCGAAACAGAGCAAGTAGTTCCAGCGAAAATACTGGAAGTCAACCAGGTGTTAGTGCTAGCAGTGGTTCATATTCTGGTCTACGGAACCCGACAAACAACGTTCAAACTCCTAGGGCAACCATGGGTGGATTTCGGTGTTTTGGATGTGGAGAAACGGGTCACAGGCTGTCTGAGTGTCCAAGACCAGCAAAGAGGGTATTATTTATTGACTCGGTAGAATTTAATGAGGAAGATGCGGAAATAATTGAAGAACCACAATCAGGAGCGGAGGAAGTGAGTGAAGAACTGGTAGATGGTGACACCGGAACGATGTTGATGGTGTGACGTACCTGCTTGGCACCGAGAACTGGAGAAGGAGAGTCGCTGCGAAATAACATCTTTCAGTCTACTTGTACCATCCTTGGTAAGGTGTGTCGATTTGTCATAGACGGGGGGAGTTGTGAGAATATTGTGTCAGTCGAAGCGGTACGAAAGTTAGGGGTGACGACAAAAAAACATCCAAAACCATATAGACTATCTTGGCTGCAAAAGGGGGACGAGGTGACTGTATCACAGCGGGCGCTAATTTCGTTTTCGATGGGAACCAACTACAAGGATCAGATGTGGTGTGATGTGGTGGACATGGATGCATGTCACTTACTGCTAGGGAGGCCGTGGCAATATGACAGAAAAGTGTATCATGATGGGTTTAAGAATACCTATTCTTTCGTTTTCCATGAAAAAAAAATTTGTGCTACTACCGAGCAAACCATCTGAGAAGATTAAGGCGCATAGCGATACTACTAACCTGTTATCATATGCAAAATTCGAGTTGGAGATAAAGGAAGTAGAAACAGTTTATGTGTTAATGGGAAAAGAAACACAGGCTGATATGGAGGTTCCTAGTGCGGCAGCTCCTCTGATTTCGGAGTTTGCTGATGTGTTTCTGAAAGAATTACCTGAAGGACTACCACCTCTACGTGACATTCAACATCATATCGACCTAGAGACAAGAGCTATGTTGCCAAACAAACCACATTACAGAATGAGTCCCACTGTGCACGAAGAGTTATGAAGGCAGGTTGAGGAGCTTCAGTCAAAGGGGCATATCCGTGAGAGTCTAAGTCCATGTGCTGTTCCCGCCTTGTTAATTCCCAAGAAAGATGGAACATGGAGGATGTGTGTCGACAGTCGCGCAATTAATAAGATCACAGTAAGGTATCGCTTTCCAATTCCGAGACTAGATGATTTGTTAGATCAATTGAGCGGGGCACATGAGTTCACCAAATTGGACCTGAAGAGTGGGTATCATCAGATTCGTATTCGACCTGGGATGAATGGAAGACAGCGTTCAAGACGCGAGAGGGGTTATATGAATGGCTAGTCATGCCATTTGGGTTGTCAAATGCGCCTAGCACCTTCATGAGAGTGATGAACCAAGCTCTTCGACCATTTATTGGTAAGTTTTTTGTTGTTTACTTCGATGATATCTTAATTTACAGTGCAAACCCCGAGCTGCATCTTCAACACATTCGGGAAGTGTTATGTGTGTTGCGTAGAGAAAAATTTGTTGCTGCAGCCAAGAAGTGCATTTTTATGACACCAAAGGTGTTATTTTTGGGATATGTTATTTCTGGAGAGGGTCTACAGGTGGATAAGTCCAAAATAGAGGCAGTGAGGTAGTGGCCGCAACCGAAAACAATTACTGAGGTACGGAGTTTCCAAGGATTGGCATCATTCTACCGCCGGTTCATCCCGCACTTTAGTAGCATTATGGCACCTGTCACTGAGCGTATGAAAGGAGTCAAGTTTCAGTGGACGACCGAAGCTGAAGAAGGTTTTCAGCAAATCAAAGAGAAATTGACAACAACCCATATACTCGTTCTACCAGATTTTTCTCAACCGTTCGAGCTGCATAGCGATGCTTCTAAGGTGGGCATCGGAGCTGTTTTGAGTCAAGGTGGGAAACCGGTGGCATGTTTCAGTGAGAAACTGTCGGGATCTCGAGTACGTTATAGCACATATGACATAGAATTCTATGCTGTGGTCCAAGCGGTGAAACATTGGCGGCATTACTTATTCCACCGAGAATTCATTCTATACACCGATCATGATTCATTGAGACATCTCCACAGTCAAGAAAAAATTTCTTCCCGGCATGCTTCATGGTCAGCTTACCTTCAACAATTTACATTCGTCCTGAAGCACAAAGCAGGTGTTACGAACCAGGTGGCTGATGCCCTGAGTAGAAGAGTCAATCTGTTGTCAACAATGGTTGTCCAGGTTCCAGGTTTTAAATCTTTTTGCGAATTATATGATTCAGACCCACACTTTTCAGAGATAATGGTTGCTGTTCGAGAGAAAAAAAATTCGGAATTTGTATTGGTAGATGGGTTCTTGTTTCGGGGAAATCAACTTTGTATTCCCGAGTGTAGTTTGCGTCTGCAAATTATTACGGAAATACATGGGGAGGGTCACGTGGGCAGAGATCGCACGCTTCACTTAGTTAAGTCATCGTACTTTTGGCCAACAATTCGGAAGGAAGTAGAGAGATATGTGGAACGTTGTCGGATTTGTCAAGTGTCCAAAGGGAAAGCGACTAATGCTGGTTTGTACAGGCCATTACCGATTCCTACTCAACCATGGACGGACTTGAGCATGGATTTTGTTTTGGGATTGCCAAGAACCCAACTTTGATGTGATTCCATCTATGTAGTGGTTGACCGATTTTCCAAGATGGTTCATTTTATCCCGTGCAAAAAAACTACTGATGCTGTCAAGGTCGCCCAATTGTTCTTCCGAGAGATTTATCGTCTTCACGGTGTACCTTCGTCAATTGTTTCTGACCGGGACACTCGATTCCTCAGTCACTTCTAGCGGAGCCTTTGGAAGATGGTCAATACAAGGTTGGATTTTAGCAGTGCATATCACCCGCAAACTGATGGGCAGACGGAGGTGGTGAACCGAGCGCTCGGAGATTTACTGAGATGTCTGGTAGGAGAAAATGTTCGGTCATGGGATCTGAAGTTGAGCCAAGCCGAATTTGCCCACAACCATGCTGTCAATAGGAGTACCGGCTTCAGTCCTTTTCAGGTCGTGTACTCACTGGTTCCTCGAAGCCCTATAGACCTGATTCCTCTACCTAGCAAGACTAGAGTTCATGGGAAAGCTGAAGATTTCGTTCAAGGGTTACATGAGGTTCATAAGCAGGTGCAAGAAAATTTGTTGCAATCGGTAGAGAAATACAAGCTGGCCGCGGACAAGAAAAGGCGTCATTTGGAGTTTGAGGTGGGCGATTTTGTGTGGGCAGTCCTCACAAATGACAGGTTTGCTGTGGGGGAGTATAACAAACTTGCTGCTAAAAAGATAGGCCCGCTGGAAATTGTGGAAAAAATTAATCCAAATGTGTATCGCCTGAAACTACCCAGCCATATTAGAACTCATAATGTCTTCAATGTCAAGCATTTGATTCCTTTCCATGGCGACTCCTCTGATGATGACACTGCGATAAATTCGAGGACGAATTTTCTCCAACCGAGGGAGAATGATGCGGCGGATCAACTGGCATTAGATTATTTGGAGGGGTGGGATTTGAAACGAACCAAGTAAGGCTAAACCCGGGCGACGGAATTAGAATGACTTGAAATTTTGACAGCTGATGCGTTTCGGCGTTTCCGGAACTACTACAAAGCTTTGCTGCGTAAGCACGTCCTTTTTTAGGCAAATTCCGTCGTTTAGGCCTTGAAGTTACAGTTTTTGCCGTTTTAGGAAAGTTTCTTTTTCGCAATAAATTGAGTTTCCCAATTCCGAATCGACTTCCGTCAATTCTGGAGTGTTTAGGATTCTCAGTAGAATTAGTTTTTGCTTTAATTTCGTTTTTGCCTTTTTTGGTAAATTTCCGTTTTTAAGTCGTTTTCTTGCTTTCCAAGGAATTCGATTAGGTTTAGGATTTATTTTGCTTTAAATAATGATGTAGGCCGAATTGGCCATTCAGCTTTTGATTTCTAAAATTTTAGAGTTTTCTCTAATTATTCCCATTTCGGTATTCATCGTGAATCAACGAATTGAAGCCTAACTTTCTGGTATTTGTGCGCAAATCAACGAAACTTTAGTAGGTTGTTTCTAATCGTTTTACGCAGGTTTTTCTCGACAGAGCTTCCGCTACATCAAAAGGGGACTAAAAGGAGTGAAAAGATGGTCAAATGACAACAAAGGCAACAATAGTGCAGGTCAGTGCGGGTCCAAACCGCACTCCAACCGCACTATCTTCAAGACCCGGGACCTGGAAGCTGAAAGAGGGATAAAGTGCGGGTGGGTGCGGGTCATCCAAGTGCACTATCACCCGCACACTTGTCCAGATCTGAGACCTGACAGTTGAAGACCTGATAAAGTGTGGGTTAGTGCGGGTCATCCAACCACACTATCACCCATACTTTATCATTTCTAGAGAGCTAGAAGTTGCATGATTCACTAAAGTGCGTGTGAGTGCGGGTCACCCACCCGCACTATGACCCACACTCCAACGCGATCCAATGTCATTTTACAGCAGTAGAGTGACCTATTTTGTAGGGAGTATAAATAGAAAGTGTTGTATTTGTTTTAAAAGATCTTTGACACTTAGAAAATCTTTGAAATTGTAATCTAAATCTAAGAATACACTTCTTCTCATTTCATTCACAATCTACTCATCTTAAAGGGAACTTGAAGGAAGGAGATGATCTCCATGGGTTATTTCTCCATCCTTTCTATTATTTTCATTATTATAATGAGTAGCTAAATCCTCTCTAAGGGGTTGATGGATTAGTTTGTTTTGATGTTGGGTTTTTGTATATAAACACTATTTGATTTATATTTCTATCTTTCTTCGTTCTATTCATGAGTATGAATGTCTTCATTGATTTACTTGTGTTTGATGCATTCTCTTTGCAGGTTAATCTTGGATTCTATTTCTGTAGACAACTTGATATACACTTTATTTGGTTGTTTATTGCTTATGCCAATAGATGGGATTTCCGGAATCTCAGCTCAATGACCATTTTCTTCACCTAACCTCAAACGGGAGTTCGTCACTATACACTCTATGACTTTTATTGTGAGAGGATTAGAAGCCTCTTCTATACACACTAGGTTGGATACCTTCGTTCTCGGTAGAGCCCTTTTTAGATAGTGAGCGTTCATGGTATAGATCCAAAACGACAACTAACTCTATACACCCTAGGTTGGTTGCTCGGAAAAGATCGATCGCTAGTAGAGGGCTAATTCTATACATCCTAGGTTGCCCTTTGCTAGAGATAGAGAGCCAACTCTATATATCCTAGGTTGGCTACGATTGTTAAAACGAGCATATTTTCGTGTTGTATGGAATTGCCTAATATTAGCTTACTAGTCCGTCAATTCCTTAGTTTCCATAATTTCTATCTACATCCATTTGCACTCCATTTTTAGTTACTTTTCTATTGTAATTTTATAATGTTAGGATTATGCTCAATAGCAAGAGTGTAATGTTGTAATTAACAATCTTTTTCATATTAATAAAGTGATTTCTGGTTTAACAAATCGTATAGCATTTATAGTTTGTATTATAATTGTCAAAGTAAATAATCATAAGGTCTAAAGACTATGGGAAAAGAAGAATTGTTCGTACATCTGGATATGTATGTGGTAGACACAATTCTTTAGTTAGTCTTGAATATTGTTCACAACTTAAGTTAAAGGTTGGGCACCTTTATCTTGTTAAAGTTGTAGAATTCTTTTGCTAGCATTTGAGTGGGATCAAATGAGATATGATGAGTCTAAAATCATTGGAGTGTCTTCGAGCAAAAGGATCTAGTGCACTGGGTGCATTGAACTGGATCACAATGAAAAGCTTTATCTAGAACCGTCAATAGATAATAGTCTTTTCATTATCAGGACAATCGGAGAGTCTATCTTAATCCTGAGATAAATGATGGACTTATGGTTGCAAGTGATATCATTTGAGTTATCAATAAGTACGATTATATCGCATAGTCTATCCTCGATAGTTTGGTGATATTCATTTGTTAATCGATAGAGGACTTCATTTATAGATATGGACATCGTGGCTCCATTTAATTAAATGAGAGTATAATATCATCATATGGATGTTTTGAGGTAATTGGATATTAAATCTCAACGTTGAGTTTTCAATAGTGTCTATTGAAAACATGGCTTCTGGACAAGTCAAAATATCCAAGTTCAAAACGTGGTCATATGAGTAAATATGGTAACTTGGAGAGTTATAGGCGGTCTATGAACTCTTGGCGATTACTGATATTAATCACGAGGATACACTATCTCCAATATGATTGTCTAGGGTATGAATGAGGAGCATCTTCCTTTTCTATCTTTATTTAAGAGTTCGGTTTTAGCTCTTTAGTGGAATGAGTTAAAATTAATGGATCGGACCTAAGTGAATCATTTGTTGATTGTGATTAGGTTATGTCTATTGAAGCTTAAATTTAGATGGCCCGCCAAGATCCCCAATCCACACGGACTTGCATGGATCACTTGATATATTCTACCGGACCAATTTAAGGGTCCATCTAGAATTGCATTTAATATATTAAGAATATAATTTGCACATTATTTAAGTAATGGGCTGCTCAATTATATTAATATATTAATGAAAGACATGTGGGCTTGTTTCTTTTAGTAAGAATGGGTCTGGTTCACATGTGGGCTTTTTTTATTTAAAGTCCAATGGATTAAATGAAATAGGAAAATAATATTAGGCCCATCTTATATATAAGTGGGGCGGCTAGGTTAAGGTTTTGACCTAAAAATATTATTTTGTTTCATTTGTTTTAATTAAATAAGAATTAATTGATTTATTGATTAATTGTTTAATTAAAGAAACAAATCTTTCCTAAAAGTAAAAGACTTGTTTGATAAGTAAATAAATAAATTAGTATTATTTATTTAATCAAATAAGGAGTTTTTTTTTTATTTAGTCAAATAAAAGAATAAAAATAAAAGAGTTGGATTAGGGTTTGAAGTCTATAAAGTTAAAAAGAATTAGGGTTGAATTTCAATCACCCTATATAAGTGACAAGAAGAGAAATTCGGCCAACCCTAATTTTATACTACATAGAATTCGGCAACCCTAAAGGAAAAAGAAGAAAAATTCGGCCAACCTATATATATGTTCTTATAGGGTGTGGCCACATCAATGAATTGGTGCTTGAGTTTTTATTTTCTTTCTTCTTCTTCTTAATTCTAAGAGAGTTTTTATTCTAGAGAGACAAAAAGGAGTGAAAAATTATTCTTTGATAGTATACAATTGCTTAAACATCAATAAGCTTGTGTATACGATATCGATCTAGGTTCACGCGAGTTTCGATCATAAGATTGTGAACTCAAAAGTGACCGGAATAATTTTGACATTCTTTTGATTGTTTTGTGACTAACAAAGAAAGGAAAGTATTTGTTTGGTCCATTCACAGGTTTGCAATTCAAAGGAAAGGGAGACCACGCTCCTAGGTGATCCACGTTCGTGCTCGGATTGAAGGTCTTGCGGATTACCATCGACGTAAGTCAATCGGATCACGCGACAAGAGGTAATTTACTTTTGTTGATATATATGCATGTTTATTGATTAAAAGGGTTTAAGGTTCATAAAGGAAAAATTTTAAAAGTCACAAAATCGTCTTTAGTATCGCTTCCGCTGCGTGTAACACTTTTATTTGTTTATTTTTCCCTACATATAGTGTTTGCTCATTCGCATTTTCACAACATAAACCATTTACTTTTATTGTATTAATATTACTTAGGTTCTAATTAGTTTTAGCTAAATACGATCCTTGTGGACGATACCTTACTTACCGCCATACTTGTGCTTTCATATCATTTAAGGCTTTTGTGAGGTTTATAAATTGTTTTTGACAAGTGGATTTACAAACACAAAATGGTTTTGTCAACGTGCGATGATCAACAAGCACATCACCTGTGCAAGTTAGGCAAACATTGGGCGATGGTCATGCGTTGGTCGTCATGCGCACACACCAGCGCATTTCGAGTAGAGGTTCTGCGCTGGTCATGCACCTGTTGACCAATGCACTCACCAACGCACTGTATGTTTTCTGGACAGTTTTTTCAAAACGACATCACTTCATCTAGGGCTTCTATAAATATTTCTTCTTTTTCTTAACTCATTTTTATGATCAATAAAATAGATTGAAGTGAGAGAAATTCATCCCCTGGAGAGATAAACTCCTAAGAACCCATTTTTACTCACCCAAACTCATTTCCATGTGCATCAAACATCATCTAGCTTCTTTTAGGATTGTTCTTGCATGGGTCTTTTTCAACACACATGACTTGGTAAGTAGAACACCATTTTCATCCATTCTTGTGTTCCTACTTAGAAAGAAATGTCTTGTCACTCAAGAAAATTATACATTTCTTGACAGTTAAAAACTGTCAAGAAAGGTTTCCTTGACAATTTTTTAATTGCCAAGAATGCTATTGATAGTTTATTCTTGACAGTTAAAAATTGTCAAGGATTCTTAACAGTTAAAAACTGTCAAGGACTGTCAAGAATCTTTGACAGTTTTTAATTATCAAGGAAGGAATTTTCATTAAAAAAAAATTTATTTATACAGCATCGTCGCCCGCCTCCATTCCAGCCACCGCCTCGCCCCCCTGCACCGTCTGGTGGCCACTGCTGACCGCTGATCGCGGCCCTCCGACCACTATTGACAGCCATCCGACCACCATGGGTGGTCGGCCTGTCGCCGCCTAATAATAATGACAATTAAATTGTCATTATTAGGAACTGAACTTAAGACCTCAAGTCAAGAGTTGTAAGCTTTTACAACTTGACTACAACATTTGATGTGTCAATAATTGAATAATAGTTATATATAACCTATATGAGTTGTTAGAAATTAAAAATATATATATTATTAGAAAATTTTAAATTTATTCAACTAATCAAAATTCTAATTTCTACGATAGACATATATTAAAAAATATTTAATGAAACTTTGAATAAAATTATATTCTTTTAAACATATATAGTCGAGTTATTGATCTATACTTTAAGGTCACGTTTGGTTACATGGTGGAATGGTAATCGGAATAGTAATGGGAATGGGAATGAGAATGAGAATGGAAAGAAAAGGAAAATTAAGTTTTTTGTTTTGTTGGAACTTTAGAAGTAGTCTTTAAATCAGTATTATTTTGTTTGGTCAACAACAGAATGAAATGGAGTTAACTGCATTTTGATCAAAACACCTATAATTATAAAACATTCATAATAACATGATATACTACGGATAATAACAATAAAATATAAAAGTATATTATATATATATATACTATAATATACAATATATAATAATATATTTATATAATATTGTTAGGATTCCCATATTTTGATTGGCTTATTTCGTGGACAAACCACATATTAGGGTTTGTTGTAAGGGTAGCTTCAGTGATTGAGGATCAAGCTCAAAGGGTCCTTTAAGACCTCAAGGGATATACACACCAAAGGTATATCTCTTGTGCTTAGTTTTTCATTGAAGAGATTTAGATACACACACACACTAGAAATGTTTGTATATGTATGCTTTACCTTTGTGTGAAGTCTCTTCAAATGTCACATTTCACATTTGCACTTTATTGTTGTATATTGTTGTGTGTTTATGTGTCTTGTAATTCGTTTCCCAATACTGTTAGGAAACGTCGTGCATGCACGAATGTGTGCTTGGTTCAGCACGACGATCGCCTTCGGAGAATGCCATGGCTTCTCCTTTGGTTTCACCTATAGTGGTGAATCAGCGATTTGATCGACGGTCAGACAACCATTTGAAACTGCCGATCAGACCTGATTGTAAATATCTTTGGTCGATTATGCTATTACAATCGGCGGCTGTAACTGCCGTTTGAAACCGCAGATGAAGATCTAATTGAAAATATCTTAGGTCTCAAAACGGCGGTCTGACGGTAGTGATGAAACCGCCGAATGAAACCGCTGATCGGTGTTTTCAAGGGCAATTTTGTCTTTTCACTCTAACTTTTATAGCCCTCTATATATACACCACTTTCTCATGGTCTATGTGTGACTCTTTGATTATCAATAACCCTAAACTTAAAAGAGAGACCTTTAAGAGAGAAAGCAATCAAGATTGCTCATTTAATCACTCAAACCTATTTTCATATGCATCAAATATCATGTAAGCATTTTCTAGGATAGTTAGGATGCTTACTTGCATAGGTCTTGCTCAACACACATCCCTTAGTATGTTCTTCACTATTATCATACATAATTAGTGTTTTATTTATCAAGGCATCTCTTATATTATTTGTATGCTCTTATAATATATTCTAGATACCAAATAGAGATTGTTGTGTTGACATGATTGAGTGTTGTATTTTGATAGCTTCATAGGATTACCTAATCTATGTTTAGCTAAGCTTTATGACATGTCATTTAGCTCTTGATATCTAGGAATGAATAAATTGTTATATTGTCATTCTAGATAAGCATCTAAGGTTTCCAAGCCTTGTTTGTTCCTTGAATATTATCATATATTCACATAGGATGTTTTATCTCTTCATAGAGAAGTAAGTCTTGTGAGATTGACCGGGATTAGGTTTCTACACCGAGATTAGGTGGTCTCTCAAGCAAATTGGACTAGGTCCTCTATAAAAGGCATGCGGGTAGTGGTAGCGGGATTAGGTTGTATACGCTATCGCATATAGTGGATTCGATGTTCAAGTGTGGCGCACTTACCAGACCGTGCTTTTTCACTGTTGAGGGTTTCCACGTAAATATCTTATGTCATTTATAATTCCGTACATATTACACTAGATATATAAATTGACTAGTTAAAGGTATTTTCGGAATATTGTTTTATAACAAAAATTGGGTAAAAAGTGTTAAAATCTATTCACACCCCCCCTCTAGATAGTTTTATACACACCGTGCTTTATTTGTTTCAATTGGTATCAGAGCGGGTTCCTAGATATACTTAGGTGATCCTAGCTCATTTTGGTGTGTTTTGCATTTTGTGTGATTTTTGATCTTTCATACATTTGCATTTATTTCATTCATTCATAAACACTATGAGTGGAAACGGTGGGGGTAACGAGGGTGCTTCTAGCACAAGACCTCCCCTACTCACCGGGTTGAATTACTCCTTATGGAAGGGGAAGATGGAGGCGTACTTATGCCAAATCAATGATAGGGCATGGATGGCGGTTAAAGATGGTTATGCACCATCGAAGATGACTCCTACAGATGGAAGATAGGAGGTTCTCAAGCCTAAGGCACAGTGGAGTCCTCAAAAGTTTGTTGATTCCATGTGGAACAACAAAGCTCTACATGCCATCCGATGTGTGGTGGACGAAAATTATTATAAACTGATTCAAATTACTAGGATCGCCAAAGAGGCATGGGACATCCTAGAGACCGCACATGAAGGAACCAAGGTGGTCAAAGAGTGCAAGCTCTAAGTCCTTCAAACTCAATTTGAGACCATTAGGATGGAGGAAGGTGAGCGGTTCAATGACTTCCAAGTGAGGCTAATGGATATTGTGAACCAAAGTCACTAACTTGGTGATCCTTACTCGGATAGAAGGATCAAGCAAAAGATCATGCGATCACTTTTCGAGAGGTTCGAGTCCAAAGTGACAGCTTTAGAAGAAAATAGCGAGTACAAAGATATGAAGCCTCGCGAAGTCATTGGAAGAATTCTTGCCTTTGAGTCAAGAAAGGAGCCTACCACATCACCTCCTAATAAGAAAAGAATCTAGTCTTGAAGACATCCAAGGTGGAGAAGGAGGATAAAGATGACTCGAACGAAGACATAGTTTTGGTGTTAAAAAGATTCAAGAAATTCGTTAAGTTCGAGAAGAAGGGTGTTGGATCAAAAGGCCAAGACTTGAAGAAAAAGGGTCCCTTCAAGAAGTTTAAGCCTATGCAAGAAGTGTCCGAAAAGAAAGAGGTCCAATGTTATGAATGTGGTGGCATAGGTCACTTTGCCCCCGAATGTGCTAATCGGATGGACAAGAAAAGGGGAAAGGTGATGGCCACCACTTGGAGTGGTAGTAGTGATGACTCCGGTGAGGGAGATAAGTCTTCAAGTGATGAAGACCTTGCCATAAACTACACTGCATTTGGTGCCACTCATGTATAAGTTGAAGTTGATGGCAATGATGACTTGACTAGTGATCCCGAAGAAGAGATAGATGAAGAAGTAGCTCTATAGGTGATTGGTGTAGCTACTCATTGGGATATGTCTCATACATCATCAAGAGACCAATTTGTTGATCTTGATGATCAAAATGACTTCATTAGCGAGATGGAGAATTTAGGAGATGACTCAATAGTTGAGAATGTGTCATCTAACTCCATAAATGGAAATATTGAGAGTATGGATCGTGAAGACTACTTGAAATAGTTTGAAAGCTATAGGATAAAGAATGAAAAAGAGATTCAAAAATTGAAGGAAGAAAACCTTGAGCTTTCAACACTAGCTGACCACTTAAGTGAAGAAGTGGTGAGGTCAATGAAGGATAAAGATAAGCTAAAGGATGAGTTAGTTATATCTAAGAGAAACGAAGAAGGGTTAAAGAAGAAGATTGAAGATGCTAGAAGGATGATGGCTAAGATGACCTCTAACATAAAAAGAAACTCAACCATATGTTGAGTGTTGGAAAAAGCCCTAGTGACAAGATTGGTCTTGGCTTTAAAAATGTCATGGAGAGTCCCACTCCTAGCAAGACCATATTTGTCAAGAGCTTAGGTAAGATAGAAGCTTCACCAGTGCACAGTCCTAGGAAGAAGATTAATCTAGGACAATGTTCAAGAAGTGCACAAGTAAAGGTAGCTCCAAGGAGACAACCTCAAGCTCAACCTATAAAAGTTCCTTACACTAACTTCCCTCAACCTCAAATGCATCAAGCAAAGAGACCAATCATGCAAGCTCAACTAAAGAAGCAACCTAGTCTTGGTCAACAACAAAGAAGGAGAGATCCTATACAACAACCAAGACAACCGCAAAGACATAGGAATGCTCATATGCTTACACAAGATATGGTATGAGTTCCAATTTCATCCCTAAATGTCATTATTGTGGTATTGATGGTCACATTAGACCAAATTGCTTCCATTACATCAAAATGTGTAGAGCTAAAAGCATGATTGAAAAGAAAAGGGCTAAAGCTAGAATGCATGTTCATAGGAAGAATGAAATTCATTTTAATGATCCTATGATACCTAGAACTCTTGAACCTTTAGCCACTAGGATTGAAATCTTATCACCTAAGTGGAAAAGAAATAATGAACCCGCTTGCTATGAGACTAACAAGTCTCACATAGGTTCAATTAAGTCCAATGGACTTGGGAGGTCTTTAAGACCTCATACCCTTCATTAAAGTGGTATGGATTTTGACCCTATATGGGGAACTCAAGCAAAGAGGGCTATATTGCATACTTGTCACATGCATAAATCTGATATATCTTATGCTTCTTTAGTAATTGCTTGAGTAGCTTGGTTGCACATATGCTTATATTTTTTTACTTCAATAAGTGTGAGCCATGCTTTGAATGCAATTCATGTCATATTTATGTTCAAACATGCGGTTTTGGACTAGGAGATTTACATAGGATGTACGATTTCAATGACCTATAGTTATCTCCATGACATGATGATTATAAATTGACATGCTAAAAATGAATAGCATGAATTTCTTTTAACATGCTAATGCAATATGAAAAAAACATGAATTGATGATTGTAATTCTTAAATGCAAAACAATGTGTGAAAAAGTGAATTAGACTCAAATGAAAATCAATTATCTCTCTTTCTTTATTTGCTGAACATGGTTACTATCATAAGGGAAATATTCCCGGAAAAATTGAATAGGGTGCAAAATCACTCATGCCATGTTTAGCCTATAAAGTTGAATAAAGTTGCTCTCAAATTAAATTTAATGAAATCTCTATATCCTTGCTTCTCTCATGACAAATGGTGAAATTGGTTTGACTTTTATCGGAAATCTTTGTCATTTTCTTTGCCAAATACCATTGTATTTTGGATTTGAATGCTACATGTCTTATATGCAAAACATTGTTTAATTCACACATTTTCATAAAATAAATCTCCTTGGTTCTCTCCAATTGATTGTGTTGCATAAAATGCCTTATATGATTATGCAAATAACATGTATGCTTCTATCTCTCTTTGCTTCAAGTGACCCGTTTAGGGATTACTCCTTTGTCTATCTCATGACAAAAAGGAGGAGTAGTATGTGGTAAGGGGAGTATGCTTATTGTGCTATTTGTAGTAGCAAATTTACATGTTGGGGATAATACACATTAAGGGGGAGTAACCCTTTGAGGGGGAACATTTCATTACACTCATACATTGCTTGATGTTGTGCTTAAATTCTTAAATGCAAATGCTTGTTTTATTCTCACATGATTAATCTCACATACTTGTTTTGAAAAGTATAGAAACTTTGTTTTAAAGGATTGATTGATCTACAAGAGATTAAAGACTTGAAGTTATATATTTTAATTATCTCTTTTTAATGTAGAAAATCCCTTTAGTTTTTATTTATGTTGTAAGGATCAATGTGAGTGGTGGTTTTGTCATGAAATAGCCAAAGGGGGTGATTGTTAGGATTCCCATATTTTGATTGGCTTATTTCGTGGACAAACCACGTACTGGGGTTTGTTGTAAAGGTAGCTTTAATGATTGAGGATCAAGCTCAAAGGCTCCTTCAAGACCTTAAGGGATAAGCATGCCAAAGGTATATCTCTTGTGCTTAGTTTTTCATTAAAGAGACTTAGATGCACACACACACTAGCAATGTTTGCATATGTATGCTTTAGCTTTATGTGAAGTCTCTTCAAATGTCACATTTCACACTTGCACTTTATTGTTGTATATTGTTGTGTGTTTATGTGTCTTGTAATTCGTTTCCTGATATTGTTTGGAAACGTCCGTGCATGCACGAATGTGTGTGGTTCAGCACGAAGATCACCTTCGGAGAATGCCATTGCTTCTCCTTTGGTTTCACCTATAGTGGTGAATCGACGGTTTGATTGGCGGTCAGACCACCATTTGAAACCGCCGATTAGACCTGATTGTAAATATCTTTGGTCGATTATGTGGTTACGATCGGCAACCATGACCGCCATTCGAAACCGCCGATGAAGATCTAATTGAAAATATCTTAGGTCTCAAAACGGCGGTCTGACGGAGGTGATGAAACCGCCGAATGAAACCACTGATCGGTGTTTTCAAGGGCAATTTTGTCTTTTCACTCTAACTTTTATAGCCCTCTATATATACACCACTTTCTCATGGTCTATGTGTGACTCTTTGATTATCAATAACCCTAAACTTAAAAGAGAGACCTTTGAGAGAGAAAGCAATCAAGATTGCTCATTTAATCACTCAAACCCATTTTCATATGCATCAAATATCATCTAAGCTTTTTCTGGCATAGTTAGGATGCTTACTTGCATGGGTCTTGCTCAACACACATCCTTTGGTGTGTTCTTCACTATTATCATACATAATTAGTGTTTTATTTATCAAGGCATCTCTTATATTATTTGTATGCTCTTAGAATATATTCTAGATACAAAATAGAGATTGTTGTGTTGACATGATTGAGTGTTGTATTTTGATAGCTTCATAGGATTACCTAATCTATGTTTAGCTAAGTTTTTTTACATGTCTTTTAGCTCTTGATATCTAGGAATAAATAAATTGTTATTTTGTCATTCTAGATAAGCATCTAAGGTTTCCTAGCCTTGTTTGTTCCTTAAATATTATCATATATTCACATAGGATGTTTTATCTCTTCATTAAGAAGTAAGTCTTATGAGATTGACCAGGATTAGGTTTCTACACCGTGATTAGATGGTCTCTCAAGCAAATTGGACTAGGTCCTCTATAAAAGGCATGCGGGTAGTGGTAACAAGATATTGGTCGGGATTAGACCATCAAACCGAGATTAGGCCATCAAACTAGGATTAGGTTGTATACGCTATCGCATATAGTAGATTTAAGGTTCGAATGTGGCACACTTACCAGCCCGTGGTTTTTCCCTGTTGAGGGTTTCCACGTAAATATCTTGTGTCATTTATAATTCCGCACATATTACACTTGATATATAAATTGACTAATTAGGGGTATTTTCGGAATATTGTTTTATAACGAAAATTAGGTAAACCCCCCCCTCCTCTTTTAGATAGTTTTATACACACCGTGCTTTATTTGTTTCAAATATAAATAAATAATATATTTTATTTAATATATATATTATATAATATATTAATATATCGTACATATAATACATATAATAATATATATAAATATAAATATATAATATATATATAATAATATATTTATATAATTTAAATATATAACTTATATTATTTAATATATTAATATATAATATATATAATAATATAATATATAAATAATACATATATATGATATGTAATACATATAATACATATAAATATATATATAATATATATATATATATTATATTTATTAACCGAAATTTAATAGTGAGGTTGATTTACAATTAACAACTTTAATGGACCATGATCAGAATTAACCATAGTCGAAGGTGTATCACGAAGTTCGATACCTATGATTTCCAGTAAGGGTAACTCAATATAATGATAGTTAAAACAGAAGGATAATCCATTGTATTATATCATGAAGGAGGGGAATACAATGAATTTTTTTACGTAGTATAGATACAATGTTGAACAATACTCTCCATCAGTCACTGTGGCGAAGTCTGACACAGTTGGCGGTAGAGATCTCGTGCAAGTCGATAAGTAGAAAAAGGCTGTAAGTTTTGGGTTTTGAATCCGATCCCTTTTCAGTTGAGTATAATGCCATATATATAGATCCCGTTTCTTGCCATGCACTCATATAACTTCGGTCTAGGGTTTCAGTAATTATGGGACTTTCCTTGGCGATAAGCAAGGATATCGTGCAAAATCCAATCCCTAAAATCAAGTGATTCTTTCTTGAGTGGATTCTGGCAGACTTTGCTTTTAAATAGGACTCTTAAGTGGCGGGAATGAGTCCTCCTCTTTAATGATAAAAACGGTGGCGTTTAAGTGTTTTTCTTTGTAGCTTTAAACTCTGGTCTTCTAGATCTATTGGTCTTACCTTGGTAGCATCCTTATCTGATTCTTTGGTTGTTTGGCGAGCTAGTTATTTGTGGTATCTGAGTATCCATACGCTCTTCTTCTTATTGTATCATGATTTCCACAGGTCCCTTCGTCACCTAGATTTCGGGATACCGGTTGATGCTGTGACGAGGTATCGAGGTGACATAGTGGCAGGGTATCTGGTCTATGTAGAAGCGGGATACCCGGTTTACGTAGAAGCGGGATACCCAGTCCACGCAGAAGTGGGGTATTAGGACAGTGTAGCATGGTTTGTGATGAGTATGTTTTCCATTGTTAAAAAGATCGTACGTCAAAACAACTTATAAAACCTATGAGATACGTTCACAAGTATAAATACGAGTAAAGTGGTAAGCACGGGTGTTGTCCACAAGGATCGAGGTAGCGGTGACTAGATTCGGATTAATAGAACTAGCGTGCATAAAAGTAAAGATAAATGGTTTGTAATGTGAAACGTGAATGAAAATGAAATAAAACTAAACTAGAAATGCAAACTAAATGGAATTTGAATGAAGTGATGAATGTATGATGATGGGAACTAAGGAATTGATGGAATCGTAAGCGAATATTGGAGCAATTGCAACAAACTTGTAATTAAGTGCGTTTTATCAAATGTAAGCAACCTAGGGTGTATAGTATTGGTTATTTATCTCCAGCAAGGGGTCAACCTAGGGTGTATAGTGAAGACCTCTTACTAGAGATTATCCCTCATAACCTATTACTAATGTAGCCATCCTAGGGTGTATAGTGATGACTTCTAATCCTCTCACAAGTGCTGACCTAGGGTGTATAGTGACGGTCACCCATTCGAGGTTAGATGAAGATCGTGTTTATTAAGCTGGATTTCTGAAAATCCTTCCATTCAATAGAGCATTAGACAACCTAATTGCCTACTCAAGTAAATTCCAAATCAATATGCTAAGAGGGTGTATCCAAGACAATTCAATAATGGAATCATTCAAAGAAAGAGAATAAAACACATGGATAGATTAAATATAAAACATAGAGTTTATTTACAAAGCCCAAATATCCATCAAACTAATCACATCAACCCCTTAGTAGGGGATTTAGCTACTCATGTCTATTACAAAATATAAACTAAGAGAAGAGATTGAGAGAAAACCCATGTAGAGAATCCTTGTCATGAAGCTTTGATCCAATCCCCTTAGTTGCTTTTGGATGAGTAGAGAATGAGTTTGGATTAGAGGGAGAAGTGTTCTTCAACCTAAGATTAACTAATTTGCTGAAAATATATGTGTGTGAGGATGCTTGGTTCGTTCTCATACTTTTCTATTTATAGGATTACAAGAATAGGTCACAAAATGCCTAAAACCTGAAGCTGTCACGAGCACAGTGCAGGTGGAGTGAGGTTCAGTGACCTGCACTCACCCGCGCTTTATTACTGAAATGGTCATAACTTTTGCTAGGAGACTCATAATTGCAATCCATAAAAACTGTTAGAAAGTAGACTTCTGGGGCTTTATGAATTTATATAATCCAAAACATGGTTTGATCTGAGGAGAGAGATATGACCCTTCGAAGTCTGATGTTCTACTACATTTTTAGTCCCTTTTTTGCATGAAATCCCGAATTCCACTTCTAACGCTGGAAATGTAAGAATGCCTACAATTTAGCACAAAAAGCCTATAAGAGACGCTAAAACCAAGAAAACGAAACAAAGGATATGGAAATGAGGGCAAAAATATACAACATATTTGGCGCAATCAAATACCCCCTAACCAAACCTTTGCTCGTCCTCGAGCAAAACACAAAGTAAAACAAATAAGACACAACAAACAAATGACTCGAACTGAAAATTTCCTAGACAAAAATATTTGCTACAAAGCCAACTAGAAGAGAGATAAACAAAAACAAATGGGAGTAAGGAATGAGTATATGCAAAATGTACTAAACATCTTAAAGGCACCCCAAAGGAACTTGCCAAATCATGAATCCCACACTTAAAGTACCCTTGCTTTGGAAACCACTCACTCTCACGCCTCGATCATAATTCACTTTGATGCTAGGTTCTCACATGAATTCTCTCTTATCTTTCCTCTCAGAACCTAAGTTCACTCTCATACGAGATGTATGCAAATGAGTTTATGTACTGGAATCAAATTAGTTGCATACATACAGTATAGAATAAACGCTCATTTCAATGAGTGAGTCTTATGAAAGAATCAAGTGCCACGAACGCGGAAATGGCATGCATTGACTAATATTCCCAATCTAGACTTCCCCTCAGATTAACTAGGTCTTTTTCATTTAGTTGTAACGGGGCTATGGTGAATGGTGATTAGAAAGAATGGAAATTTAGGCACAAGCACTAATCAACCAAGTTAAGGCAATACATTATACACTTAAGCATTTAATTCCTCATTCAACTCCACTTCAAAATATATTATGGCGTCCAAGCATACAATTAAACTCTAGGTGCAATCTTTAAGTACTCTTGTTACCTCTTTGAGTAGTATTTACAATTTAAATAAGGCAATTGAAGCATATTTTTCTTTTGTTTCTTTTTGCTTCTTATCTTTCTTTTCTTCTTCTTTTCATGCCTTTTGACTTTGCACATTTAACAACTCATTAATATTGCCTAGGTACACGCCATTTATCAAATTTCAAGCACAACTTTACATTCGATCCTAAGCCACAACAAGATCAATTAAGTGAGGGTTGGCTGAGTACTTAGGTTTCTTGGGTTATGGATAATGTGGTTGTAGAATGGAAAAGTCTATGTGTTTGGCTTCAAAATTGGTTGGGTGCACACCCATTACGGGAATGGGAAGTATTTGGAATTTTTAAGTGGCTACATCACACATTGCCTAATATCACTTCAAGGGATCAATCTATCAAGGGAATAAAAGTTTTCGTCAAGCAATCCACATATATGATGCATGTTCTATGACACATGATGATTTTGATGTAATGAGACTATGCATGGTCTTTGAATAGTGTTTAAAGATTTGAAGAACATTTCCCTCATGTTGACATACCTTTTGGCTAGTGTTTTTGAAATTCTCAAGGGAAATCTCCACTATTAGAACAAGGCATCTGAGCACTGAGTTCCTTCAACTTGGACACTAAAAGATGGGACTAGCCCGTGAAGTGCAAGTGAGACTCCTAAAGTGACTAAGAGCTATTGATCAAGCACACAATGCATACACACATTAACCACAAACACTATGCTCAAGGTATCTCACCAAGCTAATTAAAGCTCGAAATTTTGGCTAAGCATTAAATTTTTGAAAAAATAGAGACAAAAAGACTCAAAGACTCAAAACAAAAAAAAATAAAAAAAAAAATAAAAAAATAAAAATGACTCAAAAAGGCGTCTACACCCCAAACCAAAACCCAACGTTGTCCTCAATGTTGAAGACATGAGAGTCAGCCCTAGCGGGGCGCACCTAACACAACTCAAAACGCAAAAAACACAGTGTGAAAGACCATCTCAACATGGAGAATAAAATTTCAAAAAACTGGTGACTTTTGAAATCAAGCTTTGTCCATTATTTAGTGTATATTATCAAAAATATGCAATTAAAATTTCTCAAATATTTACACAAGAAAATAGACATGCAAATGTACACTTTTCATTTAGAAACTATTTCAAAATTAAAATTGAAAAAGTATGTAAACAGATGTCAAAGATGGTTCACGAGCAGAATTTCAAAACAGGGCATCGCCCATGACCTTTGGTCGAAGAAACGTTCATAACTTTTGAACCCCCGCCTATAATTTTACATTTTTTATACCGTTGGAACCATATCGAAAAATTAAAAAATGTGACATGGGAAAAATAATTTATTTTCTCACCAATAAGTACAGTTTGGTGAAATATTTGACCTTCGAAATTTCAAAATAAGGCATCACCCATGACCTTTGGTCGAAGAAACGTTCATAACTTTTGAACCCCCAACCAGAATTTTACGTTCTTTATACCGTTAGAACTGTATCAAAAAATTGAAGAATTTTACATGAGTGAAATAATTGATTTCCTCACCAATAAGTACAGCTTTTGTGAAACATTTAGCCTCAGAAATTTCAAAACAAGGTGCTTTCGCAAAGGTCAAAGAAAAACTTGACACCAAAAAGACTCAAAACAAACCTAAGCACTAATCATGCACAATCAATTCCCCAATAAAATAAAAATAAAAATGACCTAAACTAGGGCTCACATATATAATAAGGCAAACAATAAAATTTATCAACAAGCATTCATTCTTGCACACGAGCCTTCGGCTCATTCATCCATAAAGATAATCAATAAAATCAATGTGCAACTATCCACCAAATATACCTTCGAACGAAAACATCCCACATTATTCATTGAAAGCAAAATTGAAAAGCATAATAAAACTTTAAAGAGATTCCACAATGTAATTACTCCCCCAAACCTAAATCTACCCAACATTTTCATGCTCATGATTGCCAAAACTAAAAAGGGCAAAGACTAAGTCTAAAAGAGGAATTGAATTGTGAAATCTAATCATGCATCAAAACTATTCAATGAGATGCATTCATGGAGAGACTAGGGTCCTCTAAGAGTGGTTTGACCAAGTTGGGGAATTCTCTTTTCTTAGCAACCCTAACGAATTTAGGTGACTTCAATATCTTTTCCTTTCGCATGTTTCTAAATAAGTGCATTTGATCTTTCCTTACCCAAATTTGCTTGACCCTAGGTGGACTCCTATGACCTCTTGTTTTCCTATGGTGGCTAATTTTGAAATTTTTAGCCTTAAAATGCTCTATCCTAGAACACACATAGCAAATGAGATTGGATTAGAGAAACTCCCCTTTGATGAGTGACTTTGAGACCGTTGGATTTGCTTTACTTGTAACACCTTGACCTCATCCTCCTTTTTGCTAAGTGGTCCTTTTGCTTCCTCTAGAGCATTGGCTTTTTGTACAACTTCCATTTGCATTGTTCTCGACTTGCGAAACATCTCATCTTCGAATTCCTTTGATACCCTCACCAAGTTCTCAATGTTGTACTCTTTTCGACTTCAAGTCTCTCAATTTGTTCTTCAAGCTCTTTACTTTTGTTGGAGACTTCGCCATTGGCCTTCTTAAGTGTGCCATATTCAACTCTGAGCCTCTACACTTCAAGCATCAATTTCTTGTTTAGTTCTTGAAGATTTTTCGCTTTTTCCATTTCCAAGGTTTCCCTGCCTTCAAGCTCCTTCTTCAAGAGTTGCAACTTCTTCTCAAAATCTTCCCTCATTTCTTCTTTCTGTCGGGAAGCTATCTCAACACTCTCTTGAAGTGCTTCATTATCTTTTTGCTACACATCCCTCACCAATAATAGCTCCTTGGTCACCTTCATAAGCTCCTGGTTCATGTCGATCCACCTTTCCGTCTCATCCATTTTCTTGCTTCGCTCCACTTCAAACTCCATCCAGAGTTTATCAATGTCTCATTCTGAGCTATTGGATGATCCCAACGGTTTGGTTCCTCATCGTTCTTGTAGAAGCTTCATTTTCTCATCATTTGCCAAGCATGTTGGTGAGTAACTTAGCCCTGAATTTTGCTAAAAGGAATCCATAGAATCCTGAAAAAAAACAAAAACAAAACTACCAAAACAATAAAAAGAAACTAACAAAGCTAAACAAAACTAAAAAACTAATAGTATTAAAACTAATCTAACCACTACTACGCCCACCGATCCCCGGCAGCGGCGCCATTTGACAAAGCCGTTTTTTATCGTGTACGTAAATTCACTTGTCAAAAACAATTTATAAAATCTCACAAAGCCCTAAATGATATGAAAGCACAAGTATGGCGGTAAGTGGGTATCGTCCACAAGGATCGTATTTAGCTAAAACTAATTAGAACCTAAGTAATATAAATACAATAAAAGTAAATGGTTTATGTTGTGAAAATGTGAATGAGCAAACACTATAAAATTACACTAGAAAAGTAACTAAAAATGGAATGCAAATGGTTGTTGATAGATATGATGGAAAATAAGGAATTGACGGACTAGTAAGCTAATATTAGGCAATTGCATACAACACGAAAATATGATCGTTTTAACAATAGTAGCCAACCTAGGATGTAGAGAGTTAATCCTCTATCTCTAGTAAGGGGCCAACCTAGGATGTGTAGAATTAGCCCCCCACTAGAGATCGATCTTTCCCGAGCAACCAACCTAGGGTGTATAGAGTTAGTTGCTCGTTTCGGATCCTTACAATGAACGCTCGCTATCTAAAAAAGGCTCTACCAAGAACGAAGGTAGCCAACCTAGAGTGTATAGAGGAGGCTTGTAATCCTCTCACAAGAGCCTTTCTAGGGTGTATAGTGACGGACTCCCGTTTAAGGTTAGGTGAAGAACGTGGTTATTAAGTCGAGATTCTGGAAATCCCATCTATTGGCATAAGCAATAAACAACCTAATAGAGTGTATATCAAGTTGTTTACACAAATATAATCCAAAGAGAAACTTGCAAAGAGAGTGTATCAAAGACAAGTAAATCAATAAAAACATTCATACTCATGAATAGAACTAAGAAAGATAGAAATATAAATCAAATAGTGTTTATATACAAAAACCCAACATCAAAACAAACTAATCCATCAACCTCTTAAAGGGGATTTAGCTACTCATTACAATAATGAAAATAAGAGAAAGGATGGAGAAATAATCCATGGATATCATCTCATTCCTTCAAGTTCCCTTTAAGATGACTAGGTTGTGAATGAAATGAGAAGAAATGTATTATTAGATTTAGACTACAATTTAAGAGTTTTTCTAAGTGTCAAAAGCTGCTTAAAACGAAACAACACTTTTTATTTATACTTCCTACGAAATAGGTTACAAAACTGCTGTAAAACGACACTAGATCACATCGGAGTACGGGTAAGAGTGCAGTTCAGGGACCTCCACTCACCCGCACTTTAGTGAATCCTTCAATTTCCAGCTCTCTGGAAAGGGATAGAGTGCGAGTGAGAGTGCGGTTGGATAACCCGCACTCACCCGCACTCTATTAAGGCTTCAACTATCAGGTCTTGGTCCAGGGCAAGAGTGTGGGTGAGAGTGCAGGTGGCTGACCCGCACTCACCCATACTTTATCTTTCCTTTAGATATCTAGTCCCGAGTTTAGGTGACAATGCGGTTAGGACCCTCATTGACCCGCACACTTGATGCCTTTGTTTCCATTTGTCCAACTTTTCGCTCCTTTTGGTCCTTTTTCGTCTGAAAGTCCTGCAATACGCCTTAAGCATTGGAAAAGGATAAACGCTTGCAGTAACGAACATAGAGCCCATAAGTAACACTAGAACGCAAGAAAAAACCACAAAGGATATGGATTTGAGGGCTAAAATGTACAATATATTTGGAGCAATCAAATACCCCCAAACCAAACCTTTGCTCGTCCTCGAGCAAACAAAAGACAAAACAAAATAAAACGGACTAAAACCGACTCGATCGATAAAATTCTTAGACACCTAAGCAATAATTTCAAAAAGGTCTTAAGTCCAACTAGTGATGTGATACTCAAATGCGTGATCAAGATAAGTAAACATATGCATGTTATCCAGAGCAACTTGGAGTACCAAAAGGACACTTGCATGACACGAATCTCACACCTAAAGGTACTTATGCATCCAGGACTACTCACTCCTACACTTTGAGCATAATTCGCTTCAATTCTACGGCTCGTGTGGATTCTCTCTTTTTTTTCCACTCAAAGTCCTAAGATCCACACACACACACATATGCAAAGTTAAATGATGCATAGACTTTAAGCAATGTCTATCCTAGGAAAGGACCACTATGTCATGGACATGAAAAGATCATGTGTCAACCTACATTCCCAATTTATACATATTATGGATTAAAAAGGGCTTTTCCTTAGTTGAAACGTGGCCGTGGGGTTTTATGACGTAAAACAAAGATTGGTCAATTTGGAATTCAAAATTACCAATCATGCTAGCATAGTCCACAAACCCATACAAAGCTCTTTTAATTTGATCATTCACACACTAGCGTTTTAGGTATTATTTACCCCCATTTGTGCTTCTTAAGTTGTACTCTACTTAGCGAGTATTTGGCATTAAATAATTCAAAACTCTTTTTTGTTTTCTTTTCTTTTGAGTTGCCCAATTTTTTTTATTTTGCAATTTAAGGCTTTGGGTACTTTTATATTCTTAGCCGTTTGCTTAGCACATTAGCTTACAAATTTTCTCTCTGCACATGCTATTTGTCAATTAGAGCATAATGTTTTTCATTACCACCATTATACATCCTAACATGATTAACAACAAACGTAGGCATGTGTTTAGACTATTAGGTATATGGTTGTACGTGGTTCCAAATGAAAGATTAGTGTTTGGCCTCAAGTTGGGCTTAGGAGCACACAATATGGATAGGAAAATGATTAAGCTTATTGTAGGTAATTAAGTGCCCACACATTGCCTAATGTCATCTCCACAACCATCTATCAAGGGAATTAACGCATCCATCAAGCAATTCACTATTTATATGCATGTCCTATAGCATGTGACATAAATGACGAGAAGAGTGTTTAAGATAATCAATACTAACACTCAAATGCGCAATTTAAAGGTTTGAGTTTATGACCTCACAACAATCTCTACTATTAGAACCAGACGTGGAAGCGCCAAGTCCCCTCAACTTTACACCAAGGATGGGACAAACCCATGAAAGTGCAAGTGAACCCTAAAGTGGCACCAAGCTACATCACAAGATTACTACGCATAGAAGAACTTGTCACAAGCACACGCTAAAAGCATCACATCTAAACTAATTAAAGCTCGAAATTTTTGGCCAAGCGACAAAATTTGAAAAAATTAGGACACTAAAAAGACTTAAGACTCATAAAAAGATGAGTCAAAAATGGTAACAACACCCCCAAACCAAAACTCAACAATGTCCCCATTGTTTTAAATCAAAAGAACACGGCCTAGCAGGGGAACAACACCATACAAGACTCAACAGGTTCTATTAATCAAGGCAATTCATACAACATGCCAAACAACAAATTTTAACCTAAACATATGCATATTCTCAAAATTGGCAGAATAGAGGCATAACCACCCCCAAACCGGATCTTATCAAAAGATCAAAAACCTGTATACGTGTGTGATCAATATGCAACAGAAAGTGTGCTCAACCATATCAACAAAATATTCTCAATCTACATTCAACAAGAATTGAAAACAATTAAGCACAAATTCAAATAGTTAAGACTCCCTTAGAAGGAAGATCAGTTCCTTGTCTTTGCAAGCTATCATGCACTTCCCAAAAAGATAAAGAACCTAGCTTAAGCACAACACCTCTACCAAATGAAAGTCAAATGCAATTTAAAATATTGACATTATGGTCCATAGAAACTCCAAATAAAAAAAAAATCAAAAGCTAAAAGTGCTAATAAAGCAAAATAGTTCAAAACAAAAATAACAAAAAATTAAATTAGATGGGTGGATCAGTCATTGTCCAAAGATGCGGTATTTTCCTTAAAGGATGTCCCATTTCCTCATGGGTCTATCTCTGCTTTGATCCTCTCTTCATGCTCTGTTATGGACCTCTCCATTACTTCCCGGAGTTCTCCCGCATCTGGATCAATAAAGGGGCCTCCTATGGGAAATGATGACGGGGTAGGTCTGTTTTTCTTTCTTGAGTAATGGGAGAGACCGAGCTACTTCCTCAAGCTGGTGAGTTGTCCCAAACGTTTGCGAAGCTCCCAATGGTTTCAGTCTTACCATCAACCATCTGTTTCATATTTTCAAGAATTTTAGTTTTCAAGTTACTGATCCCGTCCAACAATGTCTGCCAAGGGACTCCTTCAGAAGGTTCCTGTGGAGGTGGGGGCATCTGATCAAAATCCATAAACTCCATCACATCCTATTTAAACCCTGTCTGATCTGGATCCTACTTAGCATGTCTACTTGTGCCTTCACGTTGAACAGATTTCTTCCTCCCAGTTCTTACTCTAATGCCGGAGGGGTTCCACTTTCTCCTTTGGTCCTTCCACGTGCTCTTACCAGCAGGTCTTATACCATTATAAAAAGGTTCAGACCCAAAATCTACCCCTGCCTCCCTACAAAATCCTGTGATAAGGCTAAGGAAAATGAGGGGATCCTTGTCCACTTGTATGCTTCCTAGCTCAAGTATTTCCCTTTTAATCAGAAATCTAACGTCCATCAACTGATGGTGAAGTATGAAATAAAGGACTATGGACGCATTAAAGTTGACTACAGTCCTAGATTTCCTAGGAATCAGAGAGTGGGAGATGAACACATGCCAAAACCCCAGTTCTAACTTCAAATTGATATGTTTCATGTGGTAGTCTGGAGTCACCCAAAACTCCATTGGTCTGATCGCCAACTCATTAGCGAACTCCACATTCTGTGTCAATAAAATATCGTTCCAAGTTACTCCATTACGCAGTTTTTCAACCACCGCTTGATCATTTGGGAGCTCAGTCTGGTAATACTTTCTAATGTCTGTGATAGTCATCCGGACTTCTACCCCTTGGACCAACACTATAGACGTCCATTGAAAATCTTCTAGTACCATACTCGCGTAGAACTCCTCCACCACACTTCTGCAATATAAGGGAAGGTGGCTAACAAAAGTACCCCATCCTCACCGTTCGACTTCCCGAGGTATAAGGGTGTCATCTAGCTCATCTACTGCTATACCCTTTTCTGCCACAATGTCCCGCTGCCTAAAATACTCCAAACGGTCAGCGAACTCTTCGTTCTAGACTCAAGGAGACATATTAGAAGCCCTCATTGACCTTCTCCTAAAGCTTTGTCCAACATGGGTGGCAGACTTCCTGGTTCTTCCTAACATCTGCAAAAGACAAACAACCCAGTTTAGGGAAACCTTTAACAAGGAACCATGAGGTAATTATTAAACATTTGGAAACCAAAAATATAAAGTACGGGTTAGTGACCCGCACTCACCCGCTCTTTAACAAGAATTCAGGTTCCAACACAACAGACCCACATCAAACATACATGCAATAATTTTTGAAACTTCTCAAGTATATTCAATCAAGAGTTTATCATTCCAAACTCTAAGTTTCTCAACAAATACATGTTCAAAACTACCAAATCCGAAATTTAATCATGTAAGTGCAATGGTAATCACAACTCATAAACAACATTCTCTACAACACTCTTTCCCACAAGATTCTCTAACATGCATCCTAAATAGGCAAAGAAAAGGCACACAAACGTGACCAATCCTTAATCAATGGTGTTCATGCATACAAGGAGAGAATATTGAATGAAAAAGATGAAAATCACAATCTTAATAACGTTTAAACATAAGTAGAGAAGAAATTCATACCTTAGTTGGCCAAAAATTGAAACGTGGGGCACAAGGAATACCTTAGGGTTCTAGAGATGGAGGAAAGAGAGAATGGGGTGGTTTGGTGCAAGTGGTAAAGCCCTAGAAAATTACATGTTATATTTATATGTGCGTGGAGTACGGGTAAGTGCGGGTGACTGACCCGCACTTTGACTCGCACACTTTTACTTGATGCTTATGTTTCTCGGAGTGCGGGAAAGTGCAGGTGACTAACCCGCACTATGACTCGCACTCTTTTACCTGATGTTTCTGTGTTTGGCCTTACTGAATTTTGCTATCTCTTTTACCTGCACTAACACACCACGATCAATAATTTCCATGCCTTATAAACCAAATACCAATCCAAACCCATAACTTCTATCAAAC
Source organism: Acer negundo (assembly GCA_035582765.1). NCBI lineage: Eukaryota > Viridiplantae > Streptophyta > Magnoliopsida > Sapindales > Sapindaceae > Acer > Acer negundo. Next base: position 6,217,108 of record CM069238.1, read on the forward strand.
AAAAAGAAAAAACAACTGCAAAACTATTTAAACTAACTCTGAACTTGGTTTAATGAACTCATGGTGAGACATGGTCAACAAAATGTGGTGACCAGACTAGGAAGCATAATCTTTTTAACCACCCAAATGGGTGATATTGGATTACTTTTTATATCTATTCCCATTGTCCTTACTTGCCCCACCGAATCCTTTCAAACCCAAATTTGTTTGACTTTAGGTGGGTACCTCCTATACCTCATTTGACTTGTTCTAAATCTTTTGAAACTAAAGCAATGAGCTTAGTGTGCCCTTTTTTGGGGCAAAAATAACAAGCGAATGAATGGTTAGGCAAACTGCTTGATTGGTTGTTGGTGTTGGGCCCTTGGTATGTCCGAATTTGGAGGGATCTTAACTCATTCTCCACCGCATCTAGTTGGACAATAAAGTCACACTCCTTGACCTTTGCGAGCTTCAATTCTTCCTCTTTGTTCAAACATGCTTGCAATTCGATTGTGGCATTGGTTGACTTCTCAACCCCCATAAGCATTTTCCTTGATTTCCTCGCATTCTCCTCATCAAACTCATCTGCAAGTTTGGCTTGGAGACTTCCTTCTCCTTTTTGTCAAGCACCCCAACTTGCTCTTCTAGTTCTTTGTTCAATGATGAGAAATCAAGAACTCTCTTTCTTAACATCCCATTCACAATTTTCAACAACCTTACTTCTAGCTTGAGCTTTAAGTTATCTTTTTCTAACTCACCTATCTTCTCAAAAGTAGATGAGGCCAATTCTTCCTCTTCAAGCTCAACTTCTCCTTTTTCTCTCAAACAATCGTGGTTGCCCAATTCCATGTTGGTTACACCCTCAAAAGCATGTACGAGATTGAGTACTCGACTTTTCTTCTTCTTTGACTTTGGCACTTCCAATACTAGGCAATCATCTACTTGGCTCTCCTTGGGACAATCAACCTTGAAACTCACTTTTTCCTCCACAACTGAATGAAATATTCCTAGAACAGATATCAACCACCATCCCAGTTGTGGCCATAAATGACCTCCCAAAAATTAACTCTCAATCCCTATAATAGGATTCACCTCTCTTGGTATATAGTACAACAAAGTCCTCTGGAACTAATAATCCATGTACGTTCACATAGATTTCTTCAACTAAACCAATCGAAGTAGTGGGAGAGTTATCTGCCATAATGAGAGTTATGAAGGTAGGTTTGATTGATTCAATCTTCAATCGCTTACACAACTCCAATGGCATTATATTGATGCTAGCTCCCATATCAAGCACTGGTCCCATATTTGGCGAATCTCCTATGGTGACATCTATCACAAAACTTTCAGGATCCGTAAGTTTAATTGGACATCTTTCACCCTTTTCCCATTTATTATTATGTGCGAACTTCACCTTAGTAGCATGATCTAGAATTTCCACTTGGTTGGGTATACTCTCTGGCCCTACCACTTTCTCAACCTCCTCTTTGACCACTTCTAGCATATTGATGTGCTCATCGGGAAAAGTTAACTTCTCCTTGTTCTGCTTAACCAATGTTTCACAAATTTGTGCCAATTATGTTTTCATCTTCTTTAATAAAGCTCCATGGCTATTTGCTCTCTGATCGTTGGATTGCATGTAAGCTGTCATTCTCTGCTCCGATGCATGCAAAGTGTTCTTGAGGGCTTTAAAATCAATTCCAACTGTTTTGATCACTGTACTGACTATCTCCTCCAATGACTTGTTTTTATTTGATTGGAGGGTGCTTAGGAGTTGAAATTGGTCGAAGGGTTGTTGCTAGAATCACCCCACTGGGCGTTGTTGTTAGAACCACCCCACTGGGCGTTGTTGTTAGGACTTCCTTGATTGAATCTAGTGTATCCATGATTTTGGTAACCTTGATTGTTATTACTACCTTGGTAGTTATTCCCACTTTGATAGTTGTTCCCACCTTGGGAGTTGCTTGCACCTAGGTGGTTTTTGTTAAACCAAGACAAATTAGGGTGATTCCTCAACCCTGGATTGTACGTATTTGAGTACGGGTCATTCCTTTACCTTTGGAAGTCCCCAAGGGCTTGGGCTTTCTCAACTTGATCAAGTTGCCCTTCTCCCTCATCTATCTCTCTGATGACTTGACTCACTCCATAGGACTGCCCTGGATTTCCAGTTATAAGCTCCTTAATAGATTAGAGTTCCTTGTTCATCCTTAACATTTTAATTTGCATTTAGGTGTCCACACCAACCTCTATCCTTCCACATTTTCTCATATTTGATGTCTTTTGTTGTGAGTTCTGAGTGATCTTATCCAATATATCAAAGGCTTCGATGGCTCTCTTGCATTATCCACTAACATTTGCGTGATAGGCGACAGTCCACTATCGAAGGAATTAACCTTCAACTTTGGAGGGCAAACATGTGGCGGCATCTAAGCGAGCAACAAATTAAACCTCTCTCATGCTTCATGAAAAGATTCACCGTCCTCATCGTAAAAAGATGCTATCTTCAACCGTAGGTCCTTAGCCTTTTGTGATCGGAAAAATTTGTTGAAGAAAACCTTGCACACCTGAGCCCATGTCACTAATGATCCTAGCCTCAGATTCATGTACCAAGTCATATCCCCATCCTTCAAACAATACTGGAAACATCTGAGGTGGAGTTGCTCTTTAGTTAACACTGCTTGACAAGCCATCAACGGAAAAGTCTCTAAGGTGGCACCGTACTGCTTCATGAATTGAAGACAATCTTCAGTAGCTCTCCCACTGAAAGATGGAAGGAGACCAATATGCATGTTCTTCAATTTGTATTGCCTCGCCACCTCATCGAGTACTATAGCCGTAGGCACATTTCCTACAAAAGGGAGTGTATACTCACCCATGGTGAGACCCAGCTATTTTTCCCCATGCACAATAAGATCACGCTCATAAGCTTGTTGATCGTGCTGATTCAGCCCATAAGCCTGCTGCTCATGCTGATTCTGAGGATTTCTGTCTCCCATATGTTGATCGTACTGATCCTGAGGGTTTCCTTCTTCCATAATTCCCTCAAACTGATTCACTAATCTTTTTACTTGATTTATGTTATCGTTGATTGGTAAAAATGGTCATCATAAGGATCTTCTTTCGTGCATAAACCTAGAATCCTGAAATTTCACAACAAATACTACACTACGTAAAAAGAAACAAACAAACTAAAAAGAAACGTAACTAAACACAAATACTAATCAAATAAAAACTAATCAAAGCTAAACTCACCGATCCCCAGCAACGGCGCCATTTTGACAAATACGTTTTCCGTCGTTAAAAAGATCGTACGTCAAAACAATTTATAAAACCTATGTGATGCGTTCACAAGTATAAATACGAGTAAAGCAGTAAGCACGAGTGTCATCCAAAAGGATCAGGATAGCGATGACTAGATTCGGATTAATAGAACTGGTGTGCAGAAAAGTAAACATAAATGGTTTGTAATGTGAAACGTGAATGAAAATGCAATAAAACTAAACTAGAAATGCTAACTAAATGGAATGTGAATGGAATGATGAATGTATGATGATGGGAACTAAGGAATTGATGGAATCGTAAGCGAATATTGGGGTAATTGCAACGAACTCGTAATTAAGCTCGTTTTATCAAATGTAACCAACCTAGGGTGTACAGTGTTTGTTATTTATCTCTAGCAAAACCTAGGGTGTATAGTGAAGACCTCCTACTAGAGATTATCCCTCCTAAGCCACCAACCTAGGGTGTATAATGCTAGTTGCTCAATTAGGACTTTTTCCATGAATGCTCATCTATCTATCAAGGGTTTAACCTATTACTAATGTAGCCATCCTAGGGTGTATAGTGATGACTTCTAATCCTCTCACAAGTGTCGACCTAGGGTGTATAGTGACGGTCACCCGTTTGAGGTTAGATGAAGATCGTGGTTATTAAGCCAAATTTTCGAAAATCCTTCCATTCAATAGAGCATTAGACAACCTAATTGCCTACTCCAGCAAATTCCAAATCAACATGTTAACAGGGTGTATCCAAGACAAATCAATAATTGAATCATTCAAAGGAAGAAAATAAAACATATGGATAGATTAAATATAAAACATAAAATTTATTTCCAAAGCCCAAATATCCATCAAACTAATCACATCAACCCTTTAGTGGTGGATTTAGCTACTCATGTCTATTACAAAATATAAACTAAGAGAAGAGATTGAAAGAAAACCCATGTAGAGAATCCTTGTCTTGAAGCTTTGATCCAATCCCCTTAGTTGCCTTTGGATGAGTAGAGAATGGGTTTGGATGAGAGGGAGAAGTGTTCTTGGACCTAAGATTAACTAATTTGCTGAAAATATATGTGTGTGAGGATGCTTGGTTCGTTCTCATGCTTTTCTCTTTATAGGAATACAAGAATAGGTCACAACATGCCTAAAAACTGAAGCTGTCACGCACAGAGTGCGGGTGGAGTGCGGTTCAGTGACCCGCACTCACCCGTACTTTATTACTGAAATAGTCATAACTTTCTCTAGGAGATTCGGAATTGCAATCTATAAGAATAGCTAAAAAGTAGACTTCGAGGGCTTTCCGAATATATCTAATTCAAAACGTGTTTCGATCTGAATGGAGAGATATAACCCTTCGAAATTGGATGTCTTGTACAAGATTTTACATTTTCAGCCCCTTTTTTGGACGAAATCCTGAATTCCACTTCTATTGCCCAAAATGTAAGAATGCCTACAATTAAGTAGAAAAAGCCCATAAAAGATGCTAAAACCAAGAAAATGAAACAAAGAATATGGAAATGAGGACCGAAATATACAACATATTTGGTGCAATTAGTTTGCAAGATTTCCTTTTGTTATCTTGGAATCTTCATGCTTCTGAATTTTCTTTGGCTTTTCTGGATATATAACCCGATATATTGGTATAGATTTTCTTCAAGAGGTAGTCATCAAGCCAAAATTGGTATGATTTTGGCCCCCATTCCCAACTCCCTTTGCTTGATTCTCTGGCATTTCCCCGTATTTAATGTCGTTAAATCAAGTGTTTCAGGTTTAATTAGGCTTTAGGGGCATTTGTGAGGAAGGTGAAGACTTTGGTGCAAAGAGAGCTCAAGTTGGCAAAACAGGGCATTGTTACCACTTTGCAAAGTGGCGACATGATGGCTTAAGTGGTGACAGAATGCATTTCTCAGAATTAAAGCATCAGGTGTTGTCGCCACTTTGTGTCGCCATATCACAAAGTGGCGACATGATGGTAGAAGTGGTGACAGAATGCTGATTTCAGAATTAAAAGCATCAGGTCTTGTCGCCACTTTATGTCGCCATATTGAAAAAGCGGCGACAATTGGAATTTCTTTAATGTCGCCACTTGCAAAGTGGCGGAAAAGATGAGAAAAATGGCAACATATGAATCTTAGATTGAGTAACCATTTGTCGCCACTATGTCGCCAATGGCGACACAAGTTGCTACATCACTCCACATCGGATTTTCAAGCAGTTATCAGTACATTTCTGAGTGTGACTATATATATCCCTCTCTTCCAACTTGAGAAGGATCGAAGCATTTTCTAAAGCAAGAAATTTACAGAGTATTAGACCTAATTTCTCCTCCATACATCACTCTCTCAACTTCCTCCATTCTCTAAACTTGAACTATCTTTTCCATACGAAACCTCAACACCAATGTCTTGATTACTCCACCCAACCATTCCTCGATTCCCATTCTCTACATTTCAATACCTTTGTCACTCAACATTAGACACCCACCTATCTACACACATCCTCTTCTACCACTCTTGACACTAAGAGCAACAAAGGAAGGGAAGGAGCAAGCTCTAAAGAAAGAGGCCTAAGGGTGGTTTCCTTAACTATTACTTCTCATTCATTTGATTGTAACTATGTGTAACTAAACCCCTAATCTAGGGGATATATGTGAGGAACATTTGTTATGGGTTTTTGCTTAAGCTATATGTAATTAAATCTCTACTTGTTTTCTATTCACTTAATATTGAGATTCTATACATTATTTTGATTTGCATTGTATATCACTAGTAGATCATTTTATCGTGTGGGATAATTTGTTGAAAAACCAATTTTGGATTGACACCCTTGATTGGTTAGGGGACTTAGTGAATAGGATATATTAGTGGTGGATATACCAACCCCATGAATCTAAACCTTGATTTGTATCAAATTGATCCCACCTTGACCCCATCTCCTTAATCAGTTAGGCATTGGGGTGGGAAGATGTTTAGTGTTCATTAAAATGACCTAAACACACTATAGGAAACAAATGGTTAGCATCTAAGAGATTTGGTCATTAATGTAGCTTTAAAGAGTATTACCCATATCACCTGTGAATCCATCAATTCTCTAGCATCTATTCTATTTGTTTATATCATCCCTCTTATCAAGATTGTTGAGTCTTCTAATTTTCCTATCACTTTTGTATGTTTATTTTAATTGCACTTTTGGTGGTTTGTTAAACCACACAACTATTCATTCATTATGATTTATCTTATTATAAAATAGATTAGTCAATCAATCTAACGTATTAATCCATTTCCCTATGGAACGAATCTTGTTTACCACATGCTAAAAACTAACATATCAAAAGATTTTTAAGTGGCTAAAACATGGTTTTCAAAAGAACATAAAAGAGTATTTTGTTTAGCACACAAACGACCTCATCAGGTAGCCGGATGTTGCCTGCTGAAAACTTTCCTCCTTGATCCTGGATGAAAAATTCTTCTTTGGTCCTTGGCCAATTTTGGCGATTAACAATATTATATAATATATATATTATTAATATATTTATATAATATAATATAAAATATATTATTATTATATAATATAATATATATTTATATATCATTAATATAATATATAATAATAATATATTATTTTTGGAAAGGATGGTATTTTTGGAATGGAGTTGGGGCATACATTTTAACAAACCAAACGAATGGAATGACTTTCTTTCCATTCCATTCCGTCCAACCAAACATGGTCTATAGAAGACTTGTGATATCAATTGTAATAAGCATAATAATTTTGAATACAACTCTTGCTACAGGGGAGATATTTCTCATCATGCATCTTACAATTTAATGAACAAATGTAAGACTCGGATTACTAATTTATATGGGTAATTGAATTATTAACGTATCTCTTAGTATGAAACAAGATAGTGCAAAATAAATAAACAATTTTTAAAAAATTATTTTTTTGAATTTTTTAAAAGTAAATGATTTAAAAGAAAAACTTATTAAATATAAAATTTTACTTATCCAATATTGGTTTACCCAAAAACCGATAGCTTACTGTAAAATAAATCCATATCGGGATTTTGTTTGGTGTTGAAAATAGGAAGTAAACGTGTAAAAAAAATTATTAAAGATAAATAAAAAAATTTTAAAAACTGTCAAGAAAAAATGTCTTTATTAACAGTTTTTTCTTGACAATTAATTCTTGACACTATCAATAAAAAAATGTCAACAAAGAATATTTTTTTTGTAGAGTGTATGACTTATTTGCATTTAGACTAAGTTTTTATCTTTAAGGTTGAGATTTTTGTGTTGATTGATTGGGTTGTTGTATTGTGATAGCTATTGCATCTAGGATTGCATTTATTTAGCTTAGTTTTATATATGATATGTAGGAACATGATATCTAGGATTATTTGACATGTTTATCCATAATTAGATAAGCTTAAATTTTTTAACCTAGCATTTACGCATTTTTATATTCACTTAGGTTGTACGTGTTCTATTCTTTAAGTGTTAAGCCTTGTGGCTAAGTGGTTTAGTGCACAAGCAAGTAGGTCTAGGATCACTATTAAAGGCCCATTGGGTAGAGTGGAAGGGTTAGTGACCAAGAATGATTTGACTTGAGGTCAACCTAGGTTGTAAAATTTCATTCTAGTAGAGGATTTGAGGACCTTGTGTGGCTAGCACAATAACCCGTGAATTTTTCCCATTTGTGGGTTTCTCACATAAATCAATCAACGTGCAATTTATTGTTTTTCCATACTTTAACTTAGTTGTTTGTATTTGTTTAACTTAGGTGAATTTTGAGTATTGGCTAATCAAGAAAAATTGGTAATTAACTTGATTAAAACCTATTCCTCAGAACCCCCCCTCCCCCTACCCCCCCCCCCCCCTCCCCCCGCCTCTCTCCTCTCTCTTGGTAATTTAGACACACGTATTATTTAGTTTCAGTCTTAACAAAATTATCACCATATAGATTTCAATAAAGCAACTTCTCAAAATTTAATCAATGGATTTAGACAATCATAACAAAAATGTGAGATAGTTAAGTTCATGCCAAGTTATAGAGAGACAAAGCTAGCTAGCTAAGTTTCTTAACAACTTAACACTAATCTTAAAAATAACTCATATGTGCAACTTATACTAATGGTAAGAGCACTCACCCTTGACCCAGTTGGTCTTTGTGAACATACACAAACATTATCAAGATCTTTCTTGACAATAATGTTGAATCTAGAATAAAAACCTTCTACCACTTGATCTACAAGAATATCATTGATACTTTTCTTTTCATCATTATTAGCAACACATGCTTTGTTAAAATTAACAAGGTTTGCATTCTTCATATTCCGAACATTCTTAACATGCTTTATGACAACATCATGCTTTCCATTCTCTAAAGCCCTAGCATGCTTAAAATGAAGTCCAATCTCTTTATCCCTAGATGCATTTCCTAATTCGCAATACTCAATGTATTTAAAGTACTTGGGCTTGATATGGCCTACGGTATTGCAAAAATGACATATGAGAATGAAAAAAGAGATTTTAACTTACAGCCTTAAAGAAGCACAAATGGGAGTTTGTAAAGGTACCTTGTTCTTCAATTTGTTCTTGGTCTTGGAACGTCTCTTCTTAGGAGATTTCTTATCAACAATGACTTTTGCCTCACTTGTAGGAAGTGACGATTCTATGAGCTTCTCCTCAACTACTAAGTCGCTTGAGCCTCTTTGAGTCAAACTAGAAATGATCATTTCCTTCTCAAGAACAACTCCTTCAACTTCTCTAAGCTTCTTGGCAAGTCCATTCTTTTCAACCAAGAGCCTTCGAGTAGTTGCTACGAATTCATCCACTTGTATCTTGATCAAATCATCCTTCTCCTCAACCTCTCTTAAAGCTATCTCCAATTGCTTTTCAAGGCTCTTTATCGTAGACAAATGATCAAGATTGGTTAAATTAGAACTCGAGCTATCTTAATGATCTAGATAAATCTCCTTATCCAAAAATACTTCACATTCTTCCTCTAGCATAGAGTGAGAGACCGTAAAAGCAAAAAAGTTGCTAACCAACTCTTCCTCACTTGAAGACTTATCACTTGAGCTATCCTCATCACTTGAGCTCTCCCTATCACTCCATGTGGCCGCCATAGGTTTGCCTTTCTTGTCCTTCCTAGTCTTATCATTAAGACATTCTGAGGCATAATGACCAAGCTTTTTACATTTGAAGCATTGAACTTTGTGATTGCTCTTAACTTAACCACTCCTCTCATTACTTGGAGTGAATGACTTCTTGACTTCCTTTTCCCTTGAGAACTTACCACTTGGCTTGGCACCTCTTTTTATAAACTTTCTAAACTTCCTAACCAAAAGCGCCATCTCCTCATCATCGTCTTCACTTTCTTCATTGATGGCTTTAAGAGATATTCCCTTGCTCTTGACTTTGGGTTTCAAGCTTGCCTTATAGGTTTGAAGTGATCCAAGCAACTCATTGATGCTCATTTCATCAACATCCTTGCTTTCTTCAATAGTTGTCACCTTAGCCTTGAATCGTTTGGGTAAAGATCTTAAGATCTTCCAATTAAGGCGCTCTTTAGAGATATGAACACCATGTGCTTGACATTGATTGGCTATGTTTAGAGGCTTGAATTGAAATTCTTTAAACTTATCCTCTTCACTCATTTGCAACATTTCAAATTGCGATGTAAACATTTGAAGCCTTGACTTCCTAACCATCTTAGTTCCCTCATTAGTAACTTGGAAAGCATCACATGCTTCCTTAACGATCTCAAGATTTTGGATATATAAGAATTGCCTACTATCCACTCCTCCAAAGATGGCATTCACCACCCGATGATGCCATTTTACCAACTCAAACTCATTTGTATTCCATTCACTCCTAAGCTTGGAAACTATAGATCCATCTTCGAGCAACTTGTTAGGAGAGTTGTAACCCTCTTCAACCATCATCCATGCCCTCTCGTCAATGAACCGGAAGTAAGCTTTCATTCGGAGTTTCCAAAACCTGTAGTTATGTCCTTTGAGTAATAGAGGTCTAGAGTTAAAAGCTCCTTTAGACATCGTCTCTTCTTAAAGTACCATGACTTCAAAAACCTAAGCAATCAACCGTGAGCGTATCTCAGATCTCATTAATTTCCTTTTAATGACCCGTTCTGATACCAATTGAAATATACAAACGCGGTTAAATTGACTAAAGCATACCTTGGGGTGAATAAGTTTTTATACCTTTTTCAATCCCTTGAAACAAATAAATGTTTGACCCTCTAGATAGCTTAAATCACAACACTTAAACAATATAAAACATGTGTTGACAATAGAAAAGCATTTTTAATAAATCATTGTCTATCAAGTCTACAAGATGCAAGTGAAGGAATTATATTAAAAATAAAAACAAAGAATACTTGTATTCACAATTATATTCAATATATACAAGTACTAATCAAGATATGATTATATACAAATAAGTCAATATCCAAAAGAATGATATTTACAACTTTGATCAAATTAAGTGCTTACATCTCACATTATACATAATCTTGTTTACAAACATATCTAGAAGTGAGGATTATGAAACAATATTCAACCATACACATATACAAATACAAAAGGTAGAGATAGGAAGAATTAACATAAGTGGTAAAACCTCCGAAGAGGAAACATCCACAGGTTGAACTACAACTATTAGGTACTGTATTAATTGGATGATAGATTAGAAATTTCTCAAAAGTGACCAATTCATGATACACTCCCTATTGGTCTTTATGTCTACCCAACCCTATTGGTAGGTTAGAAATTCTTCAAAAGTGTGAAAAACTCCTATTGGACTCTATGTCTACTTAACACCATTGATAGATTAAAAATTCCTCAAGAGTGAAACAACCCATAAAACACTCTCTATTAGACACTATGTCTAATCAATATATCGGGCCTACCAATGTCATAGCCAACTTTCAATCCAAGGCACTTATGCCTCTAGAAAGCCTCCCCTGCACAGTTATCCGGATCTCTCTGATCCTAGCCATGACTTCTTGTTTAGTTATCTAGACCTCTTGTCCTAACCAAGACTTCCTTGATTGATTATCTGGACCACTTATCCTAGCCAAGACTTCATACCATGTACAAGGACTTCCTAAGTGCGATCAATGATTGCAAATGCAAACAAGCACTCAACATAGAACATGTGATCAATACATTCTATGGAAACTAGACACTAGCATGTGTGAACATAAATCAAAATTGTCTAGTTACAAAACATGAATTAAAACTTAGAACATGTAAAAAACCTAACAAATGTAATTCCTATATTCATTCATGAATACAAGAAGCACATATTCAAGATATTAGAAACATACACAAACATGCTAGATTCAAAAGATATGATCAAAGAATATCCTAGCAAATATTTAGAGCAAGTATTTACACAATAATCAATTAAAACCTAATTAGCTCTAAATATGAAATCAAATGTACTAAATCTAGATTTGTTCAACTAATGGATCCTAGCACATGATAAGGCTATCAATCATGAAATAAAGTCAATCAAATTACAAATAACCCTAGATAATAAGCTAATCACAATATAACTCACAAACATGTGAAAACCTAGATTTTAGGAAAACTAGATCACATTCAAGTCTCTAATTCGACTAGATTAGCTTGTAATTGAAGCTTTACTTCTCAATAGCATTTTTCAAAGTAACACATACATATAGAAGAAGAAAAATCAAGATAATTGAAGACATGAAAGATCAAAACTCAAAGATGAAACAATACCTTATGAATTTTCGTGCAGTTTTGGTTTTATATGTAGAACTACCACGAAACTTGATCAAATGGCCACAGAGTCACTTGGAGAAAGTAGGAAATTTCAATACAAAGCTTCTCCAACTTTAATCACTCAAATTGGATGAGAAATGAGAAAGTTATGGTGTTTGGAAGATGAGAAAGTTGGAGAGAAAAAATTATGCACTTCTTTTTTCAATTTTTCTTCTTATAATGAAATGGGGGGGGGAATGAGATATTAAAATAGAGGGAATGAGAGATTTCGGTGGTGAATCAAGAGGTACCACCTCTGCCATCCCGTGGAGGTGCATGATCCTTATAGGGTGGAGGGCATCTCATCCCATGAGACTCACGCACCTCTCACGGGAAGAGGTGCAAATGGCCCTTGGCCATTCTTCACAACCCTCACGCTCCTCTTGTGTTTTTCGACTGTATTTCGGCCTCCAAACTCCGAATTCGAATTTTTCTTTAGATTACAAACCAAGACTACCTCACGCACAAGGAAAACTATGAAACTTTGACCAAAGGTTATGAATTCGATTCGATACACGAAGACGAAGACAATGCATGGTAAGTGAACAGAAAGTTTCGTAACTTCCTACTCGGAACTTGAAAACTAATGACTGAGTAACCGAAAAAGCTAGAACTCAATAAGGAATAATATAAGATCAAATTCAAGTCCGATATAAAAAAAATGAAAACAAACAAACACAAGAACACACATGTATGTCATTTCCTTGATATAGTCTTTGAACATGCAATTCAAAAAATTTGGCAATTTAGTTACAATGCATGAACATATAATATCAAGTGAATGAATATGTTATACTAATTAAGCACAACGATGCAGGAACACATATGGATGCAATATGTGTATGTGTGTGCCTAAGCCTTGTAAGAGAAATGAGATCTAAATATACCTTTGTTGAGCAATGAAGCATATTCCTCTTTGAAGACTCCATCTTGCTTGATAAGTTGTCAAATTTTCCTTGAAGCTTGAATCATCATCAATCTAAGACAACCAATCAATACAAATGAAACATTGTTATGATATGAAATTTATGCCAATAGGACTCAAAAACCTAACAGTTGTGAGTTGCACCGTGGCTTTAACAGCAGTCGGGATCGTTTCAGTGTATGGATCGCGATTTTCAGAGCGATGTAATTTCCAGTGACTGTAACAGTGTAGGGTGTGGCTAGCTAGCATATGACCCGAACCTTAGTCGATCATAAGCATGCGTTGAATAGAAAATCTTCAGCGGAAAAAGAAAGTGTTCTTTTGGGAAGTTCTTGTGCTTGAAGGAAAAGGAATACTCATTATAAGATGATTAGTTATAAAAGGAAATGGTATTCATGTGAAACAAGTAAGTCTTGTACATTTAGGAGTAGGATTTTCTTTTATCTTAAACTCCATGTAACCAGTATAAATAGACCTTGTAATTAGGTTATTTTGTTGGAGCAAAAAAAGAAACACCATGTAATATTATAAAGAGTGTGGTGAGATCTGGGGGAGACCCTAGGGAATATCAGTGGATCAAATTAGAGATTCGTGAGTGATATTTAGAGGAGACCTAGGGATATTAGGGGGTACTCGGAGAGGATCTTGTGAGCATGGTTTGGGGTTGAGGTGTGAGAGAGAATCCTAGAGTATATGATTTTAACAATTTATTATATAGTGGAACTTTCTCTGTCGTCTTGACGACCCATGGTTTTTTACCTGATTTGAGCTTTCCACGTATATCTTGTGTTGTGATTGGTTTATTCTCTCTCATCCTATTTTTCTGCTATAGACATTAATTGCTATGAGTTATAGACGGATATTAGGCATGTCGCTTCTGCGTTCATTAGTTTAAATCCCCAGCTAAGCCCTCAGGTTAACTCTCACAATCAACTCTCCATATGTCATTCTCATTTGTTTCTCTTGTCATTTCAATCATTTATCTTTTGTTTTTTCAAGTCACAAAATTATATGTACATATTATTTTTTTAATTACTTAGTTTCTTTGCAATTAATAATTTTGGTCTTTCTAGCAAATAATTTGAAATAAAATTTATAGTTCTTGATAATATTTTTTTTATCAAAACATCTAACACAAATTCGAAAAAGTTCGAGAATCCGTTCCGAATGAAATCTGAATATCCGAATTCAATTTGGAACCGAAAAAATCCACATAAGATCTTGTCCAAATTTCGGATTTGAATACAATTTTTTTATTAAAAAAAAAAATTAATTCGAATCCCATCTATTTTACATTTCTAATCAGGTTTGAATTGTTGAATCGCAGATAAAATATCTATAAAAAAATGTTATACCATGAGATTGTGAGTTTGAGTCATGCCCCCTCCCTAAAATACCAAGACCTTAAAATAAAATAAAAATAAAAAAATGTGGCTATAAGCCTAAAAACCATTATTATGACATTTCTATCACATTGAAAAAACTTAAACTAATATATTTTTTATAATAATTCTTCTCATTATAAACAATATCAATTGTTGGTTTAATGGTCAACGAACTCCGAATTATGAATGCACAAGTATATGAATGCACAATTACCTTGGGCGTTCTTCCTATATATGTGTATGTTCTTGATCATATGTTATTAGGTTTGTAGGCTTCAATTAAAAGCTAATTTAATGTTAATTAGAATCTTGAATATGAGTTAGGTTTTTCTAAACCTATGTTTTCACATGCTTGTGAGTTGTATTGTGATTAGCTTTGAATTTAAGATTATTTGTGCATTGATTATAAGTATTCTAATGATTAATAATTCCTAGTTGTGATGTATGTCTTTGATTGAATATATTTGGAAATAGCACAATTTGTTTTATGTTTAGAGCATTGATTAGATTCGCTTAATTGATTTCTAGAGAAGTTTGTATATCTAATCTCATTTCTCTAGTATTTTAGTTTTTATTCTAAAGTCTTGAATATGTGCTTCATGAACATATTTAATCTCAAGCTTTAGTTGCATGAATCAAATCTATGATTAAAGTGTGTTTGGTGATTTGACATACTCTAGATTTCGGTTTTCATGTGTTTATGACCTAGACTACTTTTGTTGTGCTTTTTGTTGACTAAGTCTAATTCTACATGAAGTGTATATAATCAATACATTTCATATGTTCATGCATCATCTTGTGTGATTGCATCTTTTGGATTGTAAATTAGAAAATCATACATTGTGTGCTCATTGTTTAATTCTAGTTTCCATAGTTCATATTGATCATATGTCCTATATTGATTGTGATTGCACCATTTTCATCACTTAGATCACTTTCCTTGTAAAAGGTGGAAGTCTTGGCAAGGAGCTTGCGGCTTCAAGTAAGACCAAGAAAAGGAAGTATTGGCAATTCCTTGAGGTTTCAAGTAAGACCGAGCAAGGAAGTCTTGGCTAAGAGCAAGAGGCTCGGATTACTCAAGCAAGGGAAGTCTTGGCAAGGAGCTTGCAGTTTCACGTAAGACCAAGCAAAGGAAGTCTTGGCAATGAACTTGAGGTTTCAAGTAAGACCAAGCAAGGAAGTCTTGGCTAAAAGTAATGGGCTCGGATTTGTAAAGCAAGGGAAGTCTTGGCAAGGAACTTGAGGTTTCAAGTAAGACCAAGTAAAGAAGTCTTAGCTAAGAGCAAAAGGCTCGGATTAGTCAAGCAAAGGAAGTCTTGGCAATGAACTTGAGGTTTCAAGTAAGACCAAGCAAGGAAGTCTTGGCTAGCAAGGGGCTCGGATTAGTAAAGCAAGGGAAGTCTTGGCAAGTGGCATGTGGCCTCAAGTAAGACCAAGCAAGGATACTTTCTTAAGGCATGCGATTTGTCTTGGATAGAAAGTAGGCAAGTTTCTCTCTAGTGGGAATAGATATGAAGGATATCCAATAGATAGTGATACATTTGAGCTGGTCACTTTTGAGGTTGTACTCTTGTTTAACTAGTGAAAAATATTTTACCGGTGGTTGTGGATTCAACCCGTGGACATTTCCTTGAATCAAATTGATCTTGTATGAATTGTTATTGATTACATCCTTGTAAGACAAGATCTTTGATTGATGTTTCATAAATATGTACTTGAACATTTGAGACATTTATAATGAATACAAGTACTTGTTGATATATATTTTTAGTATATATATTTGAGACATAAATATGTACTTGTTAATACAAGGCTTTAAAACCTATTCACCCCCCCCCCCCGGGGGTTAGCTTTAGACAATTTAATCGTGATTGTATTTACAATTAATATTATTATTATGAGCAAATTGCAACCAACCTCTCTGAGGTTTGCTCTTAGACAACTAGAAACAATTTTTCCATTTGTTAACAATTGCCTCCCCTCTAATTAGTCAACACCAGTTAACTTCAAGCATTGACCATATCAAATTTGTAAAATGACTCAATTACCCCTAAGTCAGTTGTCAACACCTAATTTAATTTATGGAAAGGAAAAAAATTATAAAAATAGACCTTGTCCAAGGTGGGTAGGTTTGTATGTAGATGATTGAATTAATTTTTTTTTATAGATAAAAATATCCTTCAGGTTTTGATAAACAGATTGAAGAAAATTAATTAAATATTCCAATTGACTGTTTGGATTGCCTATAAAATTACATTTGCCAACAAATCAATGGGCAAGAAATACTTTTTTTCATTGTCCAATCGATAAAATTTGTATTTGTTAGCATTTGTTCTTTAGCCATATTTTTTGTTTTTGCCTTCTCCGGCTAATAAGAGATTGAGAAATCTCAAGTTACAAAGCATTATAAATCTCGTTTTCAATGGTGTAACACTACTTGTTGATCATTGAGAAACAATTGAAAAAGTGTAGCACTATTGCCATATGTCGCAACTACATATCACTATCATGAATATATAGTATTAAGAGAACATAAAACACCAAACTCATACTCAAAATAATCGTCAAAATATAATCAAAATAGTCATTCTACTGAGCCTCACAATTACATCAATTAGGAAATAAGTGTAGCAGAAAATATTCATACAAAAAGATGATAATATGAGCTTCCCTTCAAGTTAACTATATTTCTCCTACATATTTTATATATATATATAGATATATATAGATATATAAATAAACCATTTTGAAACACTAAAGTAGCAGCTTCAACCACAAAACCAGAGTTTCATAGTCAACCACAAAACCAGAGTTTCATAGTCAACCAAAAAACCAGTCTATCAACACAACTTTCATCTGCCTTATACTCCAAAAAACACATGTAACTTACCCGCCAAAGGAAGATGCTGCAATACTTCTAAATTAGTGAATTAAGGTCTAATTCCTAGTCCCTTGAGTACCTGTTGAGATTGGCGGGTTCTACTGGCCCTAACGAATAATTAAAACATAAGAGAACAACTTGTAAAATACAAACCTTGAGATGGCTAAGACTGTTATGGTGCATTAAGCATGAGATTTTGAGATGTCAAGTATGCATTCTCTGCATGTACTTAACTTGAAGTCCCTTCTTGACTTGATGAAAACCAAAAGACCTACACATATTTACAACATGTCAATATGCATTCTTACTAAGTGAAACAAAAAAAAAAAAAAAAAATTGATATTACCCTTGTTATCCTGCGAAGCATTTGTTGTAGCTACATTAGCAACAATTAAAGCATAATGAGTTGTTCTTGAAGTTGGGACAAATGTTGACGCCGATGCACCTGCAGTTGAGGATTGATATATTTTTCTTTTATAACTATTTCCTCCTTTTTGAAGTTGCAGATGCAGTGGATGATCTTCTAGGCTGAACGAAAATTAGATAATATTAGACAAATAATAAGCGACAAAAAAAATTCAACATCTTAAATACAAAGAAAGAAGATTCTATTCCTCAGCTCTTGACCCTTGTATAGGTGCTTTGCAGGTCCTGCTATTATGACCAACCTTTTGGCATTTTGAACATATAAAACCTATAGACCTTTTCACCCTGGATGGTTCAGTAATCCCTCTTCTTCTAGACAACCTCGGCCTACTAGATCTCCTCCTCCTCAATGGTGGCAAAACAGTTCCATGTTCAACCTCAGGCCATAAACTTTCATCAGGAATTGCATGTATGGAATTGGAATATATTTTCAAATAGGCAGGTTTCTTTATGTACTCATGCATATAATCCTCAACATTTTGTCTTATCCTTGTTATGCAAGCCATAGCATGCTTGCATGGAACACTAGAAACTACCCAAATTCCACAATGACATGTCTAATCATCAAGTTTCACAACAAACTGTCTTGTACCATCAACTACCTCAAATACCCATTGATCACATCGCAACGGATCCAAGTAACTCATTGATCTTATGAGGTATGTTGCCCTCCCAACTCATTGCGACTTCATATCTATCTTGCATCCGTTTCATAAAATTTCTTCTTACGTTCTGCATCAATGTCAACAACAGATGATAGCTTATCATACTCAATTTTGCATTAGACCCTGGATTCCTTTCAATAATGATGCCACCATGCCTATAGAGCTTGTTATAACTTTTTTCATCCCCAATTTTTAGTGCAAATCTTTTCGCCCTATGAAGGGTATGATCTGGCCCATACACCCCAATATTCCTTAACACAATTGAAGTTAAGACCCTAATATTCATATCTGGATTGTCTTTGTTAAGGGTCTCAAACATTTTCCCTAGCCACCTTGTAGTGATATCTTTATTTTTAACCACTGAAAGATAGTCATGTTTAGATCTAAGGGCAACATGTAAGTGATCCTGTCATATCTTGGACTACCATGAATCCTCCATTGGTAGCCCTTTGCCTTACACCCATTTGTGATCCTCTTTCTCCCATTTCTAATCCTTTTAAGTCTAAACCCCTCTTAAATGGAGTAGTCTAATATGATTTGCCTAAAGTGGGTGGCATTCCTAAATAATTGGCCAACCTCTAGTTTAATACGACCATCCTTACCCGAAGTAAAAGTTGTTCCTATATTTGGTTGGTCTACCTCCCCTTCATTGACACAACCTCTTGACTAATATTATCCTCATTTACATCAGACAAACCATCCAATTCATTATCATCATCTTCAACATCAAGCACTTGAGGACCATCATTATGCTCCTCATCCACTGCATTGCCATCATCCACATCTCTATCACTTTATGAGGATTGATCATCACTACCACTAGACATTACCACATTTAATGAGATGTACTCCACATTAAAGTTGATTTTGTTTAATTAATGCCAACACATTCATCAAGTCTGAATCGGTTTGAATTTCCAGCAAACCACCATTCCAAGGTATTGGCACTTGTTGATGGTACTTGTCTCCAACCGCAAACTACAAACCTAGTATTTCATACAATACACAATCCCACAGATCCTTCAAGCTGAACGAATCCCTTGTAAACCTCCCAACTTTAAAACTTTCACCCATAAAACTGTTAAAATTAATGCATAGATCATATGTAAGTGGTGCTTGAGTTTATCATCACATGAGTCTTTAGATTGAGTCAAATAAGTTATCTCCACTTACTAGTTTGTTGGTGTAGTGGGATGTTGGGTTATAGTGCTATTTTCTAGTTAGTGGTGTGATTAATTTGTGAGAAAGTAATTGTTAATGGGTCATGTTAAAGTTAGTGGTAGTCATGGGTCCTTATTTGTTGGTCATTAGTTTCATGTAATTGCCTATATAAAGGCTTGTTTATGTTGAATGAAATGTCAAGTAAATTCACCCAAATACTGTCTTTGTTTTCACCATTTTATTTTGTTATACCTCTCACTACATAACAGTTGTTGAGAGAAGTCTTCTTGAGTGTGTTTAGCCGTTCTAAAAATTATCATCTGGTATCAGAGCCAGGTTGAACCAATGGCCAACAATGGTGGTTTGAATCCCAAACACCTCACTATTCCTTTATTTCAAGGTAGTGGGTATTAATTTTGGAGTACAAAAATGAAGACTTTCTTTATCTCTCAAGATTTATGGGAGTATGTGGAGGAAGGCTATGCTACAGAAGGAATCGCAACAGACGTTCTCAAAGATGTCAAGAAGAAAGATGTCAAAGCCTTGTTTTTAATTTAACAAGCAGTTGCTGAATCCATCTTTCCTCGAATTTCAGCAGCAACAAAATCCAAAGAAGCATGGGATGCGTTGAAGAATGGATACCAAGGCAATGCTAAAGTGAAAACGGCAAAACTTCAAACTCTTCGCAGAAAATTTGAAACTTCTCTCATGAAAGAAAATGAATCCATGCAAGATTATTTTTGCAATTTAATGGAAACTGTAAATAATATTCAAAAATTTGGTGAAAAGCTAACTGATACAAAAGTTGTTGAAAAGATTTTGAGAAGTTTGCCTAGGAAGTTTGATTATGTGGTGGCAGTAATTGAAGAATCAAAAGATTTGAGCATACTAATAGTTGAAGAATTGCTCGGATCACTTCAATCTCATGAAGATAGAATGAAAAGGGATGAAGAAAATTCTGTAGAAAATATTTTTCATACTAAATTACAGCTCTCAAAAGAAAAATACAGTGGCTCGTCTGGTGAAGCCAACAAGAAAGGACGTGGAGGCCATTCGTTTCGAGGTAGGAGAGGTGGAAAATTTGGTGGTCACCCAAGTAACAATTTTCATCACAATAATGAGTCACATTCACGCTCAGGTAACAATTTCCATCACCACAATGAGTCACGCTCAGGTAACAATTTTCCTCACAACAATGAGTCAGGTGATAAAGGTGAAAATTCTTACCAAAAACCCTATTGTTATTACTGCAAGAGATTTGGCCATATTGAAAGATATTGTAGATTGAAGGAGAAACATGCAAAATTTGCTGAGGAAAAAGAAAATGGAAAGGATGAATCTGAAAATTTATTTTTTGCATGTTATTCTGCTAAGGAGTGTGATAACGATGTTTGGTATATGGATAGCGGCTGCAGCAATCATATGACAGCAAAGTTGGAGACTTTTATCAATTTGGACAAATCGGTGAATACAACAGTGAAGATGGGTGATGGAACATGTTTGGAGTCACATGGTAAAGGTACTATGAAGGTAAAATCATGTGAAATTGGCAACATAAAAAATGTTTTGTATGTTCCTAAATTAGATACAAATTTGTTGAGTGTTAGGCAATTTTTATTGGAAGGATTTTCTGTTGTCTTTGAAGATTTGACATGTTTTGTGTACCATGATAAGAGTAGGAAAAATTTATTGATAAAGATTCCTATGGCCAAAAATAAGATTTTTCCTCTTACTCTTAATGGTGAAATGCATGCATTGAAGACATCTTATTGTGATGAAAATTGGTTGTGGCATTTTAGATTTGGGCATTTGAATTTTGGGAGCTTGCAGTTCTTGTTTGATCAAAATTTGGTGGATGGAATCCCTTCAATTAGACGTGTTGGTGAAGTATGTGAGAGCTGTGTAATTGGAAAGCAACATCGAAATTCCTTTCCAAAAGGAGGAGCAAGGAAAGCTACTAGACCCATCGAATTGGTGTATACAGATGTTTGCGAGCCTATGCAAACTTGTTCTCTTAACAATAACAAATATTTTGTTGTTTTTGTTGATGATTTTAGCAGGATGACGTGGGTCTATTTTGTCAAGACAAAATCAGAGGTTTTTTCAACTTTCAACACATCCAAAAATCATGTTGAAACTCAAAGTGGAAATTCCTTGAAGATTTTGAGAACAGATCGTGGTGGGGAGTTTGTTTCCAATGAGTTTGGGAGGTTTTGTGAAGAATGTGGCATCTGGAGACAACTAATAGCTAGCTACACACCTCAGCAAAATGGTGTAGCGGAGAGTAAAAATAGAAGTCTTGTAGAGATGACGAAAAGCATGCTCAAAGCTAAAGGTCTACCAAATTATTTTTGAGCAGAGGCAATTCACACCGCAGCTTATATTTTCAATCGAAGTCCCACATCAACATTACACCATCAAACCTCTTTTGAAGCTTGGAATGGTTGGAAGCCGAAGGTAACTCATTTCAAGATTTTTGGTTGCATTACTTACATCCATGTTCTATCTCAAAAGAAGCAAAAATTGGATGATAACAGTGTCAAATGCATATTTGTGGGTTATAGCATTGAAACGAAGGGTTATTGATTTTTTAATCCACTAACCAAGCAGCTAATTGTTAGTCATGATGTTGTTTTTGATGAGAAAAATGTTTGGAATTGGGATGGGCTGCAATATTCTCCAGGTGTAATTTTTGAAGATGACAGCATAATGGAGTAAGGAGTTCAAAATGGTGATGATTCAAGTTTTTCCACACTAAGACTTGATTCATTTACCTCTACAGGCGTTACACCTCCTTCCTCACCACCAAGAAAAAAGATGAAGTCCCTTGCAGAAATTTATGAACAAATTGAAAGATGTCAGTTTACTCAAGTCACAGAGCCAAACATTTTTCAAGATGCTGTGAAGTACAAGGAATGGTGTGATGCTATAGATAAAGAAATCAAGGCCTTGGAAAAACACAAAACATGGGAGCTCGTTGATTTACCAGACAACAAAGAAGTTGTTGGGCTGAAGTGGGTCTATAAGACTAAATATAGATCCGACGGTTCAATTCAGAAATACAAGACCAGGTTAGTGGCAAAGGGGTATATGCAGTGTGAAGGTATGGATTTTGAAGAAACTTTCGCTCATGTTGCAAGATTTGATACTATTCGAACTGTTTTAGCTTTAGCTGCACATAACAAATGGTGTGTTTATCAGTTTGATGTCAAATCTGCTTTTTTGAATGGTGTTTTGGATGAGGAAGTTTATATCTAGCAGCCCCAAGGTTATGAAATTGCAGGTGAAGAAAATAAGGTGTACAAATTAAAGAAAGCTCTTTATAGCTTGAAGCAGGCACCGAGGGCCTGGTATGATCGGATTAATGGCCACTTCAAGCTTCATGGATTTCACAGGAGTGAAAGTGAACCTACATTATATGTCAAATTGAGGGGCAATGATGAGGTACTTATTGTGTGTCTCTATGTAGATGATCTTATCTACATAAGTAATAGTGCTGCTTTAATTGCTGAATTTAAGGATTTTATGATTGGTGAATTTGAGATGATTGATCTTGATTTGATGAATTATTTTCTTGGATTGGATGTGAAGCAGAGTGATACATGAATTTTTATTTCTCAAGAAAAATATGTCAATGACCTTCTTGAGAAATTTCAAATGAAAGATTGTATTCCTGTAAAATTTCCTATGAATACCAATCAAAAATTCAGCTTGAATGATGGGGAGGAAAAGAATTGATGGTCATTTATATAGAAGTTTAATTGGAAGTATGTTGTATCTGACAAATAATCGTCCTGATATTATGTTTGCAACAAGTTTTTTGTCAAGGTTCTTGCAAAATCCAAGTAAACTTCATTATGGAGCTGCTAAAAGAGTGCTGAAATATATGAAGGGGACAAGTTCCTATGGTATCTGGTACACTAATAATGTTGATAATTTTCAATTGTGTGGTTATTCTGACAGTGACTGGGCAAGTTCAATTGATGATTACAGAAGCACTACAGGTTACATTTTTAACCTTGGTTTAGGTGCTATCGCTTGGAATTCTAAAAAGCAACCATCAACTGCATTGTCATCTTCAGAAGCTAAGTATATGGCAGCAACTTCAGCAGCATGTCAAGCTGTTTGGCTGAGGAGAATTCTAGAAGATATGAAGCAGCATCAAAAAGTTCCAACAATTGTTCATTGTGACAATCAGTCCACAATTGCAATGACATGAAATTCAGTATTCCACAGTCGTACAAGACACATAGAAACACGTCATCACTTTATCAGAGAATTGGTAGACAAAGGAAGCATCAAGATGTCTTATTACAGGACTGACGAGCAGCTTGCAAACATATTTACAAAGCCTTTGGGTTTTGAAAAATTATGTATTTCAGAGACATGCTTGGTGTTGTAAATTTCTGCATTAAGGGGGAATGTTAAAATTAATGCAGAGATCATATGTAAGTGGTGCTTGAGTTTAGCATCACATAAGTCTTTAGATTGAGTCAAATAAATTATATCCACTTACTAGTTTGTTGGTGTAGTGGGATGTTAGGTTATGGTGCTATTTTCTAGTTAGTGGTGTGATTAATTTGTGGGCAAGTAATTGTTAATAGGTCATGTTAAAGTTGGTGGTAGTCATAGGTCCTTATTTGTTGGTTATTAGTTTCATGTAATTGTCTATATAAAGGCTTGTTTATGTTGAATGAAATGTCAAGTAAATTCACCCAAATACTGTCTTTGTTTTCACCATTTTATTTTGTTATACCTCTCACTATCTAACAATTGTTTAGAGAAGTCTTCTTGAGTGTGTTTAGCCCTTCTAAAAATTATCATGTTATTCTAGTAAACTTGAACCCTCTACCTAAAAAAACAAAAAAACATTATCAATAATCATTCATAATCGACTGCGTGCATGAAACATTGAAACTAATAAAAATAACACAACTACAATTGCATAAAAACATAACTACATATACAAAATTAAAAGGAAAAAAAAAAAAAAAACTTCGGTAAAAGCAACAATAATAGTTGTAGAGTGTAAATAGCACAAAATGCAAGGACCCTAACTCAACTGACAGAAACCCCAACCTTTAAACCCTATAACATAAACTGATAAACATATAAATAACCAAACTTCATGTCCTAACTTCACTGATACACCTGAAGTCATACAAATCAAAACAAAATGTTTGTACACAAAAAAAAAAAAAAAAAGGGGTGCATGCATCTATAAATCGATGGTTTGGTTCTAAATAGTTGGACATGAAATCAAATTCATGAAGCTAACAAAATCATTGAACAAAAGAAAAATCACCACTTATTTCAAAAAATACCGAAATGTCCCTTAAAATAACAGTCAATGTTTGGAGTTAACATATGTTAAATAAATGGAGGGGAGACGAATATCAATAAATGGAAAAATTGTTTCTAGTTGTCTAACAGCAAACCTCGAGCAGGTTGGTTGCAATTAGCTCTATTATTATCTTTGCTAACACAAACTTTACTTTAAGCTTTTCATCCAAAATAATGTCTTATGTCCCAAAATTTTTTGTAACTATTTTTTAAAGCTGACACTATTTAATTAAGGGAGAGATCTTCCCACACTTTACGTTTTAATAGGTAAATATGAAATTATATTTACAGTACCAAAGTTTGAACCTTGTTAGTTGAGCTTCAATTCATTTTGAATTCTCCAACTAGACAACCACCAAGGCAACTAGGCAAGGGTCCTTAACATTTATTTAAGAATAATGCTTGGGTACTAACTAGGCAGTACCAAAAATACTGACCTCACCAATAGAAGTGTAGCACATGGCCCAATTTGTGATATAAATGTACAAAGTAAAAGTAAAAGAAAAAAGGCAATGTACTACACTTCTATTGGTAGGATCAGTATTTTGGGTACTGACCGATCAATACTCAAGCATTATTCTTAATTTAAATCATAAAAGATTATTTTAAGGATATGAATAATCCTTATCAAATTATTATTTCAATTTTTTAAACTAATTATTAATATTAAATTAAATTAGTTCTTTACATTAAATTAAATAACTTAAAAGTAACTGGTTATAACCAATTACTTCATATTTTTAAAGTGTTTCGCTGACACATGTCAATCAAGTATTGGAGGAATCTTGTAATAAAATTTCAATAACGATGTTGAGATTTAATCTCCCAACAAGGTAGCCATACCCAATTTTAAAATTTAGAATTAAAAAAAAAAAAACCCTCTCTCTATAGGAGATTTTTGGTTTACAATCAGAAGCTATTTTGACAAGAAGAGTCATGAAGTTGGTCAAGTGGTACGTCCCTTACAATTACACCAGTAGGTTGAAAGTTTGAGTCTCTCCCCTCCCCAAATGTAAAATTATAAGGTGATTTTGATACATAATAATGTTTAAATAAATTTGAAACTCATTAACTTTTTGCACATTTTCCTATTATAAATGGGATAATAAATACAGACCCTTTAAAATTTGTAATAAGTATAGCTAGAGAGTAAGTATATTTTTATCAATTTTAATATGAAGAAATTGGTGAGGGAACATTTTTGACATTTTAAAATTTTTCAATGAATACGGGATAAGGTTGATCCAGTGGTAAACCTCACACACCTACACCATGAGCTTGTGGATTCGAATCATATCCTCCTAAAAAAAAAATAATAATAAAACAAAACAAAACAAAACAAAACAAAAAAAACAAACCTCTAAATTTATGTAATATTTAAAATAAAATAAAAAAAAAACAATTTCAATTAAATATAAATTAAAAAATAATTTCAAATGGAAAAATAATAAACTATTTTTAAAATTATAAATTATATTTATTTCTTAATTTAATTTTTTAAACTTTTTTTTTTGTTGACAATATCTATTAAAATACATCACTTTGGTCCATTTGACTAAATTACTAACGGTAAACTATGATAGAACTTAATAAAGTACAATTTTACCCTTTTATCATTTAATTAAGCTAGTTATCTATTAAATTTTTTATTTGAGTTTTTTTTTTTTTTTTTAATTTGAAAACTACTCAATACTAAATAAAAAGGGAAAAGAATTGTGTCATATTCTAATGAAATTTTAATTTAAATTTGGTTTTTAATTATATATATTTTTTTAATAAAATTGGACTGATATAAGGGGAAAAAACATCACAAACGATCATATGCTGAAAAACCCTCAAACAGTATCTATATATAAAAAAAGATAAATGAAAAGTAAAAAGAGACAAAAAGCAACAGAGCACAAAGAACCAAGGGGAAAACAACCCCAAACAAAAAGAGACACGCATGCCACAAAAAAAAAAAAAAAAAAATCAAGAAAAACGAAAAGACTCCCGACCCATGCAGTCGTTGCCAATTAAAGTAGTACAGAACGGCGGGGCAGAGAACCATCAAGAATCACCCTGAAGCTCCAAAGCATGCTTAGAAAGTGTATCTACAACCTGATTCCCCTCCCTGAAAATAAGGGAAACCTGAAATTCCATCTGCGAGATCTGGAAGATGCAGCGCTGCAACATTTGACGAACCCTCCAAGGAACCATCTCAGAACGAGAAGAAAGAAGTTGAACCACATAAGAAGAATCGCTCTTAAGCCAAAGACGATGCCACCCATATTTCCATGCAAAATTAATGGCCAAAAAGGCCGCCAAAAGCTCAGCCTCAAACGCAAAAACCTGACCAAGAGGAATAGCAAATCAACCCTTCACAAAGGCTCTGCAGTTTCGAAAGATACCACCACAACCACCAAACCCCAGAGAGCCCATAACAATGCCATCTGTATTCACTTTGATCCAACCAGGAGCCGGAGGTGACCAAATCACACTATTGATCACCGGGGCTTTAGAAGGGCGACCCTAAAGACCGAAACAACGAAGAATCAAAAGGTCGTCCATACAATTACGTATACAACCAATATCCAAGCGATTAGCCTATAAAACTGCATGCCAAAACAAAGAAAGGATGGATCTAAAGTCCACTGACTTCCCTTCAAAGATCCACTGATTACGGCCAGTCCACACCCCTCATATTACTGCATAGATAGCCGTTTTCCATAAAATCCTAACCTGCTCACTAAAGGAAACTGACATGGCTTGCAAGAAGAAGAATTGCCAAGTTTCGGTAGAGACACGTCGTTGGAAAGCTGAGAAAATCGCCTCCCAAAGAGTAACCGCCAGGGGACAATGAAGAAAAAGGTGATCCGCAGATTCACTACTAACCCCACAAATACTGCAACAAGAAGCCAATTGGAACCCATACCTACAAAGACGATTCTCAGTAGGAAGCCTGTTCAACATAAGACGCTAGGTCAAAGTTGAGCAAAAGGGGAGGAAAAAACGGGACCAAATATCTCTCCACCAAACAACCTGAGGAATATTGTAGAGAAACTGGGAATAAGCAACCTTGCAAGAAACATGACCATCCTGAGAATTAGTCCAAACCAGAGAATCCACAATAGGAGAAATCACAATCCGATCAATCCGAAAACACAAATCTGGGAAGCGCACTCTGAAATAATCGTCCAGCACCTATCTATCCTCATGAATAAAATATGAGACCCTTGCCTGGAGTGGATTAGCTAAATAATCTGGAATCCCTAAAAGCTCCAAAATGGGGACCCCTAACCAATTATCCCAACAAAAGTCCTGTTGATAGTTCTAGTCAATCAGCCAGATACCTTCATTAAGAAAGGAACTATAATTTGTCCGAAGAGAAGACCAAATCGAAGAGGTGACATACCCTCCATGAGGCTTCTGCAAATGCCTAAGATACCTGTCCCACAAAAATGAGAAAGCAAAACCATTAGAGGTTATAAACTTCTAAGTGAATTTTCGTAACAACGAGTCATTCAGCAACCCAAAATCTTTCAGACCAAAACCACCTTGTGAGTAAGGCCTACAACAACAATCCTAAGCGACCCGAACCAACTTAGTCTCCTCACATGAACCAGTCCATAAAAAGTTCCTCAACTTGTGGTTAATCAGTGACAGTAAAGAAAAAAGCCACTTGTAAATCATGAAAGAGTGCACAAATGAACTAGTGATGACTGACCTAATCAGAGTAGCACGACCGGCCAGAAAGAAGGACTTGCCTTTCCATTTAGCGAATTTAGACAAGATCTTATCTGTAATAGGTTGTAACACCGCCTTTCGAGGCTTACCCTGAAACAAAGGGACTCCCAAATAAGAAAACGGGAGTTGCCCAATCTGCATACCAACCAGAGACTACAAACTATCAATCCGAGAAGGGGAGACAAAAGATCCGAAATAAATCGAAGACTTACCCCAGTTAACCAACTAGCCTGATATGCTTCAGATTCTTTTGAGTTCCTCTGCAAAAGATCAGAACATTATCTGCATATAACAAATGAGTTGTAGCAAAAAAACCCATTGGGTAAGAAATTGGCGGAATCTAAGAAGAACCTACTAACCTCGTCAATAATCAACTAAGGAAGTCTTCTACAATACCAAACAAAAGCGGAGATAATAAATCTCCTTGATGAACCCCTCTAGAGCAATAGAAATACCCCTCTAGAACCCCATTAAATAGAACTGAAAGTCTAGACAAACGAAGAATGCCGACTATCCAATCCACAAAAACAGAAGAAAACCCAAAAGCCTGAAGCACTCTACAATGGAAAGACCAATCCAAGGTGTAAAAAGCCTTGCGGATATCAATCTTCATGGTTAAGTTACCCCCATAGCACTTCTTCTACAACACATTCACACAGTCAGAAGCCAAAGCAATACAATCCTCAATATGCCGGTCCCGAATAAAGCCGAATTGCTGAGGAGAAATAATTCTAGCGGCAACTCGAGCTGAACGATCAGTCAAAATCTTTGAAGAAATTTTAAACAGAAAGTTACTAAGAACAATTGGTCGAAACTGATCAACCGAAATCGAGTCTTTCAGTTTCGGAAGAAGAACAATGAAGCTGGAATTGAGACCTGGGAAAATAACTCCAGTGATGAAAAAATCCTGAACAGCGAGAACCATGTCACTACCTACAACATCCTAACATCTTCGATAAAAACTACCAGAAAACCCATCTGGCCCAAGGGCAGAAGCAGTATCCATAGCAAAGACCGCATCGTGAATATCATCTGTAGATGGAACGCTAGTCAAGAAAGCATCTCTGCGGTAGTACCAAGGAAGGAATCACATCATCTACAATAGATAAATCTCTCCTAACTCGAGAAACATCCGAGAAAAAGAGGCTAAAATAATAACTAATGATATAATCTCTGATGGTAAGTCGATCCTCCGAGAGAACCCCATTAATCGAAAGGGCTGATATAGTGTTACGATACTGCCTACGTTTGATAAAGGCATGAAAGAAAGATGTGTTCCGATCCCTATCGCGAAGCCACCTAACTCTAGACCGGTCACGATAAAAGCACTCATGTTTACGTAATAACACATCAAGCTCAGAATGAACACTCGCCTCAGCCATAAAAAGATCATCTGAGAAACCCCGATTAGATAAATCCAGCTGAATAAAATGAAGCTCCGCAGAATTCCCAGTAATGGCAGAGTTAACATCCCCAAAAACCTCCTAATTTCAAGACTTGAGAGCCTTCTTCAAGTTTCTCAACTTATAGATAACAACCTGAGGAGGGCTACCCACAATAGGAGAGCACCAAATCTTACGAACAATAGCTATAAAATCAGGATGCTCTAACCACATACTCTGAAACCAAAACGGTCGATGACTAGAAACCTCAAAATCTGATAACTGAACCAATAATTGACAATGATTAGAACAAATATGGGGAAGAGCCACATATGAAATTTCCCGCCAATAGGAAATGCAACCATCTGAAACTAAAACTCTATCTAATCGTCTCTCAACTCTAGTGCGGTTACTAAGACCTCTAACCCAAGTGAATCGGGCGCCTTGAAAACGAATGCCAACCAAATCAATCATCAATCATCTACCTAAAATCCTCACAAAAACCACGGGCAGGAGAACGAGAACCCAAAGCCTCATGAGAACCCAGAACCGCATTAAAATCCCCAACAACCAACCAGGAAGAAGAAACCAAACTAACCATATCTCGAAGAGACTGCCAAAGAGACCTACGAACCAATGCAGAAGTGCTTGTATAAACAAAAGTGTAACAGTGCACCTGAGAACCGATCAAGAGCGAAACAGTAAGATGTTAATCATGACAGTGAACTATCTGAGCCTCAAGAAATGAAGAACAAGTGAAAACCCAAATAGTTGGAATCAACCCGCCCCTATCGTTCATACCCACCAGGCGAAAACCAAGCGAAGACCAGAAACCTGAAAACATAAAGGAAAAATCAACCATAGCCTCAGCAATACAAACCAAAGCAGGTCTAAGTAAACGACACAACTCTCTAAGTACCCGCCTCGTAGGCTCGCCCCAGATCCCACGACAGTTTCAAAAGAGAACATTAATCATCGAAAACCGTCGAAAGAGCCCAGCATTGGGACTTTAACGAAGCCAACCTACGCTCAACCCTCAAAGCTCTTTGAGCAATCTCAGCATCAACTAACTCACCCTTTTCCATCTGGGAAGCCCATGAAGAATCTACAATGAGGCGAAACTCAACATGAGAAGCTGACCACGGACTCGAGCTCTGAATCTACACCCTAGGATCCACAACTGAAGAACAAGAAAAACCAGATCCATCTAGTAAACTACTTTGATCCACATTGACATTTGAAGCTGAAGACACAACTGCCTCCTCAGATGATTGATTGCCTGAAACCTCATGAACCCTAACTTGCTGACGAGATGTATGACCCGGACGAGAAGATGACCTAGATAAAATGGTAGAGACCATAGGGCGAACCTAATTGACCACCGAAGAACCCTGGACAACAATCCTCAAATAATGCATCACCTCTACAGCCGAACTAACAGAACTAATAGAAGGATCAACAACCGAGGAACTAGAAACCAGAACTGAATCAGTGACCCCGTCATCAAATCCTAAATCCTTGCTAATCTGTAATGCCTGGGGAATCATTGGAGGAACCGAACTTGAAACCACTTCCAAAATAGCTGAGACAGTAGATGAAGACGGATTTGAAGAAAGAACCAAACCAGCGGACAAAGTGGAACCCGAGATCACATTAGACCATACTGATGTGTGGACAACCACTAAATCATGACTACCTACATCCTGGTGAATAGCTGAAAAAACATTGGATAACGGGACCTTCTCCTGAGAAGCAATAACAAGGCGATAAACTGATTTAGAGGAACGGGTCCGAATAGGCTGAAAACCACCATCCCCAAAAACTCTAGAATCCCCCGCTATATCCTGGGTTGATTTTGTAGAATTACTCAGAGGAACCTTAGAAGACTTATTCCAATGACAAGAACTAGGCAAATGACATATACAAGAGCACATGGAGCAAAAAGCTGGGAGATTCTCATACTCAACAGCTATAAAAGAACTATGAAATTCATCCATCTCCAGCATTACTAAAGTAGGCAACACTGATGACACATCCACATCAACTAGAACTCTAGCATTATAACCAAAATCCCCATCACTAGTAGCCTTGTCCAACCGCATTGACACCCCGATCCCTCTAGCCAAGTCAGAAATAATTTTCGGATGCCAGTATTCCCACAATGGATCAAAGAACCTAACCCTAACCTGAGCAATTATGGACTTCTGTAGTGATGGGTTAAAATCCAGGACCCAAGGCTGTAGGCGCAGAATACTTGGCTTTAGATGAACCGATCCAAACCCCCAAACATGATTCATCTCTACAGAAGACTTCAAAAGAATCTGATAATAACCTCTCCCCAGAGATATAAGATGCCAATCAAAATTTAGCATCCAATGCTTACTAAGTCTTGCCTTAAGATCCACAAGCTTCTAAGGCCACTCACCGCTGGAAAGCACTACACGACCAATAACAACATTCCTACACAACTCAAGACGGGCCTGATAAGCAATCGGATCCACCCGAACAGAAATATACTCCCCTTCTTAGAAGGAACTGATGACATTGGTAAAGTCTCAATAATAAGAGATTTGAAAAGACCCGTAAAAGACTTACCACCCTAGACTATAGGTAATGAACTCTGAATGAGACCTGCAACTGAATTCGGAACAATCACTAAAACATCCCCCTCAGGCTGAGAAGGAATCGACTCACCAACTAATGAACACACCCCACCAGATGCGAAAGGAACAACTCGAGAAGAGGAATTCACTCCACTCACCGTACTTAGACCAACCTGACTAGTCAAGGTGGAAGACACAGCTAGTGGAGAAGAAAGAGACAAAGCGGCCTCCATGCACATAGGATCCATAGAGCTCGATATGGATGCAACTTAGTGCGAAAGAGAGCCAAAAACGTAAAACGGCGGTGTAACCCTAAAAGAAAAGTTAAACCAATGCAGAAACTTGAAACTGACAACAATCTATGAAACAAACTCCAAATAATGATATTTTTGATTCCATGTTGTATGAAATTTTACGACCTACAACTTTTATGAAGAACATAAGATCAGAATCTGACCGGAATACAAAACGGCGCCGAAACCTATCCCTAGAGAAACAAACTAGAGCAGGAAACTTGAAATGGACATAACTCAGTGCCGTAAACCCCAAATCACAAAGTTCTTGATTCTAGGTTGCATAAAAAATCACAATCTGTGCAGAAACTTGAAACCGACATAACTCTATGTAAACAACTCCAAATCACGAGATTCTTGATTCCAAGTTGCATAAAATTTCACGATCTACAACATTTATGAAGACCATAAGATCATAATTTGACCAGAATATACTCGTAATCACAAAACGGCGCCGAAACCCTAAAACCTAAACACCCAGCCATGCAGCTGAAACTTCCTTTTTCTTTTTCTTTTTTTATTTATTTTTATTTTTTTTCTTTTTTAATTATATTTTTATCTGTTGTTACATAACGGAAATTTTTTCATTTTTTTTAATATAAATAATACTCGATCTCAAGAAATCAAATATCCAAATCCGGACTGAATCTGAAAAAATGCACATACGATGGTCCAAATTTCAGATTGGAATGCAAATTTAAAAAAAAAATTAAAAAAAAAAATCCGATCCAAATCTGAAAATCTGAAAAAAAATAAAATAATCGGATTCAGGTTCTGAATCCAATTCATTTTACATCTCTAATCGAGTTTGAATTGGCACACTGCTGGTGGTATATGAAGCTACAATATTATGATTTTATTGAATCCTAAAAATCATTGAACCAACATAAATTAAGATATTTTAATAATAATTCTTCTCATTATAGATAGAACCGATTGTTAGTTTAATGCTCAACACAAGCTCAGAATTATGAATGCACTAGTAAATGGAATCGTTTCTATTGATTCTGTTCTTTACAAGGAATTAAAATAGTGTCTATTCTTTTCTTGGAATTGATTATTATAAAACAAAATCATTATTATCTTTGCTAATATATACTTTAAGCTTTTTATCCGAAATAATGTCTTATGTCTACTGATTTTTTGTAACTATTTTTTTTTAAAGCTAACACCAGTGTGGGTTGGTATGATCTAGAATACAACTCTCAGTTAGTGGATGGATCTTTCCATACTTTACGGTTTAATGGACAATACCAAAATTTAAATCCGGAGCTTCATTTTGAAGTTTCCATCTAGACAACCACCAAGGCAACTAGGCAAGGGACCCTTGGCATTTCTTTATAATCATTCTTGTATCAACGTTATATTCTCAAATCAAATGATAAATCATTAAGGGTTTGTTTGGTGCGCCGCACTGTATTGTATTAAGAGTTTAAAATGTATTAGAATAATACAATACAATGTTTGGTTTATTTTGGCACTGTTCACTGTATTGTATTAACTAATACATTTTAATTGGTCTAATACAGTGGATATCGTATTAGCTAATACATAGTATAGAGGTTGTATTAGCTAATACAGCATAATACAATCTAATACAAAATATCACCAAACACAGGATTGTATAAGAATAATACAGTCCAATACAATACAATCTAATTCAATACAGTCCAATACAATACAATACAATCTAATTCAATACAGTCCAATACAATACAGTATACCAAACGAGTCCTAAAGGTAGAAGTTTTGCTTTGTAGTATTTGTAACCGAAATACAATTTATTTATTTTTTTAAGGGAATTTGGATAGTCTTATTATCCCACCTCCACTTTGCTTTTAAAATCATTTAACACACAAGTATTATTACAGAAGGAGGTTGCAAATCTCCTTGAGAATTGATCCTTTTTTTAAAAAACTAGAATTTTGATAAAATAAAAAATAAAATAAAAACCCTCTCTCTATGTGACTTTTGGTTTACAATACTATTTGAATATGTGACTTTTGGTTTACAATACTATTTTAACCTGATAAGTCATGAGGTTGGTCATGGTTCTAATCAGCGTATATCATATATAATTATATAATCTCATCGTATATCAAATTATAGGATCAAGATCCTCTCTTTGTCTTTTTTTTCCTTGACTTTTATAATCTAATGAAACCTAAATAAAATAAAAAATACATGGTCAAGATTTGATCACTTTTTTCTCTCTCATGTAAATTGGTGTTTTAATTACACTTGAAAAATACCAAAGAAAATCAAGGACCAACGAGAGGATCCTGATCCAAAATTATAAGGTGATTTTGATACATAATAATGGACCTTTTAACTAAATTTGAAACTCATTAAATTTGTGTATATCTTCCTATTATAAATGGGATAATAAAGACGGACCCTTTAAAATTTATAATAAGTAATTAAGTATTGTTAGAGGGTAAGTATATTTTTATCTTTTAATATGAATAAATTGGTGAAGAGACATTTTCGACATTTTAAACATTTTCAATAGAGAAGAGATGAGGTTAGTCCAACGATAAACTTCTCACACATACTCGGGCTCGAATCATCCCCTCTTCAAAAACAAAAAACAAAACAAAAAACAAAAAAAAAACCAAAAAAAACTCTGAATTGATGTAATATTTCAAAAAAAAAAAAAAAAAAAACATTCAAAAACAATTTAAAATGGAAAAATAATAAACTATTTTTAAAATTATAAATTATCTTTATTTTTTAATTTAATTTTTGGAACTATTTTTATATTTAAAATTTTAAATAAAATATAAATTATCTTCATTTTCAAAATTTGAATATATTTACTGTTTTTAAATTTAAAATATTAATAAAAAAAATAACGGTTACTGAATTGAATTTGTAATAAATAAATGTTTAAATACGTACTTGTCCCCCAAGCTTAGGAGGTGAGAATATATTTACCCTATAAATGAGCGGTAAAAAAAGTAAGATGAAAAAGAAATGGAAATAATAGAATCACAAACTGTGGGCCACGTGGCATATAGAAGAGAGAAAGAGGGAGTATAGTAATTAGTGGATAAATAAAAGGTCGAGAAACAAAAGCTTAGAGCATCTCGATGCAAATATGCATTTTTGAGTTTCTAAGTAGTGTCACATCAGTATTTCTATTTATTATGGGTCCAGTTTAAAAAAAAATTAAATAAATGTATATTCACATCTTCAATGCAATTATCTAAAGTCAAATATGCATCCATTATTTGTCCAATTATAATAAAACAATTATTATACACTCTTTCCTCTTTTATTTTACAATTAAATGAGGTTTAATCTCATTGGTGGAAAAAGTTGAAAGTTTTAATCTTATTGGTAAAACGAGTTAGAAATCCTAGTATGGGAAGGCGGCGCAGTAACTAGTAACAGTTTCTCTCTTTTTCACACTATGGTTAAAATTTAACCGCAGTTAATTAACCTCTGATCAGTCGTAAAACAAAAGACTCTCCATTTTCTTGTTAATATTATTTTTCCTCTATATAAATCCTCTTCTCCATCACATTTCTCAACTGCAACATCTCTCAGCTCTCTCTCACAATCTTCAAATGTCGACTGAATACTTCTTTCCCTTCATTTTCTCAAATGGGTCCTCGCCATTTCTCAGTTTCCACCTCCTTATATCTCTCCTTCTCTTTGTCTCTGTTTTCTCTTTCTTTTTGTCTCCTGGTGGTCTCGCTTGGGCTCTTTACAAGACCCGGGTCAGGACCCATATCCGAACCGCCATTCCTGGACCCTCAGGTCTTCCTTTTGTCGGATTGGTTTTGGTTTTCACTTCTTCTTTGACTCATAGAGTTCTTGCTAAAATGTCTGAGTCACTCAAAGCTAAGTCTTTGATGGCTTTCTCTGTTGGGTTCACTCGTTTTGTGATATCAAGTGAACCTGACACAGCTAAAGAGATTTTAAACAGCTCTGCTTTTGCGGATCGACCCATTAAAGAGTCTGCATACGAGCTTCTGTTTCACAGAGCGATGGGTTTCGCTCCGTTTGGTGAGTACTGGAGAAATCTGAGAAGAATCTCAGCAACACATCTGTTTAGTCCCAAAAGAATAACTCACTTTGGCAAGTTCAGGCAAAATATAGGTCTTAAAATGGTGGAGGAGATAAGGGGTTTTGTAGAGAGAGAGGGTGGTGTTGTTCAAGTGAGAAAAATGTTGCATTTTGGGTCATTAAACAATGTGATGATGAGTGTGTTTGGGAAAAGTTATGATTTTAGTGTTGATGGTGGTGGGTTTGAGCTTGAGAGTTTGGTGAGTGAAGGGTATGAGTTGCTTGGAATCTTCAACTGGAGTGACCATTTTCCTGTTTTGAGTTGGCTTGATTTGCAGGGTGTGAGAAAAAGGTGTAGAAACTTGGTGAATAAAGTCAACACTTTTGTTGGAAAAATCATAGAGGAACATAGGTTGAAAAGGGCTATGAATGATAGAGTTGATGATGAGGCTGATTTTGTTGATGTTTTGCTTCAACTGGAGGAAGATAACAAGCTCACTGACTCTGATATGATTGCTGTTTTATGGGTATGTTTCCATTTCATCTTTTCTTCAATTGGTACAAGTTTCTTATTTAACATAATCTTTTTGTTAGGGTTTTATTGTCAATATTGCTTCTTTTTTATAAAGATGCCTGTATAATTGATCTGCTGCTACATAATCTAGACTAGTTATTTTCTTTCTCTTTGGTTTTGTTTCTCAAACATATTTTTAGATAACCCTTTAATATTTCTGAAATCTACTAGAGTATGAATATTTCCTCTTGCAACAGTACTGATTATTATTCTCTAGCTTGCTTTACAATATTCATTCATTTATCATAAAACAAATCTAGATCTTTATTGATTCTCTTTTGACATTATTTCAGGAAATGATCTTTAGAGGTACTGATACAGTGGCAATCCTCTTAGAATGGATTCTTGCAAGAATGGTTCTACACCCAGAAATCCAAGCTAAAGCCCAATCTGAGATTGACTCTGTGGCCGGATTCGTGTCGGATTCTGACCTCCCAAACCTGCCTTACCTCCAAGCCATAGTAAAAGAAACCTTAAGAATGCACCCACCAGGTCCCCTCCTTTCATGGGCAAGGCTTGCAATCCATGACACCAACATTGGTGATCACTTTATTCCGGCGGGGTCGACTGCGATGGTAAACATGTGGTCCATAACACATGATGAGAGGATGTGGCCTCAACCAAATGAATTCAAGCCAGAGAGGTTTGTGGAGGAAGATGTGAGCATTATGGGGTCTAATCTTAAATTGGCTCCTTTTGGTTCTGGTAGAAGAGTGTGTCCAGGCAAGGCCATGGGATTAGCCACCGTTGAGCTTTGGCTCGCTCAGTTACTTCAAAGCTTCAAGTGGGTGCCTTCTGATGTTGCTGCTGTTGACTTGTCTGAGTGCTTGAAGCTTTCTTTGGAAATGAACAACTCCTTGATATGCAAGGCTCTTCCTAGGGTTTCTGGTTGATTAATGATTATCCTCATGCATGTTCGTTCTTCAACAGTGGTAGTAGTGGTTTCTAGGTCATCAAGTTTGGTTTTTTGGTCACAGCAAATTAGGAGTAATATTATTAAGTTAAATTAATCTATAATCTATGCAAAAAAATGTGAATATACACAATTATGCCTACTGACTTGATATTATGTGAAAATGAAAAAGAAGTGAGTTTTTGGTGTGAATGAATTAATGTTTTGGGTGTAATTGTGGTTTGTTTTCAAGGGGACCTGGGAATCTAGCTTCTATATATAGATATATAATATTTTATGTAAACGTAGAAGTTTCATACAGTTGTAGAAATGTTGTTATCATATTCATATATGGAAGCAATACCAGTTTTTTTTTTTTTTTTTTTGTTTATGATAAACAAGCATATGTAGCAGTCATGTTCAGTTCATGCATTCATGTTTCATGAGCTGGAGCTACTTTTTGTCATTTTTATTAGATGAGGAGGTTACTTTTGCTACAATTATTTGATTAATATGGGCAAGTATATCATGCAAATTTAACTTCCTCACACATTTATCGTTGCTTGGCTATGGATAGTTTTTCTCAGATCACACCTTATATTTCATTATAAGGGTAATTAAACAAACATCCCCGAGTTTAGTTATAATTCCATGCATATTTTTATTTTTATTTTTGATAGCTAAAACATCAGCAAAACAAAAAACAGAACATAAAACACAAACAAAAGAAACATAACTTGAAATATCAGTAGCAACCAAGTCACTAACACATGCGGGGACCTCCTCTATCTAGTACTTGTTATCCAAGCTCTCTAGACCAATTTTGGCCAGACTCTGGGCTGCCCGATTCTCACCCTTTGAAATAGCTAGGAACTTCATATCAGGATTTTGAACTCTCAAAAAAGTAATCTCTTCCAAAAAGATTTTGAACTCTCAAAAAAGTAATCTCTTCCAAAAAGTGGCCAAAATTTACCTCCAGGTATTTTCCATTTAAAATGCGCTCCACCACACCACAACTATCTGATTCAAAAATACAGGGATGCAGCCCACAGTCCAAACTGAACCTAACACCTTTGTGGACTGCCATGATTCCAGCAGCCAAACCCTCGAAATTAGCCTCCATAAACTAAGTGCAGGAAGCCATAACATCGCCCACTCTATTCCTAATAATAATCCCAATACCAATCTTGTCACCCCCCTTACCAGCAACAGCACTACAATTAACCTTGTAGTACCCAAGATCAGGGGCCTTCCACATCAAATTCTTCATGTTGCCATCTTCTTCAATCACCTTTGCCACATGATTGGAAGCCTTACAAGGTACCACATAGTTGCTGCTCCAAGGTAAACTGTCCTCATAAACCATAGTTCCCCTATTATGGACAAAATCATTACGAAGATACCACAGATGCCAACACATAACACAGAAAATTTTCAGATCTTCCAAACCCCTATGCTTAGCCATATCAGTTATAAGATCAAGAAAGTTTCCATACCTTCTGTTCTTCATAGCTGTCTTAGATAACCAATCCCTGCGAATCATCTTCAGTTTGTGGCACTGCCATAAGGCATGCACAGTAGACTTATCTCCAGCCTTACACACCGGACATGTACGGTCAACCTTAATGCCTATTTTGCCCAGATTAGCCAAGGACGGAATCCAGTCATAACAAGCCCGCCAAATAAAAATCTTGATTTTCAAAGGCAACTCTAATTCCCATAAGGATTTCCACAACAGCCTTCCACACTTAGCATTAGAAGGACCAACAATAGTATCCTCCTCTCTACCAAGCCAGTACCCACTTTTCACAGAGTAAAGTCCATTCCCTTCGTAGTGCCAAATAAAGGAGTCTTTCACGTTTTTAATACCAACAGGAATTTTCAATATTGCTTCAACGTCATAGTGAGAGAAGTTTGCCTTAAATCTTTTAAAGATCCCAGGTCCCAAAGGGCGAAAAGAGCTTATCAACCGTGCTATCTACACCCAGAATAGGAGCTGAAATAATCCTGAAATTTCTTGGTCTAGGGACCCAACTGTCCTTATACACTCATATAGACTTCCCATCACCCACCCTTAACCGCAATCCTTTATCAAGAATACCCTTTCCCCACATCAAGCTATTCCAAACAAAGGAACCCGAATTCTTTTTTGTAGCCTCCAAGAAATTGCAATTTGGGAAATAACATCCTTTCAAAGTTCTTGAAGCTAAAGAATCAGTAAATTTAAGAGTTCTCCAACACTGTTTGCAAGGAGGGCTCTATTAAAAACTTCGAGAACACGGAAACCCAATCCCCCATCCTTTTTGGACTTACGTAATCGGTTCCAAGTGCACCAATGCAACTTCCTAGTCTTCTCATTTCCTCCCCAACAATACCACGCACACAATCTTTGGATTTCGTTAGTCAAACTTTTTGGAAGCCTAAACAGACCCATATCATAGGTAGGTATCGACTGAATAAATGCCTTGACCAATATCTCTTTCCCTCCAATAGAAAGGAATTTCTCACCCCAACCCTTTATTCTGTGCCAAACTCGATCCATAATGCTAGAAAATAGTTTGCATTTATTACATCCCGAGAAACACGGCAAGCCGAGATAAGTCTCATGACAATCAACCTTATTAACACCCACTAAAGAAACAAGCCTGTCACCACAAGTTTTGGAAATAGAAGAACTGAAGCACATAGCCGATTTGTTGTAGTTAACAACTTGGCCCGAGGCACGTGCATATGTATCTAGCACCTTTCGAACCTCCATACAGTTCCTCTCATTGGCCTTGGTAAATAAAAGGCTATAGTTATCAAATAATAGATGGGTAATTACTGGTCCCTTCCTACTGCATTTAAATCCTGAGATTTTCCCTTAAGCTTGAGCCTCTTTGATCAAACCAGACAGACCTTCAGCACAAATTAGGAATAAATAGGGAGACAGTGGGTCGCCTTGTCTCAGTCCTCTAGCAGGATTAATATGACCCACAACCTCACCATTTAGTTTAAAAGAATAGGAGACCCTTGTGACGCAATTCATTATCAGCTAAACCCATCTAGCAGAAAAAACCCATTTTGATCATCATTTGCTCGATAAAACACCATTCGACCTTGTCATAGGCCTTGGACATATCCAATTTCAAGGCCATTGACCCATTTTTCCTTTTTCTCCTTTTCAATCTATCTAGACATTCAAATCCCACGGAAATCATGTGTCTAGGGATGAATACGCATTAGGTCTCTGAAATAATATGTCCTAATACTCATTTGAGCCGATTTGAGATAGCTTTTGCAATGATTTTATACATCACCTGGCATAAGCTAATGGGACGATAGTCCGTCATAGAGGATGGCGTCTGGACCTTTGGAATCAGCATAATAACAGTGCTATTAAGCTCCCTAACCGAAGCCCCTTCATTCAAAACCCGCAGACAGGCCTCTGTCACACTCCTACTTATAGTTCCCTAGAATTTTTGGCAAAAAATTACAGGAAAGCCTTCTTTCCCAGGAGCCTTCAACGGGTTTATATTGAAAACCACCTTCCTAATTTAATCAGTAGAGAAACTAGAATCAAGCTATCTGACAGAACTGGTAGGCAAGGTTTGCTGAGTACTTGAGATAACTTTGTTGATATCTTGCTAAGAAGGCCTACAGGAGGTGAATAAATTCATAAAATATTGCGAAATAGTATTAACTAAATCACCTCTTGAAACTCTCCTCACCCCACTGTCATTGTACAGATCTTTAATTCTATTTCTTGCTCTTCTAGCAGAAGCTTTCAAGTGGAAGAATTTCAAATTCTTGTCCCCTTTTTGGATCCAATCGGCTTTAGCCCGCTGCCTCCAATATCGTTCTTCCACTTCCAAGGCAGAGTCCAGCTGTTCCTCTAAGAAACCAATCTCCTTCCAGTTTACCCCACTCCCCTGCATGTTAGCTCTACTCAAGGCCACTCTCTTCCTTTTAATATCCTCGCGAAAACTTGCCCACTTTTTGGTATTCCATGATTCAAGTCTTTTACCGTAATCTTTCAATTTTCTCAACACCTCCTCCAAACAATTATTCCCTTCCGACCTCTAAAGCCAAGTTTCCTCCACAATCCTTTTACAATCACTGTCATCCCCTCAACAATCTTCAAAAAAGAAACTCTTACCACTTTTCCTCCTCAATCCCTGATTCACGTCATTAAATTCCAAAAATTCAAGAGTAAATGGTCGGTGATCAGAATTCCAGTAGTCTAGGTGTCGGACAATGAAGTTAGGAAAAAAGGATTTCCAATCCTTATTGCTGAAACATATATCCAAACGCTCCAAGATCATAGCATTCCCCTATCTCTTGTTGCACCAAGTGTACTTGTCACCCACGAAACCCAAATCTTCTAATTCATAGTCTTCTGCTGCCTCCCTAAAAGCCGTAATATCCCTCCATTTTTTTTTTTGTTTTCCACCTCTCTTTTCGTCGTCACACATGATTTCGTTGAAATCTCCATAACAAATCCACAGCAATCCAGACAAACCAGCCAAGCGTCTCAACAAAGTCCATGAATTCTGTCTTTCAGCTTGAATCAAATTTTCGTAAAATCCCGTAAATCTCCAGAATTTGTTGTTCGCATCCTGGATAATAACATCAATGTGCCCAACCAAAAACGACATAAGTGCCACGTTGATGCAACTATCCCAAAACATGCAAAGGCCTCCCGATTTCCCCACACAATCCACCACGATTTTCCCAGCATAGCCCAATTTCACTCGCCATAGTTCCATCTTCTTTTGATTACACCTAGTCTCCATTCGAAACATCATATTCGCCTTCGACTCCTACTTAAGTGCAAGCAGGGTATTGAACGCATGAGAACTATAAAGCCCACATGCGTTCCATCCAAAAATTTTCATTGTGAACGGTCGGCCGATGGAGATCGGCCAACCGATAAATCCAATTTAGAGACTGGCTCGGATCTGAGTAAAACCTGATTTTTGGTAACACTCT
This sequence comes from Acer negundo, assembly GCA_035582765.1. Taxonomy (NCBI): domain Eukaryota; kingdom Viridiplantae; phylum Streptophyta; class Magnoliopsida; order Sapindales; family Sapindaceae; genus Acer; species Acer negundo. The sequence goes on from CM069238.1 coordinate 6,260,421, forward strand.
TCTCCATCGTAACTAAGACCTCACACTTCGCACTTGAAGTATCGCCCACCTAACCACGCCTTTGATCTCCTTTTCCAATCCTGACACCAATGGATTACTGTCCAAAGACGGGACCATAACCTCACCACCCATATCACCGTTTCCATTATCCACCTTTTCTGCTTTCTCTGCTTTCTTCTTTTTCCTTCCTCCCTAACATCCGATCTTTGGATAACTCCATCTCTCTTGCGAATAACCGACGTCTCACTCTCATAATTTTCCCTCAAATTTATTGACCTAGCATTCCCCCTATCTTCCAATCTCGATTCAGCATTAGATGACCCACAGGCAATTCTTTTCCATTTTCTACTTGAATGGGTCTTAAAATTAAACTTGGTAATTTCAGCAGACCTGTCCAAAACATTAGCAGTCTTATTAGTCAAAAAGGGCCCAAAAGCTTGTGAGTCCATTTGGGCCGGTCCATTAGAATTAGTTTCACCTACTGAAGGCTTTCCAATAATGTTAGAGTCCACCAAATCATTAATAATGTCGCCATCCATCTCGATAGGGTCACCAGATTCCTCAACTACTTTAGACAATTCTTCTTTTTGTTTCTTTCCATCATTAATTATTATTGCACCGCAACTCGATTTCCCACTTGAATCAATTAAGTCTTTACCCTTTCCCATGCATCTTGGGGATGCCGAACTGCACCCCTCCAACTTCCTTTAGCCAGAGGAATAGTTAGACCTCTATCTCTCTCTTAACCTGATTTCCTCCGCCGTCACCCCACTACCTTTTCTCCAATCATCGGAGCTTATGTTTTTATGTCCTCTATCTGGATTCCCGCCCCAGGGCCTATCATGTCTTCCATTTCGAAATGTGAAGCATTTTGATGGACTACTCGTACGTAGCCAAACATTCAGACGAATATTAGCTTCAGACTTCATATCCTTTCCATCACTAGTATCTGTACATTCAAGCAGGGAATGACCAAGGCGGCCGCACTTAAAACAATAATCCAAAAGCCTTTCGTATCTTAATAGCATTGTGGTGATCTTGCCATTACCTAGTAAATCAACTCTTAAGCTTCTCAAGAGTGGCTCCAACATGTATATTACCACTCTAACTCAGATAAACCTGCCACTTACATTTCTTGCAGCTTCCAAATCCACGTCATGCACCTCCCCTATCATCTTTCCAAGGAAGATCCCAATTTCCTCGGTCATGCACAACAATGGGATATTGTGTATTTGGATCCAAAATTCCAGCTAGTTGAACTTCATATTTTTAATATCCCCTTCGCCAACCGGTCCTCGAAAATGATTATGGCCCTATTGAAACTCCAAGGTCCTCCAGAAAGAACCTGTTTACGATCTTCGAAATTCTTAAAATGGAAAGCGAATGTATTATCCTCAATCCATTCAACCTCCACTCCCTCACTAACCTGCCATACCGATAGTATGACATTCGTAAAAGCTTCTCTGTTGATTAGTTTGGACATAAAGACTCTCCCTACCAAACATAAGGATAGTCTTTTTTCCCCCATATTAATCAATCCCTCATCAAGAGTTTTCACCGGTCCCTCCCTCTCCTTAACCGACAAAGCACTGCATAATAAAGCTAGTTCATCCGTGTCCATAACAGTAGCACAAGAGAAGATCCAACCCGAAAGGAGACAAATCACATAGTAAGCTGAGTTATTAATTGAGAGAAATAGCAGTAGCAACACGATATACAACCCTAAACTCAAAACCAAACTGCACACTCCCACCTTAGACTTCAGAGAAACCTAAGAGAGAGACTTTTCAAAACAACAATTTATCGATAGATATGATGTGAACCATACATATTATGGGAAAGGTAAATGGGAAAGGTAAATTAAAGTCATACCACCGGTGGTGGATCTCTTAAATGCTTTTCTTTTTTTAATATTTAATAATTAAATAATTTTTATAATATTATTTAATAAATTTTTTTAATAGAAGAAATAACTAATTCTAAAAATTAACTAAGGGTATTATAGATATTTTATCCTAAAAAGCTGGTCTAAACACAGGGTATACCCCTTTAACATATGAAAACCTGATCAGATAAGATGAGAATGAGAATGCAATTAATGCAAATGTAGTGAGCAGTCTTCATCATTCTTTAACTGATTGATAATAATGTTTTTAAAAATATAATCATATATTCTGCACTGCACACAAGTGTATAAATGTGGTCCTGTTGATGTAAAGCTATAATTAAAAAGTTTCAGGTTTCTATTCTCACTTAAATAACCTTACAAGGGGTACTTTTTGTGGGTTGTATAACTCAAACCTATAATATTTTTAAGTGATATATACGTACAAATGTATCGATTGCATGCATCTGTCATCTGTGTTGGTGGTCCAAGAAACTATATATGCTTAAGAATAATATTATTGTACGTACTACAAATGGATGTCTGGCCAGATGTACACATTAATTGTAGTATCAATTTTAACTTTAAACAATTAATATATATTCTTCTTTCACTCACACTCTCATTCATTGGTTAACATCATATATATATTTATTTCAAATTCTCTTTAACTTTATTCTTACATGTTTATCCCTTGCAAATACCCTTTTTGAATGAGAAAAAAAATTAATTAATAAGAAATTATATATATAAAGGTTGCTCTCGATCACTAAAGATTCCTCTGAATAATAAACAAAAACAAAGAATTTTCTTTTGATTTGATCACCACAAAATATTTACATGAGCTTTAAATGATTGAAGAATAAGAACCCAAGCCAGAAAATAAAAACAATGATATTGATGTGGCTCACCTCTTTTCTAGGGATGTAAATCAAGAATATAATTCTTCTAAAAAGCTTTTATCCTTTTTAGCTCCTCCTCCTCCACCTGTAAAGAAAAGATGCATATATATATATATATATATATATATGGGATTTGAATATCCAAAAATTAATTATACTATTTTAATTTTTTTTAATTTTATCCACATCAATGCAAGTTGGCCTTGCCTCTAATAATTCTTTGTTACACCCATATATATATATATATAAATATATATATATATATGATTTATAAATTCGTTTGCCTTTTCTCTCAAGTCTCTTCTGCCATCAATTTTATACACATATATGATATATCCGAGAATATAGCCATGTCCTACACAAAAAAGCAAAGTGGTTTTGTTTTGCAAACAGCATATCCGTACACTTGAATTTATTCTATATATGTGGTGTTATGAATTGTGATAGACACCAATAAATAATTAATTCAATGTTGGAAATGGACCTTTCTTCAACCAAAAATAAAAATGAAATCCTCATGGAACCAACACCTGTTTGCTCAAAATTCCACACGGCTTGATTATATAGGGATGTCACTAGCTAGGCTGTACATAGCCAGTAGACCTCTACAATCCATGCTGGTAAATATCAGATTTTATCATGTCAGGCTAGGTATATACGTATATCATATCATGTGACATACAATAAGATATTTATACCATATATCACGCACGATATTGTTGGATTAGATATATACACCAGATGTTTTGATCCTGGGCAAGGAGATTTTAAAGTTGTTATGTCAGGAAATGATCACTAAAGGACGCAAAAGATTTTATTCATATAGAATTGTAGATATTAATATGAAAGAATATTTGTTGTGTAAAAGTACTGTTATGAAAATTAATAATTAATTTGTAATTATTATAGAGCTAGAGGCATCAAAGTAGTATTGCAGGATCGATATATATCTTGGTAGATCTGTAAATGAATGGCTAAGTTAGTGAGAGAGAGTATCATTTTGACCACCACTAGTCTTTGGTTCTCTTCTTTCTCTACTTTCTCATTGGAGGTGAAGATTGCACCATGTATGCAGCATTCTTTTTCTCACAAATTAAGAGCTAGCCGCCCTTCTTTTCTTTGATTTTTTTTTTCTGTTGAAATGTTTCAAAGACTTGGAACTTGGTTGATCTAGGTTTTGCTAAGCTTTAATTAAGATCTACGGATGAGATAAATCGTAATTAATTAATGCTTTCTCTAACTAATATTCGTTAAGTAACATACTCTAAGCTTAAATTAATGCTGGGAACTGTTAACTAACTCTTGGAGATTGTCTTGTTATCGTTCTAATTATATATACTTCATTAGAGATGCATGGTTACTTAATCTCAGTTCTTCTAGCTAGATTACGATTCATGCTGGTTTGCGACAACTGTTTATTTTAATCAACAAAATCTCCTCATTTTCATGTGAAATAACTTGAGAAAACTGTCCCAAAAAAGGAGTGCTAGGTACTAATGGGATGATGTCATTAGATAGCAAATGAGGCCCACCATGATTTAGAGTATAACAAAGTAGCTAGAAGGAACATTTGAGCAAATCATCACTACCCCATTTTTAATTAATTCAATATCAAAATATATGATCTAGTTAAACTTATTTTTCTTTAATTAGGTTAATTTGCATGCGTACTACTAGCAAGGTGGTGGATGACGACCCATCATCATAATATTCTCTTGTTCGATGCTTCTCCAACATTAGCTTTAATATCTTAAAGAAACATTTTATAAACAAAAAAAAGTTATGCTCATGTTCCTAATTCACCAATCTAATGGATCATATTGAAACGATCATGCTTACAAAAATTAATCAACTTTGATTAATTTTTGTAAGCATTATTGTTAAACCCTAGCTTGCATGTGCCGGGGATAATAAGACCATCTATCCCTCGTTTCAAAGGTTGCTTGTAGACAAAATTTCAATTAAAAACTTTTGGGCGGCGTCCAACTCCAAGGTTTCATAATATAATTAGTATTTCTCATGCTTCTGTCTTCTATTGTATTGTATATGTATGTATTATTTGGATTTATTTTCATTTATTTATTAAGTGTTTAATTAAGATGGGATCCGGTCACCAATCCATGCACGCCCTAGCTAGTACATATATACATAATTAAGCACCTGTTTTATCATGATCTCTTCCATTATGCAATTACAATGATTACTAGGACAATTACAATAATGATCATGATCATCATTTGTTCTCTTTGTTAGGGGTGACAATATTTTTAACATGATTTGTCACATGAACACAAAGCAAATATAGCTGATTATGATTGTAGATTGTGATTTGTTTAATTAAATGGATTGAAATCTCATGAAAGAAACACAACACGATGTACATAAATTGTCATCACTAAATTACTATGGATATGTTGTGAGAAAAACAGAGCAACTTTGAAAATAATAAAGAGAGATTTTTTTGTGTCTTCTGAATAATTTCGAAGACAACAAAAAGAAAACACAATATTTGGTTTTAATTAAGTACAAACAATAAGGTAGTAATCATTCTAATAAAATCTTGATAATTAATCAACTCAACCACACTATAAGAAAAAAAGTATTTTGTAACTAACGTTTTAGTCGTGCAAAGTATGTTTTTAGTTATTAAATACTTTTTGCGACCATTAGTCACGTAGTTATAGAAAAATTTACCTTTTGCGACCAAATTAGTTTAATAATTTAATAGTATTTTTGCATCTAAACACGATTAGTAGCAGAAAAAATTGTATGGATAAAAAATTACGCTTGCTCCACCAAGCCTCCACCTCCTCACATGCCCTTCTTAGGGAACCATATATCGACTTGAAACTTACCCACATCACTCGAGCCCATCCATTACTTAATTAAATGTAAATTAAACTTTTGCATTTTACAAGTGTTCAACCATGAATTTGAAGATAGATAATGTTACATTTACCATTCTACTATAATTTTAAATCTGATATATTTTGCATAACTTTATATATAAACTAATGATAATATGTACTATTATAATTGAATCTATGTTTTGTATACTATTGAGATATTGTTTTTGAAATTAATATTTTATTCAAAAATTCTCATTATATGTATATAAAAAAATTATAAAAAATAAATAAATAAAAACTTCTATCTTATAAGAAAGTAATTTATTTTTTTTTTTTTTATATACCATTTTGCTTCAATTTCATCTTCAATAGAAACTACATATTAATATATTGATTGTTATTTATTTATTTTTTTTTTTGGAAAAGCCTATTGATTGTTTTTTATAATCAACATTTTTACTGAAAAATTAATAAGTTTTATCAATTAATAATTTAAACTCATTTCAGTAAAATTTAAATTACTTGTTGGAAAAGGATGATCTATCGACATCAGTTGCCAATGTCTAAAATAGTTCGTCTGTAATATACATTTTTTTTATATAGTGCAACTCCTTGGATGACTAAACATGTAGTTATTAATTTCTTATAGTTGGTCTTGTAAGGTATACTTTGGAGGAAAAGAATAACATCAGAAATTATTTTAGTTTTTGTCAACTATAAATAATAGTGACAGAAAGAATTATTGCTCAACTAAAATTATAGTTACTAAAAAAAAAAACTAGTCTCAAAAAAATATGCATTTGGAGGGAAATGTAGGCACCAAAAAATTAATCACCATTTCGTGACTAAATTGGACATAGTCACCAAACACAATTTTCCTCGATTATATATTTAGTCACAAATCACAAAAAGAAATTAGTTGAGAAATGAATTGGATCTATGATTTATCTTTCTTGTCACTACCATACTATAATGGTTGTAGAAAATAATATTCTGCAACCATTTATAATATAGTCATCGAAAGTCAGTTACTGAATATATATTTTTGCGACTAAATTAGACATAGTCAACATGAGTTATTTAGTGACTAAATCCTAAGTCATAAATCCTAAAAATCTGGTAGTAGAAGGAATTGAATCCATGAAGTGCATTTTTATGACTATTATCTTATTATGGTTGCCAAAAGTGACATTCAGTGACCATTTTTTATATTGTCATAAAAAGTTAGTCACAAAATATCAATTTTCTTGTAGTGACCAAATCAAATTAAATTACAATCTTGGCAGTTATCATGCTACTATTGCCTTATTACTCCCCCCCAAGTTGGGTCGTTTCTGGAAGTAACACCCAACTTGGTAAGTAAATGATGAAATTGATCTTTCCCTAGTGCTTTGGTGAAAATATCGATAACTTGCATTGATTAAGGGATGTATCGAGGAGCAATGAGTTGCGACTGAATTTTTTCTTGAACAAAATGACAATCAAGCTCAATGTGTTTTATCCGTTCATGGAAAACCGGTTTATTCGCAATATACATGGCTGCTTGATTATCATAACAAAATGTTATGGGTGCAGGATGAGCAATTCCAAGATCATTGAGCAAATATTTAAGCCATTGAAGTTCACATGTCAAACTAGCCATTGCACGGTATTCAGCTTTAGCAGATGATCGAGGAACCGTAGGTTGTTTCTTTGTCTTCCAAGAGTTGGGACTAGAACCAAGCATGGTGTAATAGCTGCCAGAAATCCTGGGGTGTCATATGTTGCGGTCACATTTTCACGGTGTGGAGACAGTAACAGTGGCCGCGACAGACGGTTATACGGTTTTTGATCTGGTTGTCATGGTCATTTTTCATCTTTCTCGCGGTCTTGGAGACAGCGACACTTGGATTTGAGATCTCATGAGCAATAGTTGTTTGACCACACAGCGACACTAGGCAGCAACGTTGGACCCAATTGATTTCTTGATTTTCCTTTTCTCTATCGCGGTCATCTTCACAACGACAATACAACCACGACAGAAGACCTGATTGATTTATGAGATTTCACAACTCTTTGTCGCGATGTCCTTTCCTTGGCCTTTATCTGCATTGCTTCAAGCCTTTTGTTGCGGTGTCCATATAACGACACTTAGACAGCAACACTGTTCTGAGTTGATTCATTGTTGGCTTGCACGCGACAAAACAGCGACAATGCCCTATTTTTCACCTTTTTGTACTTTTTGTACTTTTTGTATCCAATTCTTCTTCGTCTTCATAAATGCCCTTATGGCACTAATAATCCTGAAACACTTGATTAACATTGTTAAAACACATAGAAAATGCTTGAGAATCAAGCAAAAAGAGCAGGAAATGGGGGCTAAAATCATGTCCATTTTGGCTCGAAGAGCCATCATTAATAGGCATGGGGTATAACATTGGTGGGAGGATTTAATTTATGCAAATCATTGAATGGAAAAATGGTTTAATGAAAATAACATGACGTGAAGTGTAAATATTTTTTGTTGCAATGTCATAGATGCAATACCCTTTCTGAGCATACAGATATCCAATAAAAATTCCAGATCTGGCACGCTGATCAAATTTATGCTTGACATTTTGATTGTATGCAAAACATACACAGCCGAAAATACACAAATGAGAATAATTTGGTTTTGATTTAAAGAAAATTTCATGTAGGGATTTATTTGACAATATGGGTGCCGACATTTTGTTGATGAGATACGCTGCTGTCAGAATAAATTCACCCAAAAATTCTAAAGGAAAAACCTCAAGGAGGTGCCTATGTTTGTGATCTACAACTCCATTTTGTTGTGGAGTAGCAACCCAACTTCGTTGGTGTATAACACCATGATGAGTAAAAAAAAAATCATGTATCGAGAAAGAAATTCAAAGCCATTATCAAAACGGATTGTTTGAATTCGAGGGAAAAATATATCCCCATTTCCACAATGAAGATTTTGTACTTGGAAATTAAATTAAGTTTGTATCATTGAAAAGATAGGTTGTAAAAACATTTTGGTTTCAGATTTGACATGCATGAGATAAATCCAAGTGCAGCAAGTAAAATCATAAACAATTGTAAGATGATAATGAGCTCCAAAAAAGATGGATGTGAAAAACTACCCTAAACATCACAATGAATTAATTGAAAATGTTTAATACTACAAATTAAACTAGATGGAAATGATAAACAACTCTATTTTGTTTGTGGAAAATTTCACTAACATAATTGTTCAAACATGAAATAAAATCAAAATCTTTAAGCAAATTTTGTAACTGGGCAGACGAAAAATGACCAAGTCGCCAATGCCATTAATCAATATTAGATGAGCTATTAACAAGGAAGGTTGATGGTGAATGGAAATAGTATAGCCCTTCATGAACATTACCCAGACCAATCCTCTTCTTCAATGACAGGTTCTGAAGTACACAATGATCATGAAAGAAATTGACTGAATATTGAAGTTTTTTGGTAAGCTAACTGACCGACAATAAATTATATTTGAAAGATGGAATATGGAAAACTTTTTCAATTTGGAATGTGGGTGATAATGTGATAGTTCCTATATTTTTAATTTCTGTATTTGATCCATCTAGTAGTTGAACATGAGAAATAATAGAGCATGGCTTCTAAGATGAAAACAAGGATAAAGAATAAAACAAATGATTTGTGGCTCCGGTATCAATGATCCAAGTTGAATGTGTGGAAGCACTAAGAGATATACCTGCCATATTTAAATTTGAGTTGAGACTACCTAGATAGAGCATTGATAAAAGCTTGCTACACTGCTCTTTGGTGATCATGGGAGTCGTTACCATAGATGTTTCATCTGATTTAGGAAGGGTGAAATTCCCTTAACCATATATAGTGTAAAATATATCCAGAGGAAGAGTGAACAGGTGTATGCCTAGATTCTCACACTTCTTTTTCACACAAACAATTTATGCACACTTAGAGAATTTAACAACTGAATTGTTTTAACAAGTTAATATGAATTCAATTAAGCAAGTGTTAAAACAATGCAAGATTAAGTAAGTAAAGAAACTAAAATGTGAAAATCAACACAAGAGATTTTACGTGTTAAACCTCTGCAGAGGAAATATCCACGGGTTGATACCATAACAAATCGTAATTCACTATGATGAATAAAAGATACACACACACACAAAAGAAATCAACACATGATACAATCTCCAACCTATCAAATCCTATTTTAACCTCATGCCTAGTGAATCACTTTGCCTACTTCCTATCCGAGATGTGAATCTCACATCTCTAAGAACTAACTTCCTATCCAAGACGCTCACGTCTCTAGGAAGATTCATTACTTGTCTATCCGGATCTTCCCGATCCTAGACAAGACTTCTTGCGTAGTTATCCGAATCACCCTGATCTTAACTAAGACTTCTTGCATGGCTATTCGGAACACTTTCCTAGCTAAGTCTTCTTGCTCAAGTCAAAGCTTTACTCATGTCAACAAAAAACTTCCACCTTATGCAAGACAATGATCTAAGTGAAGTGCAAACAAGCAATATGATGCAATCATAATCAAATAAAGCAAGTAGATCAAACAAACTCTTTGAACATGCAATTAAATAATTAGAATATGCTTTCAACAATCAATCACAAAGTTATCTAGAAACCTAGCATGTGAATCAAAACAAGAACTATATTAGAATAATAGATATCACAATCAAATATCCTAGTTCTTAGAACATGTGACTAAACCTAGAAATCAACAGTCAAGCTCAAAACACAAAGTATTTCTAGAATCTAGTTCATGTTCATCAAGTTTAGCTTAAAAGATGTTCAAACAAAATCACAAAAGCTTAAACTCAAAAATCAATCAAGCAAATCTAAAAGTTGAATTAATATCATTCTAAACACTTTTCATTGATCAAATAAGAAGATTTAAAAAGTTGATCACAAAAGAAAATGAAAATATGATGATTCACTTACAAATAATAAATCACGAGTAAAGAACAGATTGCTGCGAAAAATCAAGACATCATTTGACTCTAAAAATGCTTGGGGTTTGTTCATATCTTCAACACCAACATTTTAGGCTTTTGAATCACTCAATTTGGAGTTGAAATGAGATATCATCAAAACAAAAAATCAAAAGTTGTGAAAATTTCTACACGAAATTTCAATTTAAATGAAGGGAAATGAGTTGGAGAGGAGAGAAACTATGGCTGCTAATAAGGCCTTGCAACCTTAGCTCCTCGTGGAGGCACATGAGCCTCACGGGGGCAGAGGGGTGGTCTTCCGGTGAGGCTCACGTGCCTCCATGGGATAGGGGTGGTTTTTGCAAAAAGCCACCTATCTTCCACCTTTGCTCCTTATGCGTTCCTCTCGCGTTCTTTGATCATTCTCTAGCCTCCGAACTTCGAATTTAAATTCATTTTTCTGATTACGAACCGTAACTCCCTCATACACAAGGACGACTACAAAAATTTGACCAAAATATAAGAATTCAACTCACATAGACGAAGATAATGCATGGTAAGTGAACGGAAAGTATCATAACTTCCTACTTAGAACTCGAAAACTAATGAATGAGTAACCGAAATGACTGGAACTCAATAAAGAATAATATGAGAACATATTCAAGCCCGATATCCATAAAACACAATGTTAGGTTTTTGGTTTTTCTTGGCATGTATTCCAATATTTAGTAGTCTTAGAATTGATGATTCAAAGCTTCAAAGAAAGACTTGGCCATAACTCATGCAAGATGGAGTCTTCAAAGAGGAATGTGTTTAATTGCACAATAAAAGTAAAATAGACCTCAGTCCTCTTACAAGGCTTAGGCACACATACACATACAATTCATTCATAAGTGTCACTGCATTGTTGTACATCATTTAAATCCCACATTCACATGTTTTAGTATGCTCATGCGTTGAACTCATATTGGCATATATTGTAGAATTGCATGTTCTAAGAATATGTCTAGGAATTATATTTATTTGTTTATGTTTTATTGTATTTGGACTTGAACATGATCTTATTTGATTCCTTATTGGGTTCTGATCATTTCGGTTACTCATTCATTAGGTTTCGAGTCTAAACGATGTAGCTATGCTACTTTGCGTTGTCATTCGTTGAGTTGTCTTCATCGTCGTTTTCCGAGATGAATTCTTAACCTTTTGTTAAAGTTTTGTAGTCTTCGTTGTGTATGAGGGAGTCACAATTTGTAATATGAAGATGGATTTGAAATCAAAGTTTAGAGGCCTAGATACTGCAGAAGAACGCCAGAGGAGCATGAAAGGAGTAAGCTTGGCCAACGGCCAAGCAAAGGAGGCCACTTGTGGAGGCCATATGCCACACGGCCAGAGTCCTCCTCTACCCACGTGTGGCACATGCACCCCACACGTGGTTGGTGACGTGACAGCTTCTGGTTGGCTCATTTTTTTCCCTCTCTTGAATTCTTTTAAATTCTCTCCATTCCCTCCCATTTAATTCCAAGAAGAAAAATTATAATTCACTTGTGCAGAATTTTCTCTCAACTTTTTCTCACCTTCCAAACACCATAACTTTCTCATACGAAGTCAAAATTGATTGATTCAAGTTGGAGATTATTCGTAATTGAGTCCTCTACCTTTTCCAAGTGATCTTGAAGTTGTTTGATCGAGTTTTCCAGTGGTTCTATCTAGAAAACCGAACCAGCTTGTGAACTTAAGGTAGTTGTCATATCTTTGAGATTTCTTCTTTTATAACCTTCAATTTGCTTGTGGTATGTATGGTAAATGCTATTGAGGAAGACATTTTTATAATCAAACCTAATCAAAAGTCTATTTAGAGACATATTTGAACTAATTTATAGGGTTCTAGGTTTTTCACATGATTGAGAGTTGTATTGTGATTAGTTTGATATCTAGGATTATTTGTGACTTGATTGAATGATTTTATGATTAATAATCCTTGAAATGTGTTTTGATCCTTTGATTGATAAAATCTAGGATTAATGCTTGTGTATGTGTTTTTAGAGCTTTCTAGGATTTAATTGATTTATCATTATATCTTTGCTCTAAATCTTTGGTTAGAAAATTCATTAAATACATTTTGTGATTCTAGCATTTTTGTGTATGTTCGTAACATCTAGAATATATGCTTCATGTATATGATTTATTCAAGTGTTATTTGTGTGAATGAAACTAGGAGCTATTTGTGTTAGGTATTTTCACATGCTCTAGGTTTAATTCATGTTTTGCATCTAGACTATGTTACTTGTGTTCTCACATGTTTAGGCCTAGTTGTTCCATGGAATGTATTGATCACATGTTCTATGATGAATTGATTGTTTGCATCATTTGCATTCACATGATCACACTAAGAAGTTCTTGTAAAAGGTATGAAGTCCTTATAAAAGGCATGAAGTCTTGACTAGGACGAGATGTCCGGACAGTTAAGCAAGGAAGACTTGGTTAGGACAAGGCGTCCGGATAGCCAAACAAGAAGTCTTAACTAGAGTCGATATGACTTGGATAGTTAAGCAAGAAGTCATGGCTAGGATCGAGAAGGTCCAGATAGCTATGCAAGAGAGGCTCTCTAGAGGCATGAGTGCCTTGGACAGAGAGTTGACTACTATATTGGTAGGCCTAGGCATTTGGATAGACACAGACTCCAATAGAGGGTGGTACATGGGATGTGTATGCACGCTTGAGGAATTTCTAATCTTCCAACAATGTTGGTTTGGTATGATCTCCAATATATGGTGGCTCTGCATCATTAAGGGACTTTGTATCTTCCAAAAGGGATTGGGTAGACATAGACTCCAATAGGAAGTAGATTAAGGTTAGTCACTTTTGAGGAATTTCTAATCTATCATCCAATATATATAGTACCCAATGGTTGTAGTTCAAACCGTGGATGTTTCCTCCTTGGAGGTTTTACCACATTAAAAAATCTCATGTATCAATTCTTTCTATCTCTCTTTTATATATGTATATGTGTATGTTTTAATCTTGTAGTACAATCTTCACTTGTGATGTATTTGGAAACAAGATTTTTGTAAAGTGTGATTTGCAATCAATATCCGTTTTGATCATATTATATAAATATAATTCATTTGTGTAAATACAATTCTTTTATTCATTAATTCTTTATAGAGTTGTATTTAGATTGATACTTGTAAATACATTGAACGTCAATATTAAAACAAGTATTATTTGTAGTTATATTTTAATGGTATTCATCTTCTTGATAGTTGGCCTTATATAGACAATGACTAAAATGGTCACAGACTTATCTTGTCTATATATGATTGTTGGTTTTATGTGTTGTGTGTAAATCTATCATGAAGGATAAATGTATGTTTATTTTAAGGGATTGAAAAAGATGTAAAAACCTATTCACATCCCCCACCCCCACCCCCCTCTATAGGTATGTTTTAAGCAATTTAACTACGTTTGTATAATTTCATACAAACAAACAAACACAAGAACAGACATGTATGCCATTTCCTAGAGATAGTCTCAGAACATGCAATTTTACAAAAGTTGTCAAATTAAATCTAACACATGTTCATACATCAATATGTGTGTGAATGTGTTATACCAATTAAGCACAACAATGTAGGGACACAAATCTATGCACTGTGTGTGTGTGTGTGCACGCTTACGCCTTACATGAGGAAGAAGAATTTTGATACCTTAGCATCCAAGCAAACACCTATCCTCTTGAAGACGAACTTTGCATGCGACGTTGCTTTTCTTCTTTGAAACTTGATCTAATCATAAATCACCTAAGCAACTAAGCAATACAAACAAAGAGCGTTTTGTTATGGAATCAAGTCAACACAAATCTAAAACCTAACAATCTCCCCCTTTGGCTATTCCATGACAAAACCTCAACCTCACTATACAATGATCACTCAAACTATCTCTTAGTTGATTGCATTCTCACAACCTCTTTGTACCGTAGACTAAAAAATCTTCAAGTCTTCAAGATTCTCCTCTTTAATTATCAAGGCACCTGTGAGAAACACAACCAAACAAATAAGAAATCTTCTACAAAAAAGATTGATTAGATATATCCATAAGAACAAACAAGACTCCCCCTATCTCATATAAAAGTTCACTTTAAAGCACTCATTTAGTTCCTTAACCTCAACACATAAGAATTATTTACTCCCCCTTAATACAAGAAGGTCAATAATCCACAAAGAGGTACATTTCTCCCACACATGGTGAGGTATATATTTCTCCCCCTTTTTGTAAAGGAATTGTTAACCACCAAAATTGGCAAAGGACCAAAGAAGAATTTTCCACCCAGATACAAGGAAGAGACACAAGCCAAGATACCACCTAGCTACTTCTAGAAAGAAGAATGCTAAAATCAAATCTGGATACGTACCTCATCCCCCAGTTCAAGCCAACAAGCCCAGCAATCCTGTTAACCCCTAAGTAGCCCGACGTGGAGTTCTACTCAGAATCCTATCACAGAGATCGATAAGGTACCCTGCTACTGCACCAGACAGGTATCCTGTTACTAAGATCAACAAGGTACCCCGCCATTACATCAGCAAGGTACCTCGCTGCGGTATCAGATAAACATCCTTATACTACATCCTTTAAGTACCCTACTTATACATTCAGCCAAGTACCCCACTGCAAGAATAGTGGATATCAGGATACCACATCGACCAAGCACCTAAACAAGGAAAGCATAAAACTAGCAAGAGGCGGGGTACATGAGAACCCAGATGAACCCAAATACCTCCAAGGATCCTCTCGTTAGATAACCAAAAGAAACACTCATAAAATCTCAAATCCATATGTCCAGGCGAACAAGTCTTGAAGCTCTAAAGTAAGGGGGCTGAAAAGCGGTTGTTCAAGTCCCAATAAAAAGGTAGACCCCTTCCCGCCATTTACGAATTTCATTCGAATAAGGAGTCCATTTTTATTAGAATCCTCTCCAAAAGGAATCACTTGATTCAGATAATTATAGCTCCTACAAAATTGTCTCCTAGAAGGAAAGAAAGTCTTGGGACTGCTAAAACCCTAGACCGAAATTGTAGGAGTGCATGGCAAGCAACAAACCTATATATACGACACTATATTCACCAAGAGGAGGATTGAAAATTGGCCCCTTCAAACCCTACACTCGCATTTAGTTCTACTTATCAACATGCACGAGCACGCCATCTCCATCACCTAACAAAAAACTTGAATACCGCTACATATCGCCATATCCCTAATTTTATTAGTTG
This sequence comes from Acer negundo, assembly GCA_035582765.1. NCBI lineage: Eukaryota > Viridiplantae > Streptophyta > Magnoliopsida > Sapindales > Sapindaceae > Acer > Acer negundo. The sequence goes on from CM069238.1 coordinate 6,276,276, forward strand.
TATACATGTTTTCTTCAATAAAATCGCACCTGTTAATAATTTCATGTATGAGTTTTAGTTTGGCTTGACTGGAAACTTGGTATCGAACTACGTGATACCCCTCCGACCGAGATCCATCTTGATCTTGGTCCTTAAAGTTGTTATTTGGAGATTCACCCCAGTGATAATTTTCCATTAACAGGAATAGTCAAAGAAACAAACAAAGGATAATCAAGGGAAAAAGTGGCAAATATATGAAATAAGTGTCATGCATTTTCAAGGTTCAGTTATGTCATGTTTTTATCAAAATAAAATAATGTGAACATATCATAAAAGAGAACAGAGTTTAGCATACAATACTCCCCATTGATAAGTGCTCTATCTAAGATCAAGACAGGATATTGTTCACAGTGATATCCACACAATCACATAATCAAGCAATTTTAAAGAAATTCAACAAAATAAGCTCCACAAACTATGAGAAATACAATAAGATTTTCAATCTCTCTCATAATTCTTCTTAAATTGCTAGCATATCAAATTCACTTGAAAGCAAAAACGAGTGTGTGTGTGTGTGTGTGTGTGTGTGTGTGTGGATTTGCTTCAAACATATACAAAGGAGTAATTGGATCATTAACATGCAAACCATATCCACATCTATTCATCTTAAGCTTTTCCATTCAAGGTCAAACCGATTATCATTTGGTATTTTTGCTTTAAGAGAATAGATTTCAACATATAAGCGTGTGTGTGCATATGGCTCGTCATTCCATTTCTGTTTTTCAACCTAAGCAATCACAATATTCAACTATACTCCTTTAAGCCTCTTTTTTTTAGGCTTGAATCAAAGGTTTTTTATTTTTATTTTTTATTATTGATTCTTTCTTTCTTTTTCAACACTACTTTGATTTTTCTAACAAAAACTTATACACTTCATGACGACTTTCTCTCATCATAATGGTATAGCCCTTTCCTACATTGGGCGGATGCACAACCAAAATGTGTAGCCATTTTCATGAAGGTGCACGATGAGCTCTATGTAGTTGCCAAAGCAAAATGGATACTAGCCAAAGGCCATCTTTCATGTACTAGTCAAAAGACTACTAGGTGCACCCATAACTCACATGTCTTCAAACTCAACTTACTCAATCTAAACATATGAGAGAAGTAAAGTGTGTACTTTTGAAACCCAAGTTTTAAGGCTTAAAAGCGCATGATCTAAAGGCAATACAAAGAGATTTACTTAACATCATTACTTCTAAAGAGTATAGCTTTCAAAGAAAATGAAACTCATATTTTTCAAAAGTATTCCACTCATCATTTAAACAAACATTTCATTCATCATGTACAAGACCTTTGTTAACAACATCACTAAAAGATCTTTAGAAAGCAAATGTCAATGAGAACCATATGTATGTTATAGTAGTTCTCTAATATGACATGATACATGATGTAGTGCAAAGAATGAGTCGAAAGATGAAAAACAAGTAAGTAAGCAAGCATTAGGATATAGGAATACCTTAGCATGCTTTTTTTTTTCTTCATAAAATGCAAAGTCTTTGCCCTTTTTATGAGCTCTCTTGGCTTGTTTGTCCTCATGACAACAGGTTGTTGGTATGTCATTCCAAGAAATTAAAGATTATACACTTCAACTCAAACAAGTATGCAAAAACGACTTTCTCTATAAGTGTTAACAAAATTTATCACCATATAGATTTCAAAATTCAACTTCTCTAAAGTTAATCAATAAATTTTGACTATCATAGTGAAAGTATGAGAATTTTAAGTTTATGTATTGACTAGACACGCCAATTTTGAATACATAGACCTATCATATTACAAATAGCTTAGTCAAGCATCAAATTTAGAACTCTTATCAAGCAAACAAAAAATATTCTCATATGTGCTACTTAATCAAGTATAAGAGCACTCACATTTGACCATATTGGTCTTAGGTGAACCAATACAAACAACATCATGATCATTACATATTGCAATATGAAATCTAAAAGATAAATCATCAACAATCTTCTTCATGAAAATATCACTCATATTAAACTCATCATTATCGCCACACACAAATATTTCATCAACACTCTTCAAATGATCATGGTTAACACTCTTCTTTACCTATCTTTTCTAAACATTCTTTTTATCATGATTATTGTTAATATGCATGTCATTCTTTTCAACCCAAATCTTCTTGGTAGGTTTCTTCAAATGAATATGATCAATATGCACATTTCTCAAAGCATCAAAGCTATTATCATGTTTAAAAACTTTTAAAGAAGATTTATTTATCTCACTAGCATGCATATTATTCTTCTTAACCCAAACTCTCCTTGTTGATTTCTTTTCATTAACATGTTTATCATGCATAGTCTCTAATGCCCTAACATATTTAGAAACAACCAAAGAAAGTCTTTTCATCTCACTAGCATGCATCTTATTCCCTAGTTCACATTGTCTAATATACTAATAGCATTTAGGTTTGATATGCCTAACAACATTGCAAAAATTACAAGTTGAGATAAACTTAGAGATGTTATGTTTGGCTCTACACTTAAACTCATGCTTAAGAGAATGATTAGGTAACTTTTCCACATTTTTGTCATGTTTTACATTTCCTAGTTTACATTGCCTAACATATTCATAACACCTAGGCTTAATGTGACTAACCACATTACCATAATGACAAACCAGAATGAATTTAGAAAAATTACATTTTGGGTATGCATGCATTGGTTGAGAAGTTGGTGAAGAAGTTCCATTGCTCTTTTTGTCTTTGTCTTTGAAATTTGAAGGAATAGTAGTTGAGTCTTTCTTCTTCTTGGACTTTCTTGGCTTGTTCTTGGTTGTAAGAGTCTTCTTAACTTCTTCTACGATACCCAAGCCACTCATATCTCCATGTTGCTTTCCAAGTTTTATTACTTCATCAAGTTTAATGGTTCCAATTTTCATGTCATTCATAGACTCTTTGAAAGCTTTGACTTCATTTTTAAGCTCACACTCTTTTATCTTCACGATAGTTAAAGAATTCTTTTTTTTTGCTAAATCTCTCCCTCCATGGCAAACAACTTCATAGTAAAGTCTTCTTTTAGATCATCTAGCTCTTAAGCACTTTCCTCCATCATTAAAAAATACTTTTTAATGGTCTTTTTATGCTCCTTGATGACTTCACTTTGCTTGTTAATCTTCTCCAAAGTCATCTTCTTTTCATTGTCGAGAGCTTTAATTGTCACCACTAAATTGGCATTGATCAACTTCAACTTGTTGTTCTCATCATTCTTCTTGACATTTTCACTAGTAAGTTGAAGGATCTTGTCATTTAAGCTTGTTTCATCATGATTTGAGGAAGCTTCAAACTCTTCATGATTGGAGGAGACTTCACTACATTCACTACTTGAAGAGTATTCACTTTCCTCATTACTTGAGGAGTATTCACTATTATCCTCAAATATTCCTTCATATATAGCCGAGTGGGCAATGTAATTGCTAGTACATTCTCGATCATCCGAAGACTGCTCTTCCTCTCTTACATCACTCACACTCGTCCATGCTTTATCACTCATGGATCTAATGTAGGCTTTCATCATACTTTTCCAAAAGAAGTAGTTACCACTCATCAAGAGTGGAAGCCCAGCACTAGAAGCACCTTCCGGCAACAAATCACCCATAACCTTCTAGGTTGGGATTTGTTTTTTTACAAACAAACAAAAACACTATAAAATGGATTTATTTAATTACTTATAGACACCCGCTCTGATACCAAAGAGGAAACATCCACGGGTTGATACCACAACCACCGGCAAATCGTAATTCACTATGATGAATAAAAAATATAAACCTAAAAAGAAATCAACATATAATACACTTTCCAAGCTATCAACTCCTATTCTACCCTCTGTCTTAGTGAATCACTTTGCCTACTCCCTATCTGAGATGTGACTCTCACACCTCTAAGAAGCAACTTCCTATCCAAGACGTTCATATCTCTAGGAAGATTCCTTTCTTGTCTATCCGGATCTTCCCGATCCTAGACAAGGCTTCCTACTTAGTTATCTGGATCACCCCGATCCTAACTAAGACTTCTTGCTTGGCTATCCGGAACACTGTCCTTGCCAAGTCTTATTGTTCAAGTCAAAGCTTCACTCACTTCAACAAGAGACTTCTACCTTATGCAAGGTAATGATCTAAGTGAAGTTCAAACAAGTAATATGATGCAATCATAATCAAATAGAGCAAATAGATCAAACACACTCTATGAACATGCAATTAGATAACTAGAATAGGCTTTCAACAATCAATCACAAAGTTATTTAGAAGCCTAAGCATGTGAATCAAAACAAGAACTATATTAGAATAGTAGATATCACAATCAAAGTATCCTAGTTCTTAGAACATGTGACTAAACCTAGAAATCAACAATCAAGCTCAAAACACGAAGCATTTCTAGAATCAAGTTCATGTTCATCAAGTTTAGCTTAAAAGATGTTCAAACAAAATCACAAAAGCTTAAACTCAAAAATCAATCAAACAAATCTAAAATTTGAATCAACATCATTCTAAACACTTTTCATTGATCAAATAAGAAGATTCAAGAAGTTGATCACAAAAGAAAAGGAAAAGAAGATGATTCACTTACAAATGATGAATCACGAGTAGAGATCAAATTGCTATGAAATATCAATACATCATTTTACTCTAAAAATATTTGGGGTTTGTTCCTCTCTTTAAAACCAATATTTTAGGCTTTTGAATCAATCAATTCAGAGTTGAAATGAGAGAGATATCATCAAAACAAAAAATCAAAAGTTGTGAAAATTCCGGCACGAAATTTCAATTTAAATGGAGGGAAATAAATTGGAGAGGAGAGAGACTAGGGCTGCCAATAAGGCCTTGTCACCTCAGCTCCCCATGGAGGCGCGTGATCCTCACGGGGGCAGAAGGGTGGCCTTCCCGTGAGGCTCACACACACCCACGGGATAGAGGTAATTTTTGCAAAAAGCCACCTATCTTCCCCTTTTCACCCTATGCACTCCTCTTTAGAGATGTACATTTTCTCTGGAGCCTTAATTCCCCGCGTCCCCAACCCCATTTATGGATTTTTTTTTTTTTTGTAAGGAGGGTTGGGGGATGAAAATCGTCCCCATTTCCCCATTTCCCCCAAACATATAGAAATATAATTATAATATATATATATTTTTTTATTCTTTGAAAACCCTAACTCCTTAAGTATATATACACATTTTATATAAAATGCACTAATGAATTTTATTTTATATTTGTAATGGAATGTTTATTTTTTTAGTTTAATTTATAAATTTTAGTTAAATGAGGAAATGGGGAAATGGGGAAACGAAGAAACGGGGAAACGGGGGAAACGGGGAAATAAGGAACAATGGGAAAAAAAAATGGAGAAAATAGGGAATTAGAGATGGGTATGGATATAAGTCCCCCCAAAATTCTCCATCCTCATTTTCCCCAAATGGGGAAATGGAGGAGGGGGGATGGGGAAAGGGTCTGGGAAGTGGGGATGGGGATGGGGATGGGGGGGGGGGACCTATACCCATCCACGTTCCCCAAATGTTCATCTCTACTTCTCTCGCTTTCTTTGACCTCTAAACTCTAAATTTGAATCTGTTTTTCTGATTACGAATCGTAACTCACTCATGTACAAAGACGACTATAAAAGTTCGACCAAAAGTTATGAATTCGACTTGATACACGAAGACAAAGACAATGCATGGTAAGTGAAAGGAAAGTATCATAACCTACTTGGAACTCGAAAACTAATGAATGAGTAACCGAAACGACTGGAACTTAATCAGGAATAATATGAGAACATATTCAAGCATGATATCCATAAAATACAGACAAACAAAAAAACACAAGAACACACATGTATGCCATTTCCTAGAGATAGTTCTCGAACATGCAATTTTACAAAAGTTGTCAAATTAAATCTAACACATGTGCATACATCAATATGTGTGTGAATGTGTTATACCAATTAAACACAATGATGTAAGGACACAAATGTATGCAATGTGTGTGTGTGTGTGTGTGCGTGCGTGCTTACGCCTTGCATGAGGAAGAAAAATCTTAATACCTTAGCATCCAAGTAAACACATTTCCTCCTGAAGATGAACTTTGCATGCAATGTTGCTTTTCTTCTTTGAAACTTGATCTAATCACGAATCACGTAAGCAACTAAGCAATACAAACAAAGAGCGTTTTGTTATGCAATCAAGCCAACACAAATCTAAAACCTAACAAAGGGATATGGATTGATTGGCTTGATGAGCATGCGATTCAACTAGATTAGGAAGAAAACCATGTAGTTTATAACAAGTTACTCTAACATGTCCATCACGATCATAATAATCACAATGCGAACAAGGCTTATTTTTTGGGCAATTATCAAAATTAGTTCCTCATTGTCGATTTGCAGGCTTGAATTGACGATTAGATGCACAAGATGTACGATTGTCAACCTTTGCAGCATTAAGAACAGCCGCGTCCAGCAATGGAGAAGGCAAGGACTGAATTTCCTACTGTTTATCTTCTTGGCGTACAAGAGAATATATCTTGGTTGCATTAGGAAAAGGCTTCATGAGAAGATTTTGGCTTCGATTAGAAGAAAAACGATCATGCAAGCCTTGAAGGAATTCCATCACTCGATCTTACTGGAATCTCTTACCAAAAATGCAAGCATGTTCACATGTGTAAAGATTCACAATAAATTGAGTTCATCCTAAAGAGATTTCAGCTTTGTATAATATGCTAAAACAGAAGTATCTTTTTGCTTAAGTGAAGCAATCAATTGCTTCAATTGGTAAATTTTTGGAGCATTTGACTGAGAAAATCACTCATGTAAATCCACCCATACTTCATGTGCACTGCTTGCATATAAGATACTGCTACGGATATCACTCATAACGGAATTAAGAATCCATGAGTTAATAAGATCATTACATCCCTCCCACTGAGTCAACTTGGAAGACGAAGTGGGTTTCTTGATTGTACCATTGACAAAGCCCAATTTATTTTTAGCACGAAGAGCCATCTCAAGATCGGCTTCACGTATTATAGTTATCCCCAAATAGAGGAGGCGTGACAAGCACAACTGTTGGGTTATCTGAGTGGTGAATAAAAAATAATCATTGGATGAAATATGTGTTTCAACAGAATCCAATGCAAGTTGTAAAGAAGATTGGGCAATGGTAGTCGAATATTGGTTTGAGCCATGATGAAAAAAACAGTGATGGATTTTTTGCTCTAATACCATACCATACCATGAGAAAAATAGAGCAACTTTGAAAATAATAATGAGAGATATTTTTGGTGTCTTCTAAATAATTTCGAAGCCTAATATTTGACTTTATTTATATTTTTTATGCTAAAATTGGACTAACCTAATGGCATCACAAGCGATCATATGATGAACAACCCTTAGGCAGTATCCATCTATATAAATGAGAAACGAAAATAATAAAGAGTAACAAAGACCAAAAAAGCACAAAAACCAAGGGAAACAGCCCCAACTAAAACAGTGACATACAGGCTACACCAAACAAAAACTAAAAATATCAGGAAAAACAAAAAGACTCCTAACTCATACAGTCTTTACAAACTAGCAAAGAGTAGAAATATAGTGTGGAGAACCAACAAGCATCAACCTCCAACTCCAAAGCATGCTTAAAAAGAGCGTCTGCAACCTGATTTCTCTCCCTAAAAATATTAGACACCTTAAACTCCATTTGTGAAATTTGATAAATACACCGCTACCAAGCCTGCCGAACCTACCAAGGAACCTGCTCATAGCAAGAAGAAAGTAGTTGAACCACATAAGATGAGTCAATCTCAAGCCAAATCTGATGCCACCCATACTTCCAAGCATAATTAATGGCCATCGGCACCGCAAGAAACTCATCCTCAAATGCAAAAACCTAACTATGTGGGATATCAAAACAACCCTGATGGTAGAAGTATCACAAGTAAAAATCACCATAGGCTCAACAATACAAATCAAAGAAGGATGATGCAAATGACATAAATCTCTGCGAACACGCCTCATAAACCTGTTCCTGATACTAAGACAATTCTAGTAAAGGACACTAATCATCATAAACATGAGGTAGAGCTTGGAATCTGGCCTTATAAGAATCCAACCTACAAGAAACCGTCATGGTTCTCTATGAGATAGTACTAGTCTTAAGCTCTTCAAGGTCAACCTGGCTGGCCTAAGAAGAATTTTGCGATAAAACGGAGCTCGGCTAGGGAATTCGACAACAGAAGCTAAGATCCTTATGACAGAATAACTAAAACTGCAACCAAATGAGAAACATGAGAACGCCCAGAACCATCCCCCAAAACCCTCTAATCAACCATCACAACCGGAACCAAAAACTTAAATGAATTTTCCGCTAACCTGACAATCGAACTCTGGGGAACCCCAACATCCCATCGAACCGAGGGACCCAAATGAGAAGAAGTCTTCAAAAAAATTGTAGAAATAATAGGCTAAGCCAAAGAGACCATAGGAGAAACACATTTCTTTTCAACCTTTGACTTTTGCACATTCACTAAGGAAGACGCAACAATCGAACCAATCGAAGGCTCGAGAACCAAGTGAGGAACAACTAACAATACCATTTCCCACCATGGAAGAAACTGGGAAAAAAACTATTTTCGAAGCACGACTGTGGGGAAGCTAAAACACCTCATCAGAAGCAACCGTAGTGGAACCATCTCGAGGCAAAACAGGCTTACCAGAATTAGCAGAGGTCACCTTTGCCGACTTGTTCCAATGACAAGAATTGGGTAAATGTCCGATGGAGGAGCAAGTAGAGCAAAAAGCAGGAAGATTCTTATATTCCACGAATATGAAAGAAAGAAACACTATAATGATTTTATTTATAATGCAATATTTACAATACTAAGAAAGAAAAATAATATTTGGCTATAATTAAGTACAAACAATAAGGTAGTAATCATTTTAATTTATCTAGTTAAAATCTTGACAATTAATCAAGTCAACCAAATCAAATTCAAATTCAAATTCAAATCTCGGCAGTAATCATGCTACTATTGCCTTATTTTTGTTCTTCCTTTTTCTTAGTGCAAATTGACACTTGCATTAATAAGCATAAAATTCAATTTTGATGATAAAAATATCTTATTGCAAACATACATATTGTTATGTATTACCAGTACTAATGCACCGGATCCCATCAGAACTTCGAAGTTAAGCGTGCTTGTAAACAATTGAAAAAATAGGTCTGACTATTGAGGGCAAAATGGGAAATCGAAAATAGAATGAATACTCCAAAGCCCTAACCACTGCTCTAGCCCGACCAAGACCCCATCACCGTTGCTCGACCCCAATTGCTCCTTTTTTGATCCATCCTTCGTACCAATCCCGGTTGTCATCTCGATCCCCGTTGTTTTGATCCACTCCTTAGTAACAATCTCGGGTGCCGTCGATCCCAAAGCACTCAAGCTCGTTACAGATCACACCTTTTTCGATCCACTTCACCATACCAATTTCTACTTCACGTCGCACCAGCTCCACTTTTGCGTCGTACAGTTGCGACTTCAGATGGGTGATCTTTTTGGAGACTCCACCTACATTACAAACCACCAGCAGCCTTTGTTTCCACTGCTTAAGGTCGTTGTCGTCACTTTCTCATGTCCATTTAGACCTATGGCTTCTTTGGAGTTATCAGATCTCCTTCTAGAGCTTGAATTGTGGGTTAGAACGCCTTCAATCCAAACAGACCCTCACATGGATGGTCTTTCGAACCCCAAGTCAATGATGAAATCTTATGCCGAAGCAATCTCATTCGCCATTGCTCTAGCTTCTTCGGCTTCAAAAAAAAAATGTGATTATGTTACAATCAACGTCAATCTGAAAGCTTATGAAGAATGGTTGAAACTTTGCAGTTATTCTCCTATTGGTCAAGTTATCTTTTCAAAGGGAGAGGAACCATGGAATATATTGGCTCTTAATGCAAAACTTCAATCTATTTGGAAATTGAACTCTCAATGGCCTCTCATCTTTCTTGGACAGGAATTTTTCCAAAGGCTTTTGAATTATGAGGAAGATAAAACACGAGTTTGGGGCATCAAATCACTTCATTTGAAACCTAGAACTTTAAAGCTTCAGCCATGGACTCAAAATTTTAATCCCAACACACAACGCACAACAAATGCTCAAATATGGGTGCGGTTTTACGACTTACCTTGGGAGTTTTAGCACCCTCAAATCCTTTTAGACATGGCACGTGGAATCGAAATTCCTTTAAAGTTTGACAAAGCTACCTTAGAGGGTGACTATGGCCACTTTGCTTGCATGTTGATTGATGTTGACCTTTCTAAGCCTTTGCCTGATTCCTTCATGATAGAGGTTGGGGAAGATTGTTTGTTTCAGACTCTTTACTTTGAGAATGTTCCAAGTTCCTCCTCGATTTTTGCTCTATTGATCCATTCGGCTGCCTCATGTTACCATACGGCTCAATTTACATGGAATGTCACCACCGAGCTAAAAAACAAGAATCAGAAAGAGGAAGATCAAGAATTAGGCAATAGTACATATCAAAACACAAGTCAAGAGATGTTTCGATCTCTCGAGTCTTTAAGACTATCAAATCAGGTATTGATGCCATTGCAACTAAGCCTGATGAAGCTGCAACCTCTCTCCCAAACAAGACAACTTTAGACCCGGCTGCCTCTTCTAGTTCATTCAGGCAAATCATTCCTACTTGACAAGGGGAGGTCTTGGAAAATGCTATTTATTTAGATGATTCCACAGACCCATTACAAACTGAGCATGTAGATGTTAATGCCATGACAGATCCTGTTATTGCTCATATGGAGCCTTTGATAGATCCTCCCAAGGTTATGCCACTTTTGCACACTCTTGAGGGTGAAGTTAGCTTTGACACTGATAGTGAAGGCACTGAATCAGACTTCAGCCACCTCACAGCTTTAGACATCATAGGTATTCACGGTGGAGTCTCTTAAGTAGATCAATTGGAAGATTCAGGTTGAAAGGAGATTACCGTTAAAAAAGGTAAAAATAAAAATAAAAAGCAGGTTACCAATGTTGTTTCGCCCAAAACTAGAGCTGCTAAAAATAAATTGTTACATAAATGATTGTCCTTTATTAGAAATGTAGAGGTATTGCAAACAGTGATACCCAACGTACTTTAAAAGTCTTTTGTTCTCGTCAAAGACCGAATTTTGTTTGCATTGCTGAAATGTTATGTGCTTTTGATTCAATTGCTCATTCTTTTTAACGCTCTATGGGGTTACACTTTATTAGTGCTAATGCTAGAGGTACTCTTAGTATGTGGATTTTTGGGTTTACTGCTTTTCAGAATGCTAATATTGTTTTGTCTCATTCTCAATATGTTACTGTTTCTACTAATTGTGTAAGATTGTCCATCAGATCTCTTTTATTTATGTTAGTGTTAACTACATCACCCGTAGATCTCTTTGGAGCTCTCTTATGGACATTGATGGTTATGATGATTTGTGGCTCGTGCTTAGGGATTTCAACTCAATTCTCAGCGCTCATGAGACCACTGGTAACATTTCTACTATCTTTTGTGATGATTTCTATGCTGCTATGACGGTATGTGATCTTATTGACATTGAAATGAAATGAGTTTTCCAAATCCGAATCGGTCGGGGTAGGCATGGTATGGTTCTCTCTCGTTTAGATAAAGCTGCATGTTCTCATTCTTTTCAGGATGCCTGATCACTCATAGCTTATGATACCTTACCTAGATCAAATTCAGATCATCACCCTTTATTGGTTTCATGTTCTACGGGTGTTTCGCCAGGTCCACGGCCCTTCAGGTTTCAATGTATATAGATTTCTCATCTCTCCTTCCTTAATTTGGTTAGATCGATTTGGTCATTCACTATTATCGGGAGTGGTATTGGGGTTGTTGTTTCGAAGTTGAAGCTATTAAAAAAGGCCTTAAGAAGGTGGAATTTGGAGGCGTTTGGGGATATTGCCTTGAATGTCACTAATGCTAATGAGAAGTTGATGCTTATTCAAGGTAGGATTGGCTCTGAAGGTTTTTCAGACGATCTTTTTCATCTTGAGACTGCTTCTCTTGCAGAATTGGATAGTGTTCTAAAACAATAGGAGATTTTTCTAAAAGATAAAAGTTGAGTCAGGTGGCTTGCAGAGGGTGATCGAAACTCTAATTTTTTTCATTCATTATTGAAGCATAGAGGGGGGATAAAATCCTTTTTCCTCTATTCAAATTGGTGAGAATAATTCTTATGATCCAACTGAAATTGGTGAGTATGTTTCCTCATTTTATCAGCACCTTTTTTCGGATCCTGACAACGATAGTTTAGATTTCTCTATAATTTGAGAGCATGTGCTATCATTGGTTACTGTTGATTAAAATGTTTCGATTCTCCGGGTTCCCTTTTTTGATGAAGTGAGGAATACGGTTTTTGCCATGGATCCTAAGTGCTCTTGGTCCTGATGGTTTCTTGGACAGATTTTATTCTCATTGCTGAGAAATTGTGGGACATGATGTGGTTTTACCTATGCAGGATTTTTTTGACACTGGTCAAGTTTTTTCGAGTTTGAATTCTAATTTCTTGGTCCTTATTCTGAAGACTCAGAACGCTTTCCTTGTCGATCAATTACGCCCGATTTCTCTTGGTAATTTTCTGTTTAAGGTTATCACTAGGATTATTGCTAACCACTTGGCCAGAATTGGCTCCCGCATTATCTCCCCAAACCAATTTGGTTCCATTAAGGGTAGTCAAATTGGAGAATGTATTGCCGGTACATCTGAATTTTTTAATGTGTTGAGTAATGGTAGTCGCGGTGGGCAATTGGCTTTAAAAATAGACATTCGTAAGGCTTTTGATTACATTAGTTGGCCTTTTCTCTTCGAAGTCCTTCAATGTTTTGACTTCTCTAAGAGTTTTATTGGTTAGGTTGCAACTATTTTTGATTATGCTATGATCTCAGTTCTTATTAATGGTTCCCCTCAGGGCTATTTCCCATGTTCGCGTGGTGTGCGGCAAGGTAATCCTCTCTCTCCCCCCTGTTTTTTTGTTTGGCGGAAGATTTTTTAAGTCGATATCTTACGCATCTAGTAGACTAGGGCTCTATGAATTCTATCTCTTCTCCTATTTTATTCATGCCCCTTCGCATTTTCTCTATACTTATGATATTATCCTCTTTTCCCGGGCTTCTCCTCAGAATTTGCAAGTGATTTTAGATATTTTTGCACTTTATGGCTCTCACTCAGGTCAACAAGTTAATTGGGAAAAATCTTCCATGTTCTTTGGCAAAGGTATCTCTAGGCCTCGCATTACTAATTTTCTCTCAATGTCTAGGATGCGTAAGGGCGGTGATTCAATGACTTATCTAGGGGGTCCTTCTTTTCATTGGTGCGCCTAAACGTCGATAGCTGATTTCATGAGTTGATAAAATTAAGAGAAAATTGGAATCATTAAAGGGTTTCTCTCTTTCACTGGCAGACAGGCTATGTCTTATTAATTTAGTGATTATGGGTTCCTTCATGCATTCATTTCAAGTTTATCGTTGGCTTTCATCAAAGATTTAAATGTTGTTACTCATAATTTTTTTTGGACTGGTTCGATCAATGGTCATAAATCTATCCAAGTTGCTTGGAAGTCTTGCTGTAAGCCTAAAGATAGCGGTGGCCTTGGTGTTATAGACCTTGGTATTCTTAACAAGGTAGTGCTTAAGAAGTTTACATGGAGGATGTTGACTGATGAGTCTTTTGTTTTCATATATCTTTGGACTCGTTTTTTCACTCAAGATCACAGACATAGAACGTGGTATGTTGTTTCTTCTGTTTGGCCAGGTCTAAAATTGCATTATACCCCCCTGATGATTGAGCCTAGGTGGTTGGTTGGTCATCAATCTGAGGTTTTTTTTTTTTTTTGGATAGATAATTGGCTGAGAGATCCATTGATTGATCTGGTTGAGGATAGGTTATCGTTATAACCTCCTCTGGATTTTGTTGTGGGAGATATTTACTTCAATGCTACGGGTTAGGATATTCCTGCTTCTTTTCACACTTCTCACCTGGATGTTGCTTCTAGGATTGAGAAGGTGGTGGTAAGCACTTACTCAGACTCGTTAGTTTGGACTTATTCCCTGGATGGTATTGTTCTTGTAAATGTGCTTATGATTCTCTTTCTGAGGTTATGAGTTTTTTTTTTCGGGGTAAGCAGGTTTAGGCATCTTTTATTCCTCCTTCTCACTCTGTCCTCATTTGGCGCTTGTTTCATGGTAAGATTCCTACGGACATTGCATTGCGTGCCCAAGGTTATATTTTCCCATCTCGTTGTTGGTTTTGTTGTGTTGCAAATGAAGACTTAAGACATCTGTTTCTAGACTGTCCTTTTTTTCGTGGGTTATGGTATGATGTATCCTTTACATTTGGTCATAAGCTTAAGTTGGATGGTACTTGTTTGAACCTTTGGCAGGAGGCGATGAGGGTTGTCTTTAGCACTCAACTGAAAGCTCTCTAGCGGGCTTCTATAATTACGGTTTTTTAGGTGGCGTGGTTTCTCCGGAATCAAGCTACCATTGAGGGTGGCAAGTTTATTTTTCCCGATGCTCTTTCCTTGATTTGGCGTTTCGTTCGCAATGTAGACTCTCTTCAGTCTGGCACTATGAAAAATTCAGTGGATGAGCTTCACATTCTTCAATAGCTTCATGTCTCTGGTCATCCTTCCAAGGCTCCTCACATTTTAGGGATTAATTGACGCCCTCCCCCATCGGGCTATCTTAAGGTCAACACGGACAGGGCTACTTTTGGCAGTTCTGGTCTTGCTAGTTGTGTAGGGGTTTTTCGCACATGCAAGGATTCGTTAAAGGTTGTTTTGCTATTCCTCTTGATGTCTGCTTTGCTTTTGAGGCTGGATTGGCTGCTCCGTCGACACCATTGATTATGCTTGGACTTTTGGTTGGCATTGGTTATGGTTGGAGAGCAATTCGACTTTTGTAGTAGATATCCTTCGTTCTAGGTCTCGTAAGGTTCCTTAGCGTTAGCGCCACGCTTGGGATAGGTGTTTGTGCTTAATCTCTCAAATGGACTTTGTTGTCACTCATATTTATAGGGAAGGTAATCAAATTGCAAATAGTTTAGTGCCCTAGTATCGTTTCTCCTACATGGTGGTGGACCGTTTTTAATTTTTGCATTTCCTTCATTTTCAGTGATTTTTGTTGCAGACTTTCTTTTAAGGATCAAGATCCTCTACTATGCTGATCTTTTTCTTGATCTAAAACACTTGAGAATAAGACTTTGTATTTAAAAATAATGAAAATGAAATAAATAAAAGAAATATATGTCAGTCATTGGTTACACATATCAACAGATCTATATAAGACAAGACAAAACAAAATTCAGCTCAGCAAAGGATCCAAATTCTTCTTTTAGGTTCTGTTGATCTGTTTTCTTTTTTTGTTCTTTTTTTTTTCTTTAATAATATGCTGGGATGGGATTGATTCCGATCCCCAACAACCTCATTTAAAAAAAAAAAAATTGAGAGAGCATTTTATTCGTATCATAATACAATTCTTAGAGACAAGACGAGGTTGACCCAATAGTTTGCCTCTCACATCTAAACCATAAGGTTGAGGCTAGGGTTTAAGTCTATCACCCACCCATAAATTCCAAATTATTGTAATATTTAAAATAAAATAAAATAATCTTAGTATTTAAAAATAAAAATAAATAAATAAATAAAACACCTTAAAAATCGGTTTTGTACCAATTAAAACTGTTTTGGGATACAATATTAAAAGCATTTGTGGGATCGATTTACTTAAATCGATTTCTTTTCAAAACTTAAAATCGTAGCATTATTTTTTTTATTAAGTATTTTCAGTTATTATGAATCAAAAGACACCCTATATTTGTCAATTCGAGTCCCTTAAACAAAATGAAAATTACCTTCCAAAATTATGGATGTTGAGTGCACTTTAAGAACCCTATCACACAAAAAGGAGATTTATTAATGGAAACTTTATTAAGTTTTAATTGCATGAACTCTAATTAACATTTGCTTTTTCAACATGCATTATATTATTGTTTTTCACTTATTTTATTTTATTAATTTATTATTATTTTTTTATGTTTCCAACCATTCTGTTCACATTAAAATTTGTAGCAATCTTTTATTTATTTATTTTTTTTATTACAACAATATCAGCTGGGACCAGTGAGGTGGAGCCCTACAAGCATAGCTTGGGCGCGCAACTCCCATAAAGAGAAGAGCGAACCCACACTAAGGTGGAACAAGACCCACACACATATAGTAGGAAAACCTATCTATACACACCAGTCAGGATCGAACCTTGGTGGAGAGAGTCTCAAAGAGACAGTAGGCCACCAAGGCAATGGACCGGTGTTTGTGGCAATCTTTTTCGACTTATAAAACGTTGGAGATCAAAGAAAATCTTATCACTTGACATATATGTATATGATAATAAATGCTAGACAATATAATTATATAATTAATGTTGTTAGAAACATTTCTACAGTCAGCAATTAGGGGCTGACTTGAATTTTTTGAAAAGAATGGGTAGAGATTAGAAGATTTACCGTAAAAAAAAATAATGTGTAGAGATGAAATAATGAAGTTATCTTAATTTCTAAAACAGTTCTCTTCCAAATAAAGACAGTTCTCTTCCTCTGAAAGGCATTTCCAATTCGGACAAGAAATATTGTTGATGACTGAAGTCTGTAAGGTTAAGTCTCATGTCACTTTATTCAAAGATTTATTTATATATAACTAGCGAGGTTTTATAAGTTTAATTTCACACTGCATGCGCCGCATGAATCACATTATTCAAAACTTCAACTTGGGCTATTTTTGGATAAAGACATTCCTATGTGCATTGCTGTCAACAAACCCATACTATGATTAATCTCATATTAATGATGATCATAATTACAGCTAATCTCATGAGTCATGACTATCTCTTTAACACTTGGATTTATTATTTTATTTTAGGCATTGCAATCGCATGTGAGTTGTGACGTTTCTCTTTTGGGTTAAAACGATATCACATTCAACATGGACCAAATCTTTGAAAGATAATAAATCCATAACATTGATTAGTTCAACAATATTCAAACCTAGACATGTAAATCCTGTGGAAATGGTGCGAAATGTCACCATTTCAAACTCATTTGGTGATATTGTCAGTGGTTTAATAAGTTAAGTTTAAAAGGCACATATTATGGTGAACTACCAAAATTGCTCTTAGATAATCAGTTATGTTATTCTCTTTGTACTTTTATTTCTCCACACTTCCAAAAAAAACGACTCTCTCTCTCTCTCTGATTTTTTCTTTCTCTCTCTCTCTCTCTCTCTCTCTCTCTCTCTCTATCTACAAATAAAAGTTAAAGATTTGTGGTTTCCTCGAGTTTCATCTTCAACTTATAAAATAAGGTAATATTTCTTGAACTTTCTTCTTATAATTTGTTCACATTTTGTAAACCAGCCATTGTGAGAATTTTTAGATCTCCGAGCCTTTTCATGTGTTACCCGAGCCTTTTCATCTGTTCACTATCCAAGCATTTTCATGTGTTTCCCGTGCCTTTTCATGTGTTCACTATCCGAGCTTTTTCATGTATTTCCCGAGCCTTTTCATATGTTTCCCGTGCCTTTTCATGTGATTCCCGTGCCTTTGCATGTGTTTCCCGTGCCTTTCCATGTGTTTCCCGTGCCTTTTCATGTGTTTCCCGTGCCTTTTCATGTGATTCCCGTGCCTTTTCATGTGTTTCCCGTGCCTTTTCATGTGATTCCCGTGCCTTTTCATGTGATTCCCGTGCCTTTTCATGTGTTTCCCGTGCCTTTTCATGTGATTCCCGTGCCGTGCCTTTTCATGTGTTTCCCGTGCCTTTTCATGTGATTCCCGTGCCTTTTCATGTGTTTCCCGTGCCTTTTCATGTGATTCCCGTGCCTTTTCATGTGTTTCCCGTGCCTTTTCATGTGATTCCCGTGCCTTTTCATGTGTTTCCCGTGCCTTTTCATTCACTATTCGAGCCTTTCGAAGAATTTTCGAGCTTTTTTATGTCTTTCCGGAGCCTTTTCATTCACTATTTTAGCCTTTTGAAGAAATTTTTGAGCATTTTCATGTGATTTAATCGAGCCTTTTAAAGAATTCTATGAGCCTTGTCATGTCTTCTCTGAGACTTTTAAATATCCTTAACATAGCCTTTGTAAATGTAATATTTGAAAAAAGTTTGTAGTCCTGAATTTTCATTAATGCTTTGTGATGATTAATTTGACAGCATCATGAATCGGGTTAGAATAGTAATATCTTACAACGGTCGATGGGAGCAGTTACCCGACGGAAGTCAAAGGTTTGTTGGATCGGATAACCAGGGAATGTATGTGTCAAAGGATATGACTTACGAAGAATTGGTGGCGATCGTGCATACCATTGTGAATTATGATGTAAACAAATTCAATATTGATCTGTCATCAATATCAATTGTTCCGGGCAGTACATGTCGCACATTTATAAGAAATGACAACGATGTGCAGTTTATGCTAGGGGAAGATCGAGTTATCCCTCAAGTATGTGTCAGTGTAACTGAGAGGACAGCTGGAAATGTGATCGGGAATGATATTCCTCCTCTTGAAAATACCCAACAATTAGGATCCTTTAGCGGTAGCAACCAAGTGTTCACCCAAAGAAGTGCCACTGAAGGTGGGGGAAACATGTGTGGTGTCCCACCGGTAGCGGTCGACCATGAAGATTTAGTTGAACCTCAATTTGGCGATGTGTTTGGTTGTCGAAATGAGCAGTACAATGAGCAAAACAATTACCCGAACCCTGAGGTGGATAATGAGGCAAATAATGAACAGGTTAATGATCGGGTTGATGATCTACAAAATGTGGATGAAGACCCTGCACAAATTGAAACACGAGGTAGACATGTACAAGGAGTTAGTTGCACTCCACTTGATATGCCTGGGCCTTCCGAGGTCCGGTATAATGTAACAGCATCTGCAACGTGGGTTATTCCCGGAGCAGATTCATACTCGTTTGGTATTGATACAACTAGCATCTTGGCAACGCCAGAACCTAGAACCATGATTTATAAAGGTCAATTTTTTCCGAGTAAAAAGGATTTGAAGAGGCTAGTTGGCCATTTTGCAATACATCATAACTTTGAATGGAAGGTGAAAAGGTCCAATAAGACAACTTTACATCTGGTTTGCATCATTGACGACTGTACATGGAAATTAAGAGCGGTGAGGAGAGATGAAGGGACATACTTTCAAGTGAGAAGTTTTGTCAACGAACACAGTTGTCCCTTGGAGGAGATTCACCGTCACCACCGACAAGCTAGTGCAGTCATAATCGGAGAAGTCGTTGCACCTAGACTTCAACAACATGATGGTCGTCTCATGCGTCCCAAGGACGTCATCGCCGATATGAAAACAATGTATGGCATACAAATCATGTACAGTAAGGCACACGATGCCCTTCAATATGCATTATCATTGACCTACGGAACGCATGAAGAAGCTTTCCAACTCTTGCCATCTTTTGCATACGTTCTGGAACAGCAAAATCCTGGCACAATCACCGACTTACAATGCACTGACGATGATAAATTCCTCTACTTTTTCATGTCGTTAGGGTCCTCAATTAGAGGTTTTCGGAGGTGTATACGTCCTGTGATTGCAGTTGATGGTACCCATTTGAAGGGAAGATTCGGCGGTACAATGTTTGTGGCAACTGCACAAGATGGAAACGAACAGGTGTATCCAATTGCTTTTGGGTATGGTGACTCAGAAAATAATCTTTCATGGGAGTGGTTTTTGGAATGCTTGAGGGGTGCCCTTGGTAATATAGATGATCTGGTTTTCATTTCCGATCGTCATCCAAGCATTGAAGCAGGGATATCTAAAGTGTTCCCTTATGCAACACATACCATATGTTGCTGGCATTTTGGGGAAAATATGAAGAAGCGATTCCATAGAAAGGATGTTGCTGACATAATGAATGATGCAGCTAGGTCATACAGTGAATTAAAGTATAATCGTCACATGGAGGAGATACGTAAGCTGCACAAGGCTGCATTCGATTATGCTATTGCTGCCGGTCCTCACAAATGGTCCCGCATACACTGTCCCCAAAGAAGGTACAGGGTGATGACCACAAATGTTGCAGAGTGCATAAACTCATGCCTAAAATTCGCACGGCAACTGATTGATATTGTCGGCAAGTGGTAAAACTATTCCTCTTAGTGATCTTCTTCTGTGCATAAACTTAGAATCCTGAAATTCCATAAAAAATACCGCACGACATAAAAAGACACAGACGAAGTAATAGTAGAAATGAAAATAAAAATAAATAGTACTCAGGCAAAACTAATCAAACTAAACTCGTCGACTCCACGGCAACGGCGCCATTTGACGAAGTGGATTTATAGTGTTGTTTTAAAATCGTACGTCAATAATATTTGTAAAACCTTACAAGCCTTAACTGGTTTGGAAAACACAAGTATGGTGGTAAGTAGGGTGTCGTCCACATTGAATCGGGATTAGCAATGACAAGTCATAACTAAAGTAGCATTAATGTAATTAATGAAAGGTAAAATGAGGATGTTGTAAATGTGAATTAACACTCTAATAAAACTAAACTAACAATGCAACCTAGATGAAAGGAAATGGAATAAAAGATATATATATGATGGAAACTAAGGAGTTAACGGATTCCAAAGTAAATATTAGGCAATGCAATAAACTCGTAAATAAGCATGTTTAATCAAAGGTAACCAACGTAGGATGTATAGAGTCTGTAAGGAATCCCATTTATTGTTTGGCTTATTTCGTGGACAAACCACATATTGGGGCTTGATGTAAGGGTAGCTTAGGTATTTAATGGTTGGTGTTTTGCACAACCAAGGCATGTTCAAGACCTCAAGAGAAGAAGCACTGATCGTGCCAAACATGTAGTATATATAGGCCCTCATTTCCGTATCCTTTGTTCCGTTTTCGTGCATTTTGGCATCTCTAATGGTTGTTATGTGCGTAATTGTAGGAAATGGTACGGGTATAGTGTGGGTCATCCAACCGCACTCCACCTGCACTGTTGCCAAATCCAAAGAAACTATTTTGCACCTGACATTAAAATGCGGGTAAAGTGCGGGTCATCCACCCGCACTCCGAGCTGAAATTGAGGAGTGGAAATAATACCTAACGTTAAAGTGCGGGTCATTCAACCGCACTCCACCTGCACTATAGCATAATCCAGAGAGCTGAATCTGCACCTGATCATTATAGTGTGAGTAAAGTGCAGGTAATCCAACCGCACTCCACCCGCACTCCACACGCGCCAGATCTCATTTTGAAGCTTAAGTGACCTATTTTTGTATGTAATATAAATAGAATGTTATAGAATTCGTTTTAGGAAGCTCTTACTTAGTTCTTAAGATAACCTAGATCTAGAAACACTCTTTCTTACTCTCACTTACATTCTCTACTCAACTTCAAGGAATATAGGAGATTGAAGCAACTTCAAGGAAGGAGATGATCTCCAGGGGTTCTTCCTCTTTGCTTTCTCGATCTCTAGGGGTTCTTCCTCTTTCCTTTCTCTTGTTTTCCTAGTTGTAATATGTAGTTAAATACCCTCTAAGGGGTTGATGGAGTAGTTAGTTGAA
Source organism: Acer negundo (assembly GCA_035582765.1). Lineage (NCBI taxonomy): Eukaryota > Viridiplantae > Streptophyta > Magnoliopsida > Sapindales > Sapindaceae > Acer > Acer negundo. The sequence goes on from CM069238.1 coordinate 6,297,968, forward strand.
TATTGGGCTTGTACATAAACTTGGTTCTATATATATTCATGTCTACCTTTCGTTGTTCTATTCTTGTTATTTAATGGTTTTCATTGATTATTTGTTTAGACACATCATCTTAGCAAGTTCTCCTTGGTTTATGTATGAGCATTGCATCTAGATATACATGATGTTTAGTTGTATCTTGCTCGAATGAATAGACGGAACGTCATGAACTCTGATTCTTAAACCGCGGTCTCAATCTAACCTCGAACGGGTTTCCGGCACTATACATCCTAGGTCGGTACTTGTGAGAGGATTAGAAGTCAACACTATACATCTTAGGTTGGCTAATTTGTAATCGGTTGAATCTTTGATAGGTAAATGATCTTAATTTCTAGAATCCGTATGAACAACCAGCACTATACATCCTAGGTTGGTGGTTTACAATGGATTAGTCCCTAATAGGTGGTCTTCACTATACATCCTAGGTTGATCACTTGATAGGGATAAATAACCGACTCTATACATCCTAGGTCGGTTACCTTTGAATAGACGTGCTTATTTACGAGTTTGTTGCATTGTCCAGTATTTACTTTCAAATCTATTAACTCCTTTTTTTCCATCATCTATATATCCTTCATTCCATTTCCCCTTTATCTAGGTTGCATTGTTAGTTTAGATTTATTATTGTGTTAAGTCACATTTTACAATATCCTCATTTGCTTATTATTAATTACATGAATGCTACTCTAGCAATAGCTAGTTCTTACTAGTTCTTGCTAGTCCCGTGTCCCTGTGGATGACACCCCACTTACCACTACACTTGTGTTTTAAAAACCAATTAGGATTTGTGAAGGTTTTACAAATTTTTTTGACGGACGGTTTTCTAACGACGTGAACTGTCTTCATCAAATGGCGTCGTTTCTAGGGACACAGCGAGTTTAGTTGGATTAGTTTTGCTTGATTAGTATTTATAGTTATTTACATTTCTGTTTTTTATTTTGATTGTTTCTTTTTACTTCGTGCGGTATTTGTTTTGGAATTTTATGATTCTACGTATATGCACGGAAGAAGATCACCTAGTGGAACAGTGTTACCTATTGCCAATAATGTCAATCAGTTGGGTAGAAGAGTCGGTCAGTTAGAAGAGAATATAGGAGACAGGGATCCTTAGAATCAACCCGAGCAGAATATGGGCGATAGGGATGCTCCAAATCTAAATGAGTAACAGGCTCATGAGCATGAGGGCATTGTACATGGGGAGGAACAGTTGGGTCTCACCATGGGCGAGTATACACTCCTATTTGTAGGAAATGTGCCCACTGCTATAGTACTAGATGATATGGCAAGGTAGTATGAACTGAAGAACATGCACATTGGCCTCCTACCATATTTTAATAGGAGAGTTGCTGAAGATTGCCTCCAGTTTATTAAGCAATATGGAGCCACTTTAGAGACCTTTCCGGTAATGGCTCGTCAAGCAGTACTAACAAGAGAACAACTTCACCTTAGGTGTTTCTAATATAGTTTGAAAGATGCAGCCATGACTTGGTATATGAACTTGAGGCCAGGGTCACTGGTGACATGGAGCCAAGTGTGCAAAGTCTTTTTCAACAGGTACTTTCCGTCACAAAAGGTGAAGGACCTCAAGTTAAAAATAACATCATTTGTTAAGGACGATAGAGAACCATTCCACGAGGCATAGGAGAGGTTCAATCTATTGTTAGCTCAGATGCTGTCGCACACATACCATCCAGAACTAAAAGTAAATTCCTTCTATAGTGGACTTTCACCTATCACACAAATGATGGTGGACAACACATGCGGGGGTATGATAGCTGATAAGAGGGCAGTTGAAGCTTATGACATCTTGAAAAAGATAGCTCAAAATTCACAGCAGACAACATCCCATGTGAGAATGGGTGGAAGGATAGATGTGGGGCAGGACACCCAAGTTCAAATTCAGATGTCCTGAATGAACAAGGAGCTCCAATCTATCAAGGAGCTTATAACTAGAAAGACAGAACCTTCATATAGGGTTAGTCAAGTGATGGAAGAGGTAGAATGGGGAGAGGGGCAGTTTAGTCAAGAAGAGCAAGCCCAAGCCCTTGGGCAATTTCAAAGGCAAATGAATGACCCGTATTCAAATACATACAATCCGAGGTTGAGGAACCATCCCAACTTGTCTTGGTCAAACAACAACCACCTAGGGGCAACAAATTACCAAAGTGGTAATATCAACTTCCAAGTTGGCAACACAAATTACCAAGGTGGGAATTTCAATCAAGGGTACCAAAACCGTGGATACAATAGGTTTAACTGGGGAGGTTCGAGCAACAACAACCAATGGGGTAGTTCAAGTAACAACCCACCAAACCACCTTAATTCCCAAGTACCCACAAACTAACCAAAAGACAAATCCCTAGAGGAGATAGTGAGCACAGTGATCAAAACGGTTGGGAAAGGGTCAAAAGCTCTTAAGAATACCTTACATGCATCTGAGCAACGGATGACCGCTTACATACAGTCAAATGATCAAAAGGTGAATAGTCATGAAACATCACTAAAGAAGATGGAAACTCAGTTGGCACAGATCTTTGATGCATTGGTCAAGAACAAGGGTAAGGCATCAAGCACTGATGAGCACATTAACGTGCTAGAGGTAGTCGAGTCGGGAGTTGAAGAGGTGATAGAAGAGGAAACCATCCCAACCAAAGAAAAGATTCTAGACATTTCCATTGAAGTGAATGTAAAGAGGGAGGTGGAGGTTGCATATGATGAAAATGGGAGAAGTGGTATAGACTTCCCCGTTAAACTTTTGGATCCTGGAAGTTTCGTAATAAAGGTGAAAATTGAAAACTCACCTAAAATGGGAGCAGTGATTGATATGGGGCTAGCATCAATATGATGCCCTTAGAGGTATACAAACAGTTGAAGATTCAGTCAATCAAGCCTACTTCTCAGACGCTCATCATGGCAGACAATTCTTCCACCACCCCAGTAGGTATAGTCGAGGAAGTCTATTTGATCTTGCACGGTTTGATGGTGCCGGTAGAATTTGTTGTGTTAGATTGCAAGAAAGGAGAAACCAGTGGTAGGGACTGGAAATTACTTTTGGGGAGGTCATTCATGGCTAATGGTTATGGATATCCGTTCTAGGAACATTTCCTTCAGCTGTGGAGGGAAGAGTGTGAACTTTATGGTTGATTCCCCTAATATGAGTCAAGTTGAGGATTGCTTGGTGTTAGAGGCACCCAAGTCAAAGAAGAAAAGAAGCCGAGTTTTCACTTTTGTGCAAGCCTTTGAGGGTGTAAATGAGATGGAAATGGGCAACCAAGATTGTTTGAAGGAAAGACAAGAATGTGATCTTGAAGATGAGGAAGTGATTTTTTAGGAGATAGGTGAGCTTGAGAAAGACAACACAAAGCTCAAGCTAAAAGTTTATTTGCTCAAGGCCGAGAATGGAATGTTGAAGACGAAGGTACATAACTTCTCAACATTGAACAAGAGTTTAGAAGAACAAATGGTGGAGCTTGCCAAAAAGAAGGAGTTAGGCTTAAAAAACCTAGAGGAATTGGCAAGACTCTCGACAGAATTTGAGGAGGAAAATGGGAGAAGGTCAAGAAAGATGCTATTGAGTGTTGAGACATCAACCAAAGCCATATTGGATTTGCAAGAACAGTTGAACAGAAAATAGGATGAACTGAAGCGAGCCAAAGTTAAGAAGTGTGATTTGATTATTCAACTTGATGAGGCAGAAAACGAGGTCAAATCCCTCCAATACGGTCAACACAAAGGGGCCCACATCAACAACAGAGTAGGGAGTTTTCCTAACCGTCCTCTAACTTGTTATTTTTGTGCAAAAAAAGGGCACATTAAGGCTTATTGCTTTAGGTTTCAAAGGTTCAAAGCAAGTCAAGGTAGGTTTAGGATGAATCCACCAAGGGTTAAGCAAGTATGGGTTAGGTAATCCATTGGCACCAGTTTGGGTGGCCAAGTTGAGTGTATTCCCCATTCCGGTCAAACCTTCGTTGATTGACCGTGCCCAACTTTGAATGCTTGGCACCCATTTTTGAGTTCGTGTTAATATTTTTGCATTTCAAATGGTTAGTTTTTCCTTTAGATAATTTTTTACTATAGTGCTTGTTGATATGTTGTTGGTAGTGTTCTATGCAGGAACAGATCCAGTGCAGAATTCAGAAACTGGAGCTGGGAAACAGTGCGGTTACAGTGCGGGTCACTCACCCGCACTCCAATCGCACTTGGATAGACAAAGAGCATCAGGTAATAAAGTGCGGGTCTAGTGCTGGTCACTCACCCGCACTTTACCTGCACTATGTTCATATTATATATATTCCACGTCGGTTTCTAGGGCTCCACCGCTTTCAAACCAAAGAGAAAAATCGAAATCCCTTTGTTTTCCTTCGCTCAAACTAAAGGTATTCCGTGTGCTCCACATTTCCAATTTTCGGCAACCAAGGTATGATTATCTTGCTTTAATTGTGTTTGCATGCCTCTCTAATCATGATTCCTATCCTTTTCTTCAATTTCTTCTGCCTATTTTGCATAAAATTCATAGTTCAAGGTTGAGCCACGAATTCATTCCTTTTTGCCATGCTTATTTTGATGTTGTGGGTTGATTTATTTGCAAAAATTGTTGAAATTCGGTTATGATTATGCCATTCATTGTTCCCACATAATTTCATGTTCACATCCTAGATTTTAAACTTTTTATTGAATATCTATGAGGATTGAATGATGGGTTGTTGTTTATTTATGCATGTGAAGTGTTTGATGATGATTTAACTATCTAATTGCACACGTATTTTCAAATTCAGAATTTAGGGTTTATATAATTGAATGGAATTCCTATGCATGCTTTAGCCATATTATTGTGAGTGGTTTCGAAAATTTGCTGTGGATGTGAATTGTGTTGATTGTTTGTGATTCTGCATGCGATAGAATCTAGAAACATGTTAAAGTATAGGTCCAACGCGGGTCACTCACCTGCACTTCACCTGCACTCTATTAGTCTGACATGAAATTGTTGTTCTTCATTTTTCTACATGATTGCCTCATGGTTCCTTGATAAGAGTGTTCCCTTAACTGTTTAAATTTCTTATGCAGATGTCAGAAAGGACCAAGCAATCTGCTAAACAAGGGAGTCAAGTTTCTGAGCGACGTACAAAGAGGGGACCTCAGGTTCCACCACCGTGTGTCAGGCACACAGATTTTGAGGACCGCTTGGAGTATTTTAAGGTGCAAGATATTGTGGTTGAATGAGGCATATCATTAGAAGAGCTAGCGGACAACCCAATTCCTTAAGTAGTGGAGACGAGGGGATATGAGACTTTCGTTAGTGCCCCGCCTATGTATTGTAGAAGTGTGGTGGAAGAATTCTATGTGGGAATGATGCCAAAGGATTTTTAGCAAACATCTATTATTTTAGTCCGTGGGGTGCAAGTCTGAATGACGATCACTGACATCAACAAGTATTATCGAACCGAGCTCCCAGATGATCAGAAGGCAGTTGGAAGGCTACGCAATGAGGTAAGTTAGAATGATATTTTTGTCACACAGAATGTAAAGTTCGCTAACCAGTTGGTGATCCAACCAATGGATTTCTAGGTAGCCCTTGATTACCGGATGAAGCACACCAACTTGAGATTGGAGTTCGGATTTTGGCATGTCTTCATCTTTCACTCCCTGATCCCCAGGAAACACTAGACGTCAGTTAACTTCAATACGGCCATGGTCCTTTATTGCATCCTTCAGAATCAATTGGTTGACATAGGCTTTCTAATCAAGAGAGAGATACTAGAACTGGGTGGCGTCAGAGTTGACAAGCAGCCACTCATTTTTCCTAGCTTGATCACCACATTTTGCAAAGAAGCAGGAGTTGATTTCGGGTCCGACTCTTTTGATAGTGGTTTAGGTCCTGTTGGGAGATTCACGTGGAATGATCAATTGAGAGAGCGGGACCCCTCTGGTGTTAGAGTTCAAACTAGGAGGAAGAAATCTATGCATGGAGCAGGTACAAGTAGGCAGGCAGAGGAGATTCCAGACCCCACGGGGACTGACCAGGGCCTTGTAGAGTACATGGAGTATAGTCACATGCCCTCACCTCCGCTGGAGACTTCTGAGGAGATCCCTTAGCAGACTTTGCTGGCTGGTTTGAGCGATCTCAAGACTGAAGTCCTTGAGAACAGACAACAAATTGCTGATAGCAGAGCAGAGTCCAGTGGGTTCTATGCTGACATATGGGGGAAGCTCACAAACATGGGGTAGGCGCTCAATCTCCCAGTTTATCCAAGGAAGAAAAAGAGGCCTACCACCTCTTCACCACTTTCAGGAAGCCCAGTCATTGATCCAGTACTCCGGGCTACAATGGAGATATCCAGGAAAGAGCATGAAGAAAGGATTAGAACAGAGCTTGACCCCAAGGGCAAGGGGATAACCAATGTAGCAGACTCAGAGTTGTCAGACGAGGATTGACCATCCATTTCCTTTATGTTTCTTATTAGTATTTCCTTTATGTATTTGAATTTTTAGTTAGTTTTATTTAGGGTTTTTATGGACAATGTGAACTATGTTTTGAATTGCATTTGACCTTCGATTTGATAGAAGTGTTGTGTGTTTTATGCTAGGTTCATGATCTTTTGGGAATCACATGACAACATACTTGGACAATGAACATATCTTCCTTTTAAGGGAGTTTCTACTTTTCGATTTTGTACTTAATTGTTTTCCATATTTGTGGAATGTGATTTGTGCATGTTTTGTTGATATGGTTGAGCATGGTTATACGCATAGTGATTTAAGTTTTGGGCTTATGTTTAGATCTGATTTGGGGGTCGTTGTGCCCTCCGTCTGTTGATATTTTGCGCTTTATGCATGTGTTATTATTTTGAGTCTTGGACGGCGTTTCCCCACCCCCGCCCGCTAGGCCGTGCCTTGTGGTCACCAACAATAGGGACAATGTTGAGTTTTGGTTTGGGGGTGTGGTACGCCTTGTAGAGTCATCCTTTGGTCTTTTTAAGGTCCAATTTTTCAATTATGCCACTTGTCCAAATTTCAGACTTTGAGTAAGTTTGGGTGTGATGCCTCTAGCGTGTGCTTTTGGCGAGTTCTTGGTATGTGTTGTGAACTTGTGATGTAGCTTGGTGCTACTTTAGGGATTCGCTTGCACCTCAATGGGTTTATCCCATCCATTGGCATTAAGTTAAGGGGACTCAATGTTTCCATGCCTAGTTCTAATAGTGGAGATTCCCGTGAGATCACAAACACAAGTGTTCAAAAAGCAACGTGCGAAAAAAAAGGAAAAAAAGAGTGGTGGCGAACCATATGAGGGAGTGTTCCATTGGGGTGGAGGGACTCTCCAATGCTCAAGTCAGTGTATCGTTTGATAAGCGAAGTGAAATAGAAAAAAGTTTGGAATGACAAACCATAGTGCTCGATATATCAAATCGAGCTATTTGTTTATATGATTGGATCGTTACTGGGTATCGATTGATCTGACGGGTCAATGTCCAGAGGTGGGTTCCCAAACTCGACGTTGGTCGATTGATGATTAGGTTGATGTTGTGTATCAATAACTTTGATGGGTCGATGTCTAAGAGGTTCCTGGACTCGACGTGGATCGACTGCGGATTGGGTCGATTGACTTTTGAGAATGAATGGGTCGATCTCTGTTAGATCGTGGAGCAGCAATTAATGTTGGGAGAGAATTATGGAGCTATGCTTTGAGAGCTTTCGCGTATAAGAGATGAGAAAATCCAAACCCTTTTCTCAGAGAAGCGGTTTGATATTTATAGTGAAGCCTTGGAGCCTTCACCATTCATCATCTTTATGTGAAAGTGTGGATCTCAGGCCTTTAATTGCTCACTTCGATTCTTTCAAATATGACAATAGGGGCTTTGTCGGACATTGGGATTTGTGTAATGTCTATTGTGATATGACTAGTTCAAGTGCTTTTAGCCATATTTTTATCTTTGTATGATGCATTGATGGGCCAGACAAGGTTTTGGGCATGTTCTATGTTGGTTTAGTTACTTTGGCTCTTCATTGGGCCTTTATATAGTGATCAAATGGGCTTAGGATATGTTTTTATCCCTTATTCAATTGTGGGCCTTACTATTAGGCCGAAGGTCTGTATTTTGACCACCACATTATTCGTTTTAGGCATAACAGATGCGTCTGTCACCTTAACAGATTTGCTTTGGATCATAAGTTTCACACAAACGTCATTCACCCATGTCCCAAAATTCGTCTACTTAGTCAAGAGAGACCAAGGTTTGTATACAAATTATGAACCTCAATCACTAGTGATGTGGGATGCGACAATTAATTCACAATGGAATAAGAAAATTAAATGTTTATAGTTATTTAGGAGATACGGCAAATTGTTTCTATTTAAAAAATAAATAAAAATCATTGAATAACAATGTAATTTCATTATGTAAAGAAAATGAGCTACACCATAACATAAAAAGGTATGGGCATGAAATAAAAAGGTTACGACTGCATTGGTGCAATATGGTAGTTACCACCATGCCAATACACCTGAATCCGAGGCCTAAATGACATAGTATAGATTGTGTATGGCACGAATTGCACAGACATTGGATAGGGATGAGGAAGAGGAGTCATAAAATATGGTTTATACTTTTTTCTAATTTTGACATTTTCAAGCCCATATAAAATACCCTCCAAACTTCCATCTTCAATATGGTCTATCATCTTGGCATATACCTGAGCAATCAACAAGCTATCCGAGTCTTCTTCTTAATAGATTACCTATCGAAGATCGTTTGTATAGGTCCGGTTTTCAATTATCTTCTAGGTGTAGTGTTTATGGTGCTAGCTCGGAGTCAGTGGATCATCTTTTTCTAAGGTGCCTATTTGTTGCTACTATTTGGGAGGCAATTTTTTCTGCTTTTCAGAGGCGTGTCTCTGTTGATACTTGGTTCTCTTTTTTCTGTTAGGCCATGTCTGTTTCTTTCAATGATCAGATTAGGATTTTGTGGAAAATTGTTATTCATGCAGTAGTTTGGAGTGTGTGGTATTCCCGTAACCAGTAGATTTTTGATGGGAAATTTGTTAATTTCAGGGTTGCTTTATCTCTTGTTTGGCACTTTGTTTATGATACGAACCATTTAGGGATCAGTTGATTCTATATCGATTTGACCTCAGTGGTCATCTTGGTAAGGCTTCGGTTATCAGGAGTGTCGTCTGGTCGCCCTCTACTTCGGGGTGGATCAAGGTTAATACAGATGGTGTTGCTTTGGGTTCGCCAAGTGTGGAGGGTTATGGGGGGGTGTTTTTTGGACTTCCAGATCTTTTGTTAAGGCCTGTTTTGCAGTCCCCATTGGTTAGGTCTTTACTTTTGAGGCTGAGCTCCTTGTAGTTTCTTTAGCAATCAATTACGCATAGAAGTTGGGTTGGCGTAGGATCTGTCTCGAGAGTGACTCTTCTTATGTTGTTCAGCTTCTTTCTGATAGGTCTGATCAGGTTACCTGGCAAATTCGTCAAGCTTGGCAGCGTTGCATTTATCAGATCTCGCATATAGAGTTCTAGGTCTCTCATATTTTCAAGAAAGGTAATCAGGTAGTGGATGCTCTCTCTAAGCACGCTTTGGGTATTCTTTTGATTTGTGGTGGTCTTCCACTCCTTCTTTCTGTTCTTTGTTAGTTGATAATGACTGTATGGGTAAAGAATCTTTCAGATTTTTCTAGCTTTGTTTTTCTTATTTGGCATGTGTGCTTCTGGGTTTTTTTGGGGCTGTGTCCTCTGTTTTATGATGTTTTGTGGATTCTTTTGTTTCTTTTTTCCTTTTTTTTTTTTTATATATTCATGGATACTGCCTAGGGGTTTTTCAGTATATGATCGACTGTGATGCTTTTCCATTTTAAGTCAGTCCAATTTCATCCAAAAAAAAAAAAAAAAGCTATTCGAGTAGGCATTGTAAGCCTCCCCAAGTCTCCTCACATGCAAGATTCTTGAAAGCAAGCTGACTTCAACGTCCTTTAATCCCTTGAAATACATGGTCTCTAACTTCAGGTCCACCACTTTATCCATGCACGTAGATGCCTTCGCATCAAATTCTCGAGCAATGTTTGACAGTGTCTTGCGAGTGAATAGTTTCAACACATACATCAAATCATATGTACCATGGAAAGTGACCCAGTTGAGATCGCGATGCATTGCTATGATCTTGAGGAAATTCAAAATTTACACGTTTCTAGGAATCCCATATTGTTTGATTTTATGAAAATCAAGACCGTTTTTCTTCAAAAACTCAATGGAGGACTGGACTTGAGTTTCCTTTTTCAAATCAAACTTGAAATTGAATTCCCAGATAGGACTAATGTTGCAATGATCTCCTATGAGCATGACACCAAGTTAAATAATGTTGGTGCTGTTTACATTGAACTTGAGATAATCGTAAACAATTGCTTCGGGTGCATCTTTTGGAGTGCCTCGAAGAAAATCCGAAAGCTCAGTGTCAACAAAGAGTAGTTTGTATTGGTTCAAGCTAAAAGTGAGATAGTGAAGTTCTTGAGAAAAGTTGTAGTGCCAAACTGGTGTAATGGTGTTGCCCTTCATTGTGAAAATTGAAAAACTTATAAAAAATGAAGCATAGAACACACTTGTATTTATAAGAGTAATGTAAATGCTGGCACAAATAAGAAATAGAAATCCTCATCGTTTTCCTTTTTCTTTCACATTCCAACACAAAATAGGAGTGAATTATTTTATTAAATTCATTTGTTTTTCTTAAACTGACAAGGTTTGCATTGTATTGTCACATCTCACATCGCTAGCGAGTGAGGTCCATGACTTATATATAAGCATTGGTCTCTCCTAACTAAGTAGACGCTTTTTGGGACATGGGTAAAGGACGCTTGCATAAAACCCATGATCCAAAGCAAATTCGTGAGGGTGGGAGTGAGTGATCGGACTATTTTATACCTATTTGAGGTCCCTCAATTCTGATCGTTTGTCTCGTTTTCAAGCGTATTTTTGTATATAATATTTTGTTTAAGCCATGTGTAGGTACATATTTCTTACAATAAGGTTTTGAGCTTAAAAATTAGTTTGGGAGGCAAAATGAGCCAAAAAGGGCTGAAATTGTACATACTTGTGCAAAACACTCAACTTTGGAAGGTCATATCTTGCTTCTCAGATTGAACCACGATGATATCTTATATATTCGGAAAGCCCCGGAAGTCTAGTTTCCTGAACATTTTACGGATTACAATTCCAAGCTTTTCGCAGGAATTTATGCCCATTTCCGTAACGGTGCGCGATGTTAAAACGCTGAAATGCTGTCAGGTAGAAACTGCTACTTCAATCTGCGGCCTGGCCGCCGATTGCCTCTAGAGAGTCATTTTTTGTCCGAAAATTGAAGGGCAATATTTTCTTTTCACCCAGCTTTCAGCCCTAACCTCCCAACACTATATAAACACCATTTTGTCACTTCTCTCCACAGAATCCACACCCTACACATTTCCTTCTTCATCTTCTTCACCTAATAAGAGAGGGAGAGAGAGAAGCTTTCAAGGGCATCCATGGAGGTTTTTCCTCCATAGATGTCTTCCATTTCATCTTCTACCCATCATCCACCTATTTAGGAATATATTGCAATGAGAAAGGAGGGTCTTTAGACCAATTTCGAGCTAGGGTTTCATGGAGGACTTGGAGGGGGGTTTTCTTCAAGGGTTGTCTCCTTTAACTCATCTCTTTGTATTTCTTGTTTTCTTAAATGTGTAATCCCCACTTGGAAATATTTGTAAACCTATTTTGTGCTCAATATATGTGATGATTGTTTTTATATCCAATTTGTGTTTTGATTCATTCTTGATTGTTATTGAATATATCTCTTATCTTGAAATGCATGTTTATAGATGATTGAAAATTAATATGTATTCATGGATGTGATTAGGAGTAGATTAATGTAATTTAAGAGTAGTTGTAATCAAATATCCCATTTTGTGTTTGTATGTAGATGGAAGGTCGAAATTAACTCGTATGGATGGGTTTGAGTGACTTAGAGTTAGGATTGTGCCTTTGGAAGGACTCTATGGGCATAGTCTTGGCTAATTAGTTAGGAAGAGTGGATGAACTTATTAATTGCCATATTAGATGAGGTTTGGTTCTATGTTTTTGTTAACAATTAGACTTTAGCTATTTCTTACGCTAGGGACTCTAAGTGAGTCATGGTTGGAGTTACAATTATTGGTCTTAGACTATTTCTCATGCTAGGGACTCTAGGTGAGTTATGGTTAGAGATACAATCACTCTTTCTACATTCATTGTACCTAACGTTGCCATTTTACATTATCGTATTAATATTGAGACTCAATTTAGCATCGGTTTGTAAAATGTCTTCACAAATGTTGGTTGCAGTTTCGTGTTTGAGAGGCTCTCAACACACTCTTCAACCGTTAGCTTTATGAATGGGTATAAATCGGATTGAGGCAAAAGCGAACCCTTGACTAAAATTGGATGTGCTTAATGCCTAACAACCAACTATTTGTGCACTTATGTATGGTGAACTTGTTGAACCTTGTGTGACCATTTTCATGCATCTTTTCTATCCATCATTTTGTTTATCACTTTAAACACCATTCTCAACCTTCCATATTCTCTTTGTTTTTATTTGTTTTCATTTACATTTTCTTACATGCTTTCTCTCTTTCTCTCTCACGCGCGCACACACACACACACACACACACACACACACACACACACACACCGCATTTTACATATGTTTCACACACACCATTCTCACCTTTTTGCATTCTATTTACATGCTTACAATAATCACTAGAACTTGAAACAGTTGACAAATCACACCTCCCTGGAGAACGATACCCTCGCTTGCCGTTTTACTAGTGTTTTGCTAGTTTAGAGCACATTGCGTAGGAAACCCCTTTTTAAATGAAACAATCTTTTGATCCTCGTGATTTCTTAACGACAGAAAAAGCGGAGTATCAGTGAGGGATGCCTGCGTGAAGCTCAAAGCGGACAATATTTATTTGGTGGACCTAGGCTATTACAAATGGTAATCTGAGCAAACTTGTTACCCGATGTGGATGTGGATTTGTGATTGTGTTTGGACCCTCAGAATGATGCGATGTCCGAAGAGGGAGAGATTGTCACATACCATATCACTAGCGAGTGAGGTCCATGACTTGTATATAAGCTTTGGTCTCTCCCAACTAAATAGACGTGTTTTGGGTCTTGGGTGAAAGATGCTTATATGAAGTCCATGATCCAAAGCAAATACGTGAGGGTGAAGAATGTATGCGTGAAGCCCAAAGCGACAAATCTATTTTGTGGCCATGAGTTGTTACAAAATGTTTTTTTTTTTTATTATTATATATTAAATATTTATCAAACTAAAAGGTGCAATGCATATTTTACAAATAAATCAAGAACCCAGTACATTTTTTACTCCATACCTTATATGTCTAATATGTCTAAATGAATGAGATGGTGCTACAGAAAGAACACAAAACTATAATGATGATCTCATAGAAGATTTTACTAATTTAGACAATTAGATTGTAATGAGTCGGGTAATACAAATGATTAATAGCTTTGATGTGTACCAACCTAGTTGGGATTCATTGAAACTAAAGTGATGCAATTCTCAGTTTGTCACCCTATTAAGTGTTTATACAATATTCATGTAATTTATTTATGAATTTTATATTATACTAGTGTGTAACCCGTACGATGCACGTGTTTTATTAAAAATATATATATATATATATATTTAAAATACGTCATATAATATAATTTTGTATACCCAAAGTGTCATATTCCATAAATCTCTTTGTCAATTAAGGACTTTGGGCATGCAAAGTCCATAATTTTGTAATTAGAATGTAATAAAAATTTCTCTTTAGTAGTAATTATTTCTATTAAGGATACAGTTTCCAATTTGACTTATAAAACTTCTATACTTCTCATTTTTTTTGTATCATGTTTTTTTTTTTTTTTTTTTTTTTTTTTTTTTTTTGCGTGGAATGTGAATAAATTCTTATTAAATTTAGAAAATCAACTAAACAAAAACACATTAAATCAGGAAAATCGAATGAACCTAAAACATTAATCACATTAGTTGGATCTAGAAAATTAATTTAATTATCCCATCAATAATGGGATTGACTCTTGATTTTATATTATTAGTTAATGAATATAAAAAATAGAAAATATATAGAATTTAATACCAAAGCTTCCTCATGCCGACATGTGGTGCATTGAGATTCAACTTTAGCATATTATGGTATGCATCTCGCACGATATGCGACATTTTAAAATATAAATTGAAAAATCATCAAAATTAGGCATTATTCAAAAATTTTATCTGTTATATTTTCAATAAAATTAAAATTTCCACTATTATTGATTGAAAAACAATAATCACCACTCTTATTTATAAATAAAGGTATGAGAAAGTATATCAAATCATCACTTTTTTATTTTTCATAATGCATTAAATACACACGATTCGTTTTTAATGGAATTAATGGTAAATTTTAAAAACATATCAAAGGCAATATATTAATGATTTTTTTTTTCGTAACCCAAAATTAAAATAATAAAAATTAAGGCAATTTATATCATATATATATATATATTAATTGAAGGATGAGACTCTCCATCTCAGGGAATAACACAAATCTCTGATAATATAAAAATGCTTCAAATTTATAATATTTAACACAATCAATTACCAGTCTTTTTTAATTTTTCAAATAAAATTCTTAACAATTAACTCTAAAGAATAGAATACACCATTAAAATCCATTTATTTCCTATTAAAAAAAAATTAAAACAGAACAAAATCCTCACAATTTATATAAATATTGAGAAATTGGTCTGGTCATATTATATTTGAAGATCTAAAGTTTGATCAGCTGCTTAGTATGCATGAATTAATGGAGATAGTACAAAAACTATGGATTCAAGCACCACTATTTTTTTCATAACTTTCATACTTAAAAAATAATTAATTTAAAAAGTATACAAATTTAATATTTTTGCCTTAAAGTATTGTAATAATTTTTAATATATATATTTACTAAAGAGATAGAGAGCAGTCAAATTTCAATTAATGCAATAAATAATTTTCAATTCACTTATATACTAAATTAAACAACCCTCCAAGATATAATATACAAATAAAAAGGCAATCAAGAGTCTTAAAAAAAATCAAGAGGCAATCCATTAATCACAAAATCAATAGGTAATTAAGAGAAAATCTCGTAATTAATGGGATAATGCATAAATTATGTTAACCAATTCCATAATTGATTTTTAAACAATTAATATTCATAATTACAATCAAAATGTCAATTCACATGCTTTATTGATATATATATATATATATATATAAATAAATACGTTTAGATTATTCTACACACACACACACATATATATATATATATATATATATTAATTTGTTTTGAAAAAGATTTAGTTATTACCATTTATATATATAAAAAAAGGGGTATTTTCGAGTAAATTAGTGGTGTATTTAGGGGTTTTATAATAATTTTTTTTTTAAATATAAACAACATTTATTCTATAAATACTTGTAGAAGTATTCAATTTTTTTTTATTTAAAAAAAACTCCATGGAGGTTATTGTCAAGCCTAGTGATAAATTAATTTATTTTTCCACACTTATTTTCTAATGATATTCCATTTTTTTTTTAATAAACTCACTTATATATATATATATATATTTTTTTTTTTCGCGTGTCCTATTATGGAGATGTAAATAGTAGTGAAGTAATTTTTTTTTATTATCATACAAAAAAAAATTATTTATTACCTTTATAAAATATATTATGAATGAATTTCATATATTTAGGAAAAGAATCAATTGAATTGAATGCAATAATTAATGTTTTTAATATATTATCATTAATATTTGATTAAAAATTATTATTTTAAAATTTTGTTATATAATCATTAATATATTACTATTGATATTTTTAAAAATTTACCACTAATTCCATATAAAACAGATTACTTTCTTATGTTTAGAAAAAGAATAGATTGAATTGAATGCAATAATTAATGTTTTTAATATCTTATCATTAATATTTGATTAAAAATTATTATTTTAAATTTTTATTATATTATCATTAATATATTACTATTGATAATTTCTTATACTTTAACACTAATTCCATATAAAACGGATTACATTGAATTTGGTATTTACAATTGATATTTTTATTTGTTTTGAAAAGTATGTATTAATTATCATTTAATGTATAATAATAAGTAAAGTTCAAAAACTTTTACTTTTGGAAATAATCATAATGTATTTACTACATATTTAATACATTCTAAAACAAAACAAAACGATTTATGTTGTTCCCATTGGCCTTCCTTGGTTTGTATTTCGGAGCCCATGGTGGCGTTTGATTCGATTTCTACCAGTTTTTGGTCCTCTCTTGGTCTCCGTTTTGTGGGAATGAACGATAATGATGGATTGATTCCGTCTATTTGGGTTTTTTGCTATGGTTCTTTTGCAGATATCCAAATAGTTTTTTGTCATGAGCATCATTTGACCGTATTTATTTCCATCGGTTCTCTGATACATTAGTACAATTTTGTTTATGCTAATACCTCTGCTTCGATTCACCGGGTGCTTTGGCGTTCTCTTCGGGAGATGGTCTTTTTCTTCCTCTTGGTTAGTGGTTGGTGACTTCAATGCTATTTTGGGTGCCCATAAATGTTTAGGATCTCACTCTCCCGCTAAGGGTTCTTGTATGACTTTAAATTAATGATTGAGGATTGCAATCTTATTGGTTTTTGATCTCAGGGTGCTCGTTTTACTTGGGTTAAGGGTCGTTCTAGTCACACTATAGTTGAGTGGAGATTAGAAAGGACTTTGGTTTCTAAGGGGTGCACTTCCTGTTGGCAAGATATCTCATGTGTGGCTCTTCCCTATTGGTTTTTCGATCATTGTTCATTTTGGATTCATTTACCTGAGTCCCAGATTTCTTCCTCTAGACCTTTTCATTTTCAAAGTATGTGGGTGGACCATCCTGATTTCATGAGCTTGGTTCGCAGGGTGTATGGCATTCCCTGCTTTGGTCATCCTTCTCAGGTTGTTATTGGTAAGCTTAAGAATCTTAAGAAGGCTCTTAAGTCTTGGAATTGGGAGGTTTTCAGTGATCTCAGTGTTAACATCTCTAAGAAATTTGCTGAGCTTCGCTCCATTCAGAGTCGTATGTCTGATTTGGGGTTTTCTGAGGAGCTTTTTTTGTCTGAGTCGTCCACTCATCATGATCTTGACATTCTTTTACGTAGGCATGACTGTTTCTTTCATGATAGATCCCGAGTGAAATGGTTATAAGAAGGGGATCGTAATTCTTCATTTTTTTATTCTTCGATCAAGCGTAGGCAATATTAGAATATTTTATCTTCGCTCTTGATCAATGGTTTTATTTCAGATGATCATTCTGTTATCAAAGATCACGTTATCAGGTTTTATGAGGATTTATTTTCTTCAGATTCAGCTCAAATTGACAATGATCTTTCTATTGTAGATGACATTGTTCCCTCGTTAGTTTTTAATGAGGAGAATTCACTTCTGGTTGCTAGTCTTTCTGCTGATGTTATCCATGATGCGATATTTACCATGGATGCTCTTTCAGCCCTTGGGCCTGATGGCTTCTTAAGTCGTTTCTTTCAACATTGTTGAGAGATTGTGGGTAGAGATGTGATTCTTGCGGTTCAGGATTTTTTCCACTCTGGTATGGTTGCTCCAGGTTTGAATTCTAATTTTATCGCTCTTATTTCGAAGATGAGGGACTCTGTCACAGTTTATCAGTTTCGCCATATTCTGCTTGGTAATTTTCGTTTCAAAATTTCTTCCAAAATCTTGGCTGATAGGTTAGCTCAGGTTGCTGCTCAAATCGTTTCTCTTTAGCAGTTTGGTTTTATTAAGGATCAACACATTGAGGATTGTATTGCACTCGCTTCCGATTGTGTTAATATGCTTAAAAAGAAATGTTAAAGGGGTAGTGTGGATATGAAAATTGACATTAGTAAGGTTTTTGATATCGTTGATTAGAAGTTCCTTTATCGTGTTCTAAGGGCTTTTGGGTTCTCTCAAACCTTCATAAATTGGATTGATAGCATTCTTAGATCTTCAAGACTGTCTGTTTTGGTTAATGGTTCTCCGGTTGGCTATTTTAGATGCATGAAAGGGGTTAAACAGGGGGATCCTCTTTCTCCTCTTCTTTTTGGTATTGTAGAGGATTTTCTCAGTAGGTTACTTTAGAAGATGATGACGTCTGACCATCTTTTGCCTATCTCTTCTTGAGGGGTTTTCTGCTCCCACTCATTTGTTGTATACCGATGATGTTCTGATCTTTTGCAGGGGCACGACTAGAAACCTGAGGAATATTATGTAGGCTTTCAACGTTTATGGCTTCATTTCGGGCCAACTTGTTAACTAGAGTAAATCCTCCATCTTTTTTGGGTCTTCTGTTTCTTTTGCTAGGATTACATCTCTTCAGTCCTTAGTCGGGATGCTGATCACGCTCCAAATGTTCACATTTAGTGCTCCATTTTCCTACCTTTTGTGCTCATTTTCAAGCATTATTATGTATATAACTTGTGTTTTGGTTAAGTTCAGGTGATATGTCAATTAGGAAGGTGTTTACATGAAAGTTGGAGAAAAGAGGTCAAAAGAGGAGAAAAAACCTTGGAAGGAGGAACTCAGAGGAAAGAAACCAAGGCACAAAGCCACGGGGAATCAATGGAGAGACATGTCCCACTAACCGAAAGACCTGAACTCGTAGGGAGTTGTTCTGCGGGTTCAGTTCGTGGGAAATAAGCCGCCGAGCAAAATAGGGTCAGACCGCGGAAGACTTCTGAAGAATCTCGCGGGTTCATACTAGCGAGAAATAACCTGCACCCCAGTGAACACAAAGCAGAAGGCTTTGAAAGAAGACCCCGGGGGTTCTGTCTACGGGATATAACCTTTGGGATGAAGTCGCGGATGACGCCTCAGGGGCATTTCTGGCTTTTCCATTGCCCAACTTCAAACCAAATCATACAGTTAGGCAGTTTTAGGATGTAATAGAAATAAATGAGAGTTTTTAGAAAGATAATTAGACTCTCCCTTTAGCTTAGAGTAGTTCAAGGTATTTATGCTCATCTTAGATTACTTTAGCATAAAGAAACTGATCTTAGTAAAGCAATTAGTCAAACCAGCTCTTGAGAGTTGCTTGTGATCATCTTGGGTAGTGTTTGCTGTGGAGAATGGGTGCTATTTGGCCTTGGAATCGATCTAGATTTCAGGGGTTGTATTTCTTCTTTTTCTTCATACTTATGCTATTCTTAGTTATTATGTGTAACTAACCCACTTATGTTAGGGGATTTATTAAAGTGATGATGTTATCCACCTTGTTATCACTCTTATTTGTATTAATCACTTGCTTTGATGAATGTTTTAATTGATAAAATCATAACATGTTTCTTATAGACCTTAGACAAGCATGCATTGGTGATTGTACTAAGAGTTGATGGAATATCTTATTCATAACCTTTGAATTATGTCTTGACATCCAATAACTCTTATGTGGAGTATGTTGATTAATGGTGATATCTTTATACTCTCAATCATAGTTCCAACCAAAACCTCACATAATGTCATCTCAGACTTTAGAGGATAATTGAATGAGTTGTTGATTCCCCTTAATTGTAAATGGAACTAACCATAGTGATTTTTATCTAAAAAGCATAAGAGTGATTACTTGGTGGTGCATCATTGCTAATTTCATATGTCCCCTAGCATCTTTAGCTCATTAATCGTCAATCATTTAAGTATTGCATTAGTTTAGATTCATAACAATTCACTAGTTCTTTTATTAACTAATCATCCTAGTTCTCTATAGGAACAATAACCCTTACTCTTGCACCCTATATGAGTTTAAGGACTCGTGCACTTGTGAAAGGTGAAACACTCATGCGTCTCTTTAGTATAACTGAGGTAAAGTAACGTAGAATAGTATAGCTTTTATAGAACTAGTTCGAGCGAGTCAAAACTCATGGCGCCGCTGCCAGGGAGGTTGTGCGTTTAGCTTAGAATTAGAAGTATAGTTGTTAGATGAATTTAGAATTACTTTACTTTGTAGTCATACTTTAGTATAACGCTTTTCTCTTTCGCATTTAATTTCCGTTACTTTTCTTGAATCCTATGCAGAACAGTTACTGTGAACTCAATAGAGGATATATGATGCATGAAAGAATTCTCATTACCCACTTTTGGGGCATATCCTTCAGCTATAGCATTGAATGCCGCTTAGCGGGACTATGAGCTGAAGAACTTACATTACAACATTTTGCCATCCTATTTTGGGAAGCTGAATGATGATGTGCTTCAGTTTATGAAAGAATACTACAATGCTATCACCACAATACCATTGTGCCAGTTGATAGAGGATTTACTAAGAATGCACTGTTTTTCATACTACAGGAAGGACCATGCCAAGAAGTGGCTCATGGCTTTACCAGCAGGGACTCTCACTACATGGGTTGAGGTGGAGCAGAAATTCTTCTCCAAGTTTTTCCAGTCCTAGAAAACCAAAGAAATAAAGGGAAGGGTTTCAAACTTCCAAGAGGAAGAAGAATAAGCATTCCATGAGTCATGGGAGAGGTTTAAGCTTCTTCTAACTCAGTGCCCATACCACGATTTCACATTTCAGTCACAAGTGCAATCTTTTTATGATGGTGTTATTAGACTCACACAGGCTATTATCGATAATGCTTGTGGTGGAGCGATGAGAGAGTGCACCGCAGACTTTGCATTCAACAAGTATGAAATGTTGGGACAGAATTCCCAACAGAAAAGCACAAAGGGAAGCCGTAGTGGTTGTGCACATTTAGCTATGCAAATGGAGATATTGTCGAGCAATGTCAAGGCAATGATGGTTAGTCAGTAGGGGCAGCATAATGAGCAGGTTAAGGTGTGCCAAGTATGTGGAATAATTGGTCATGGAGCAGATGTTTGCACCTCCCAAAGAGAGTGTAAGGATTCCCATATTTTGATTGACTTATTTCATGGACAAACCATATATTGGGGCTTGATGTAAGGGTAGCTTAGGTATTTGATGGTTTGTGTTTTGCACAACCAAGTCCCGCTTAAGACCTCAAGAGAAGAAGCACCAAAGGTATATTCAAGTGCTTTCATGCTTTGAAGAAATCTAGTTACACACACATATAACTCATGCATATATCTTATTCTTGTATGTTGTGTGTTTTATATGAGTGCATGCATGTTCTTGAATATCTCTTCTTGCATGTTTTAATTGATTGCATCTAGTTTATTAAAATGCCATGACATGTTTAGGCATTAAGATGCAAAGCCATAGATTTTATTCATTCATGTTGAATTGATTGCATCTTTTTCTATGATAATTCCATGACATGTTAGGTATTAGGATGCATTCAATTCCCACACTTGCACTTCATGTTTGTTAGTTTTAAGTGTGGTGTAATTCATTTCCGTTTGTGTGATCGGAAACGTCCGTGCTTGCACGATGATGTGCATGTCTTAGCGCGATGGTTGACCACCTGAGAAGGTCTCATTCTTCTCTTGGATAAATGGTAGTTTTGGTTTGGTTATTTGGAGTGAAGTGTTTAGTTTCAAAAGATTGGATTTCAATGATTTATATGTTTTTCAAAACTGACATTTGTAAGGTCTTGTGACCATAACTTTTTATTAAAAGATTTAAATTGAGTTTTGTAAAATTCTAGACAAACTAGACACTCATACCTTTCCAACAGTATATTATTCGTAATATTTCATAACTTTTTGGATTGGTTTTGAAATCTCCAAAGTGACCACTAAAACAAGGCATCACAGTTGTTATCCGAATCTGACCATTGGTCACTCAATTGACCAAAATTTTCTATAGACATTGAAATGTCATTCCATAAATTGGAGTAGAAATTAGACTTCCATACCTTTCCAACGATATATCATATGAAAGGTTTTGATGTCTTTTGGTCATGTTTCGGTGAGCTCAAATAATGAGTTGTGCGTTGTGGCAGATTTCTGCTGCCCATAACCGCATAATAGGGCACCGATTTGGCCCGTAAAGTTGGGACAAAATTGTCTTTCACCCAACCTTTTTCACTCTCTATAAATACATCCTTATCTCTGGTTCAAAACACATGTCTTGCATTCTAAAAACCCTAGAGAGATATTTAGAAAGACTTGAGAGAAAAATCTTAAAGATTACATATTTATTTCTCTAAACCCATTTCCACATGCATAAATCGTCATCTAAGCATCATCTAAGCATCATCTAGCATGTGCTAATGCATGGGTCTTCTTTAACACACATGGTATGGTATGTTGAACACTATTATCTTATATAATTAGTGTTTTTACTTATCAATTTTATCTCATCTATTATTTGTATGTTCTTAGAGTAATTTCTACATACAAGATTGGGATTATGTGTTGATTGGGTTATTTTGTGATAGCTAGGTTTTATTATTTATATGTCATCTAGTTAATTAATCTCATTGCATGATTGAGATTGTTTTTTGATAGCTAGAATTTCATGATAGATATATACATCTAGCTAATTAATCTCATTGAAATGTTTGAGATTGTTTTTGATAGCTATTGTATCTAGGATTGGTTATCCTCTATATAGCTAAGCTTTATGACACGTCATTTAGCTTTTGATATCTTGGATTGAATTTATTGTCATATTATATTCCTAGATAAGCATATAGGGTACCCTAGCTTTATTTTCATATTTGGATATCATTACATATTCACTTAGGGTTTGATCTCTTCGGAGAAGTAAATCTTGTGAGATGACCGGGATTAGGTCGTACAGTGGGATTAGGTGTTCACATGAGCAATTGGACTAGGTCCACTTTTACAGGCCTGCGGGTAGTGATAACGGGTTATTGACCGGGATTAGATCATAAACCAGGATTAGGTTGTAAATGTTATCACAATTAATGGATTTGAGGTTCGAGTGTGGCACACTTATCAGCCCGTGGTTTTTCCCTATTGAGGGTTTCCACGTAAAAATCAAGTGTCGTTTATATTTCTGCACCTTTACACTTAATTTTTTTATTTGTGTGTTTGGGGCTATTTTTTGTAATATTGACTAATCCGAAAAATTTTATAATAACAGATTAACAACCCATTCACACACCCTCTAGGTTGTATTTAAAAGACACGCACACAAAAACGGGAATTTATTATTCCTTTCGGAGAGGTTTATTTAGAGGCAGAGGCCCAAGCCATGTACCAATGGAATCAGGAAAGGAAGAGAAACAGTATCAATGCTTATCAACAACCAAGGAATGATCAGAACCAATCATGGGGTTGAAACAACTACCAGAGTCAATATTAGGGCCATCAGGGTGCTGGGAGTTCAAATCAGTGGAACAATCTCAATCCTCCACAATTTTATCAACAGGAAATGGACCACCGAATGATGGGAATAGAAGCGTCATTGAAGAAGTTGTCTATTCAGTTAAGACAGGTGATGAAGTCAAATGGGCAGCAAGATAGGGGGAAAGCCCCAATGCATGAGTAGGCCCGTGCCATTACTAGTTCTATGAGTGGGTATACTACTAAGGAGCAAAACCCAAGGAGTTTTGAGTTTAGCATCACTGTGGGGAACTCCTTAGAAGAGAAGGCTATGCTTGATTTAGGAGCCAACATCAATATGATGCCATACTCTATGTATGAGAGGCTAGGATTGAGCGGCCTCAAGCCCACGTCCATTTGTTTGCGTCTGGCAGACCAGTCATCGAGGAACCCTAAAGGAGTAGTTGAGGATGTGATACTCAAGGTTGATTGTTTGCTCATCCTTACTGATTTTGTAGTCTTGGATGTAGAGGATAGAGATGAGCATGGAAATTCACAACCCGTGCTATTATAAAGGCCATTTATGGCAACCTCAAGAGTAGTTGTGGATGTTCACAGAGGGAAACTCACCTTGAGCGTCTTGGATGACATAGTGGAGTTCGATATGTTTGAAGTTGAACCCTTGACAAGGAAAGAAATCAAGGATAAGGTAGGATGCCCACCTAGTCAAGTTTCCCCAGAATCAGATGATATGGATGAGTTTCTCAGGGCATTGGAAGAGGATGTGAAGACCTCAAGTGATCTTGAGGCAAAGAAGATGGAGGAATTGATTGACCTCAACAAGGGATTGTTGTTAAGAATTGAGCAAGTTGAGCAAGAGAAGGAGGAGTAGATGAAGTATCTTACAGAGGTTATGAAACTCATGGATGATCTGAAAAATGCCTATGCATTATTTGCACAAAAAATGCAAGATAGGATCTTTGACCTCATGAAGGAAATAAAGGTGAGGGATGTGGTGGATGAATTGAACACAGCCTGTCTAACAAGAAAGCGCTTCGCCAGTGACCTCAACACCATGGCAAGGGTTGACAATCATGGAGGTAGTTTCTACTCTCCAACTTGTTATTACTGTGGAACTGAAGGGCATAAAAGGCCCAATTGCATGAAGTACCATGAGTTCTGCAAAATTAGGAATGTGTTGCCTAGAAGGCCTTTGGGGAAACTAAGGCAAATGTGGGTCCGAAAGGACAAATACAAAGAGTCTCCCCACTTATGGTGGAGTCCACACTAGATTTCGAAATGTGGATCCCTAAGGCACACACATCCCTTAGTTTGCCACCTTACCCTCCTATACCTTGTTCAAAATTTAGGAGCACGAGCACGTCTCGTTCTACATTTGAAAATGTGAACAGTTTAATGGATTTTGTGTATCTGTAGGTTCTTGGCCAAAAGAAATAGGGCCGGTGTTAATTGTGATGTTATACTTTAGTTTGTTTGTAATTATTATTTAAGTACAATTAAATAGGATCGGGGGTCATTTGGCCCACAACCTTGGATTCTAATTAGTATTAGATATTACTTCATGTGTGATTTCTCTACCATTGAGCTAGGGTTGTATATATTGTGTGTGTGAAGTAATTTGTGCAGGTTGGAAGTCATCAATTCTAGGAAAAAAGGGGGCTCAAGCATGAATGTTTGCTTGCCGCAACTTCAGACTAGCAGGACATTAGCCGCCAACCAGAAGGAACAAAACCGCGGAGAGTTCTTGTCTCGAACCGTGAGACTTGACTAGAAGGAAAGAAGTCGCGAGCAAGAAGAAGCAAACCCGTGGAGATTTTGATGTCAAATTCCAGCTACTTCATTCCGCTAGATTTTAGCCATGGGACAGATGAACCAAACCCGCCAGAATTCAAGCAAAAGTTCACGAAACTTGACTGGAGAAAAAGAAGCCGCCATCCAGAAGGAATGAAACTGCGAGACTTGAGTAGGGAGCTGCCACAACTTTCGTTCCAGCAGGACATTAGCAGCGATCCAGAAGAGGAGAACCCGTGGGAATGCATAGCAGGAACTGAAGCACAAATGGTGGTATGTTCCCGCGAGTTCAGGAACATTCGTGCGGATAAAGCCGCGGAGTGACCTATGTTGGCTTTTAAGGTAAAAGCAACTTCTTGGATCTGACTTTTCGGATTCTACAAGGTTACTCTTAACTCAAAAACTTCTTCTTCTGATTTTCATTCAAGGTACTCCTAACAACCCATCTCTTCTTGGATCTGACTTTTCGGATTCTACAAGGTTACTCTTAACTCAAAAACTTCTTCTTCTGATTTTCATTCAAGGTACTCCTAACAACCCATCTCTTTTACTTAGTTGCAAGTCTTCTCTCCTTCTACATCTTCTTTGATTCTGGAGTATATGGTTGAAACAAATTACGGTGTGTTCAATATTAATCTAGAGGGAGGGGGGAGGTGAATAGATTTTAATTAATTTTACACAATTTTTGCTTAAGGTCAAGATTACAAAAATACCCCTAACTAGTTAATATAATATAGCAAGTGTAATATGGTGCGGAAATTAAATAACACTTGAAATATACGTGGAAACCAAACCACTGGGAAAGACCACGGGCTGTATAGTGCGTCACACTCGAACCACAAAATCACTAATTGAAATGAAGTTTACAACCTATGTTGACCTCGTCAAGCACTACGGTCAATAACTCCTCACTTCTACCCCAGGCCTTTAAAAGTGATCCTAGTCCAATTTGCTATCACAATACAACACTTAATCAATACATCACAAATAATCTCTATCTTGTATTTAGCATATGATCTAAAAATATACAAGTAATTAAAGAGATGTCTTAATATGAAAAACACTAAAGTTAGATGAAATTAGTGAATACCATACCAAGGAAGATGTGATGATGTAAAAATTTTCATGGATGCATCCTATGAAGGCATAGATGATGCAATATGAACTTTGATGCAAAGAGGATTAGCTTTGAGTGATTAAAGGTGAGTTATTGTGTATTTTTTTCTTTGAAATATTTTCTAAGGGAAAATATGATTTTAACTCCTTAAAACAACCCTAAAACAAAAGAGGCGTATATATGGTGTCAAAATGAAGTGACATCGTTTTGATTATTATTATTTTAAAAATATGCCTTGGCTGCCCTACACACGCTGTACGTAGGGCGGGTGTATGGTGCCTCACCTAGGAAATTGAAGAACAAGTTCTTCAAGGCCGCTGTTCATCGAGGCGAAAATGGGCGAACCAAAGGCGATTGCTCTCGGGTTTGGAGAGCCACCATTCACCCGCTCTACGTAAGGCGAGTGAAGGGCGAAACACCAGAGAAAATAAATTCGATCAGGTGCCCCGCTGTACATAGGGTGGACGTACAACGGATATGAGCAATTTTGCTCCAAGCCTTTGGTAGGCGCGACAGTGCATCAGCTTCAGCTTCAAGCACCTCAAAACATGACCAAAAGATATCGAAACCTTTCGTATGATATATCGTTGGAAAGGTATGGAAGTCTAATTTTTACTCCAATTTATGGAATGACATTTTGATGTCTATAGAAAAGTTATAGTCAATAGAGTGACCAAAGGTCAGAAACGAACAACAATAGAGTTGCCCTGTTTTGGTGGTTACTTTGGAGATTTCAAAACCAATACAAACGATCATGAAATATTACGAATGATATACCGTTGGAAATTTATGGGTGTCTAGTTTGTCTAAAATTTTACAAAACTCAATTTAAATCTTTCTATAAAAAGTTATGGTCACAAGACTATACAAAGGTCAGTTTTGAAAAATATTTAAAACATTGAAATCCAATATTTTGAAACTAGACACTTTACTCCATACAACCAAACCAAAACTTACACATATCCATCAAAAATCATGCTAAGACATGCACACCATCATGCAAGCATGGACATTTCCGATCACACAAATGGAAACGAATTACACTACACTTAAGACTATCATGTATGAAGTGCAAGTGTGGGAATTGAATGAATCATAATGCCTAACATGTCATGGCATTTCAATGAACTAGATGCAATCAAATAAACATGCATGAAGAGATATTCAAGAATATTAATGCACACATATAAAAACACACAACATACAAGTATCAGAGATATGCATGAGTTGTGAGTGTGTGCAACTAGATCTCTTCAAAGCAAGTAAGCACAAGAATATACCTTTGGTGCATCTTCTCTTGAGGTCTTGAGCGGGTCTTGGTTGTGCAAAACACCAACCATCAAATACCTAAGCTACCCTTACATCAAACCCAAATATGTGGTTTGTCCACGAAATAAGCCGATCAATAAATGGGAATCATTACAATCTCCCCATTTGGCTATTTCGTGACAAAACCACCACTCACATTGATCCTCACAACATAAATAGAAACTAAAGGGATTTTCTACATTACAAAGAGATAATTAAAAGCTATGATCTTCAAGTCTTCAATCTCTTTTAGAACAATCAATCATTCAAAACAAAGTTTATATACTTTCCAATACAAGTATATGTGAGATTAATCAAGTGAGATAAAACAAGCATTTGCAATAAGAATTTAAGCATAACATAATGCAATGTATGTGTAATGCAAATGCTCCCCTTCAATGGGTTACTCCCCTTTAATGTATAGTCTCCCCAACATGCACAATTGCTACTACAATTTGCAACTCCCCTTACCACCATTCTACTCCCTCTTTTTGTCATGATATAGGCAAATGAGTAGTCCCCAACCGGGTCACTTAAGGCAAAGATAGATGGTAGGATACAAGATATTTGCATAAGCATATAAGCCACTTTATGCAACTCAATCAATTGGAGAGAAACAAGGAGATTTATTTATGAAAATGTGTGAATTAAAAATGCTTTGCATACAAGACATGTAGCATTCAAGTCCAAAATACAATGGTATTTGGCAAAGCAAATGACAAAGGTTTCAAGTAGAAGTCAAACCAATTTCACCATTTGTCATAAATAAAATCAAGGATATAGAGAGTTTGTTGATTTCAAATTAAGAGCACTATATCCAACTTTATAAGCGAAACATATCATGAGCAACTTTGCACCCTATTTGATTTTTTCGTATAAGATATCAGTATTATTATAGACAGTTCAACATATAAAGAAAGAGAGACATTTGGATTTTATAATCCTTTTAATGGATACAAGATCCTTTATTCATTTTGAGTCTCATATGCTTTTCACACATTGCTTTGCATTTAAGAATTGCAATCATCAATTCATGCTTTTTCCATTTGAGCATGTCATTAGAATTTCATGTTTTTAACATTGTAAGCATGTCATTAAGAATCATCATGTCATAGATAACTATAGGTCATTCAAATTGTACTTCCTATGTATATATCTTCTAGTCCAAAAATGCATGTTTGAACATAAATATGACATGGATTGCATTCAAAACATGGTTCACACTTATTAAGATAAAAACATATGTACATATGTGAATCCATGATACTCAAGCAATTAATAAAGAAGCATAAGATATTTCAAATTTTTGCATGTGACAAGTATGCAAAATAGCTCTCTTTGCTTGAGTTCCCCATATGGGGTCAAAATCCATACCACTTCAATGAAGGGTATGAGATCCTAAAGATCTACCAAGTCCATTGGACTTAGTTCAACCAATGTGAGACAAGTTTGTCTCATAGCAGAAGGGTTCATCTTTCCTAATCCACATAGAAATAACATTTTTCTTCCTAGTGGTTAATTGTTCAAGAGTTCTAGAAATCATAGGATCATGTAGATGATTTTCATTATTCCTATGAGCATGCATTCTAGCTCTAGCCTTTCTCTTTTCAATCATGTTTTTGGCTCTACATAATTTAATGTAATGAAAGCAATTAGGTATAATGTGACCATCAATACCACAATGATGACATGTAGCAATGAATTTAGGAATCATACCTTGTACTTGTGCATGCATAGGAGCCTTCTCATGTCTTTGTGGTTGACTTGGTTCAATGTGTCTTCGTTGTTGAACTAGTCTTGCTTGCTTCCGAGGATCATTTAGCATGATTGGCCTCTTTCCATTAAGAGTCACTTGTTGAGGAAGGTTAACTTAAGAGACTCTAATGTATTGAGCTTGGGGTTGTCTCCTTAGAGCTTCCTTCACTTCTACACTTCTTGAACATTGTGTCTTCGTCAAGCTTTTTGGTGCTTGAAGTCATCCTAGTTAATGACTCCTTAGCTTCATCAAGCTCCCTCTTCAAACCCTCTTCATTCCTTTTAGACAAGGCTAGCTCATCTATTAGCTTATCTTTAATCATCTTGAATCTTTCCACTTGTTTACATAAGTGGTCATTGTGTGTTGAGAGCTCTAGATTTTCATCCTCTAACATCTTTAGTTTTCTATTGTTCTTCTTCAATGAGCTTTCACACTAGACTATAAAGTCATGAACATCCATTTTTTCTACATTTTCATTTGTAGAGTTAGATGATGAGTCATCTTCACGATCCATGTGATCAACTAATTCTCCATCGGACTGGAAAGAAGTGTTCTCTTTTCTTGAGTTATCTCCGACACTTTCCCTCTCATCTATGGAGTCATTTCCCTCATTAAGACCGTTACTTTGGTCTCTTGAGTTAATGAGAGCCATGTCCCAATGAGTAGCTACACCTATCTCCTCTAGAGCTACTTCTTCATCTCTTTCTTCTATGAGATCACTAGTCAAGGCATTCTTATCAACAACTTCATTTTCTACACAAGTGGCTCCAAATGATCTTTTGCTTTACTCTTCTATTCGAATAAGAATCACAAAGTTGATGGCTTTGATTGACAATATCTATCAACTTAACTTCAAAGTCATTGAAGCATTAGTCATTCTCCATCTTGAGCAACTCAAATTGCGTTTGAAGGACTTGAAGTTTGGAATCCTTGACAACATCGGTTCCTTCGTGTTCAACCTCTAAGATGTCCCATGCCTCATTGGCTATCTTAGTGTTCTAAATCAATTTGTACTGAGTTTCGTCCATTACACATAGAAGGGCGTGCCATGCCTTCTGATTCCACTTGGAGGTGTCAAACTCGGCATTTGTCCACTGTGCCTTAGGTTTGAGAACTTTTTCTCCTCCACCCGTGGGAGTCATCATAGGAGGAGTATACCCGTCTTCAATAGCCATCCATGACCTATCATGGATTTGACACAAGTATGCCTCTATTTTCCCATTCCATTAGGAATAATTTATGCCCGTGAGGAGAGGAGGCCGTGTGCTCGAAGCACCCTCATTGTTGCCACAGTTTCCACTCATTGTGTTTATTGAATGAAATGAAATGTATGCAAAATGTATAAATGATCAAAAAACACACAAAATGCAAAACATACCAAGTATATTTAGGAACCCGCTCTGATACCAACTGAAACAAATTATGGTGTGTTCCATATTAATCTAGAGGGAGGGGGGGGAAGGTGAATAGATTTTAATTAATTTTACCCAATTTTTGTGTAAGGTCAAGATTACGAAAATACCCCTAACTAGTCAATATAATATAGCAAGTGTAATATGATGCGGAAATTAAATAACACTTGAAATATACGTGGAAACCCAACCACTAGGAAAAACCACAGGCTGTATAGTGCGCCACACTCAAACCTCAAAATCACTAATTGAAATGAAGTTTACAACCTATGTTGACCTCGTCAAGCACTACGGTCAATAACCCCCCACTTCTACCCACGGGCCTTTAAAAGTGATCCGAGTTCAATTTGCTTATGGCCTAAGAAATCTTAGCCACAAGTCTTACTTCTCAATGAAAAGATAAATAACCTATGTGAATATATGATGATATTCAAATAACAAATAAGGCTAGGGAACCTTAGATGCTTATCTAGGATAATTAGATAACTATAAATGCAATCCTAGATATCAATAGCTAGATGACATATCATAAAGCTTAGCTAATCAAGATTAAGTAAAACCTAGATAGCTATCACAATACAACACTCAATCAATACATCACAAATAATCTCTATCTTGTATTTAGCATATGATCTAAAAATATACAAGTAATTAAAGAGATGTCTTAATATGAAAAACACTAAAGTTAGATGAAATTAGTGAATACCATACCAAGGAAGATGTGATGATGTAAAACTTTGCATGGATGCATCCTATAAAGGCATAGATGATGCAATATAAACTTTGATGCAAAGAGGATTAGCTTTGAGTGATTAAAGGTGAGTTCTTATGTATTTGTCTCTTTGAAATATTTTCTAAGGAAAAATATGATTTTTAACTCCTTAAAACAACCCTGAAACAAAAGAGGCATATATATAAGGTGTTAAAATGAAGTGACATCGTTTTGATTATTTTTAAAAAAAAAAATATGCCTTGGCCGCCCTACACACGCTTTACGTAGGGCGGGTGTAGGGTACTCCACCTGGGAAATTGAAGAACAAGTTCTTCAAGGCCACTATTCATCGAGGCGAAAATGGGTGAACCAAAGGCGATTGCTCTTAAGTTTGGAGAGCCGCCATTCACCCGCTCTACGTAGGGCGGGTGTAGGGCAAAACACCAGTAAAAATAAATTCGATCAAGTGCCCCGTCGTACGTAGGGCGGATGTACAGCGGATAGGATCAATTTTGCTCCAAGCCTTTGGTAGGCACGACAGTGCATCAGCTTCAGCTTCAAGCACCTCAAAACATTACCAAAAGATATCGAAACCTTTCGTATGATATATCGTTGGAAAGGTTTGGAAGTCTACTTTCTACTCCAATTCATGGAATGACATTTTGATGTCTGTAGAAAATGTTATGGTCAATAGAGTGACCAAAGGTCAAAAACGGACAACAACAGAGTTGCCCTGTTTTGGTGGTTACTTTGGAGATTTGAAAACCAATCCAAAAGGTCATGAAATATTATAAATAATATACCGTTGGAAAGGTATGAGTGTCTAGTTTGTCTAGAATTTTAAAAACTCAATTTAAATCTTTCTATAAAATGTTATGGTCATAAGACCATACAAAAGTCAGTTTTCAAAAATATTTAAAACATTGAAATCCAATATTTTTAAACTAGACACTTTACTCCAATTAACCAAACCAAAACTTACACATATCCAAGAGAAGATGAGACCTTCTCAAATGGTCAACCATCACGCTAAGACATGCACACCATTGTGCAAGAGCGGACATTTCCGATCACACAAACGGAAACAAATTACACCACACTTAAAACTATCATACATGAAGTGCAAGTGTGGGAATTGAATGAATCCTAATACCTAACTTGTTATGACATTTCAATGAACTAGATGCAATCAAATAAACATGAATGAAGAGTGAAACAAATAATGCATGGTGTGTATAATGTTAATTTAGAGGGGGGGGTGAATAGATTTTATCACTTTTTACCCAATTTTCGTTATTAGTCAAATATACGAAAATACCCCTAACTAGTCAATTTATATATCAAGTGTAATAAGTGCGGAATTATAAATGACACTTGATATTTACGTGGAAACCCTCAATAGGGAAAAACCACAGGCTGGTAAGTGAGCCACACTCAAACCTCGAATCCACTAATTGTGATAACGTATACAACCCAATCCTGGTTTGACGGCCTAATCCTGGGCAATATCCCGCTACCACTACCCGTAGGCCTTTAAAAGTGGATCTAGTCCAATTTGCTTGAGAGACCACCTAATTCCGATGTAGAGACCTAATCCTGGTCAATCTCACTAGACTTACTTCTCAATGAAGAGATAAAACATCCTATGTGAATATATGATAATATTCAAGGTACAAACAAGGCTAGGGGACCTTAGATACTTATCTAGAATGACAATATAACAATTAATTCATTCCTAGATATCAAAAGCTAAATGACATGTCATAAAGCCTAGCTAAACATAGATTAGGCAATCCTATGAAGCTATCAAAATACAAAACTCAATCAATACATCACAATCAATCTCTATTTTGTATCTAGAATATATTCTAAGAGCATACAAATGATAAAAGAGATGACTTGTTAAGAAAGACACTAAAATTAGATGAAGTTAGTGAAAATCTTACCAAGCAAGATGTGATGATACAAACCTATGCATGGATGCACTCTATGTGAGCATAGATGATGCAATATGAAGTTTGATGCAAAAGGAAATGCTTTGAGTGATTAAAGGTGAGTTTTTGATGATTTGTCTCTTGAAATGTGTTCTAAGAGAAAAATATGCTTTTGGAGCTCTTAGAGGCGACCTAGAATGAAAGTGGGATATTTATAGGCTCCCATAAAATTGCAGCGTTTTGGGCGTTCTCGCTTAGACGGACAGCCGAGGTTAGCGACTGTCACGGTTAGAGCAACCGCGGCACAGAGAGAACTTCTCTATCGCCTGCATGCCGTGGTTTCTTCAACCGTGGCACAACAAGTATATTGCTGTTGCTTGGCTTGTCGCAATTACCCAACTGTGGCAGTGAAAGGCAAGGCCTTCTCACACGGTATCTCACATAATGAACATGCAACAAGTGCAAGTGTGTGAGTGAAAAGAATGCATCCTAATGCCTAACATGTTATGGCATTTAACAAACAATATGCAATCAAATACACATGCAACAAGAGAGATTAATGAACATTAATGCATACAATATAAACACACATAACATACAAGGATAAGATTTATGCATGGGTTGTGGGTGTGTGCAACTATCTCTTCAAAGCAAGTAAGCACTTAGAAATTTACCTTTGAAGTGTTTGATCTCTTGAGATCTTAAAAAGGACTTTGAGCTTCAATCTCAATCACTTAAACTACCCTTACATTCAAACCCCAACATGTGGTTTGTCCATGAAATAAGCCAATCAAAATATGGGAATCCTTACAAAGAGATATTCAAGAACAATAATGCACACATATAAAAACACACAACATACAAGTATTAGAGATATGCATGAGCTGTGAGTGTGTTCAACTAAATCTCTTCAAAGCAAGTAAGCACAAGAATATACCTTTGGTGCTTCTTCTCTTAAGGTCTTGAGCGGGCCTTGGTTGTGCAAAACACCAACCATCAAATACCTAAGCTACCCTTACATCAAACCCCAATATGTGGTTTGTCCATGAAATAAGCTGATCAATAAATGGGAATCCTTACAATGGTGATGTTATATTGCTAAAATTTTGAAGAAATAGGGGTTCAAGTCAAAGAGTAACATCTAGAGATAATTGCATGCTAGGTTGATAAATTAGACTATGATGAATAAGATGAGTAATATGCTATTCTTAAATGAAGTGAAATGATATATTTGAGGTATAAATGGTGTTAATGATGTGTATCTTAACTTATGCCTTGAGTAGAGAATGACAATGACATGATTATGTGCATTAAGGTTCACACTCACACACTTCAAGTAGATTATGTGAGTAGTAGTAGAAAGTAGGATGTTTGACCATGTAGGAAGTATTATTAACTAGTTCCAGTAATCTTGCTAACATATAGTCTATGTAGTATCTATTTGTTCACTCCAGGGATATGGAAAACGCCATCGAAGATGTGTTGGTCTGTGAATTCTCTGAGAGGAACATCCTTGACTATATAGCTTGTTAAGATTATGTGATAGAATAGGGTCAAGAGACAGATTGGGTAAAAATGTTTGTTTGGGCTAGCGCCACTGTAGAAGAAGAGGAAACCGAGGAGCACATTCTATGGGATGAGCAGCCATATGGCATTCCCTCTCATAGTTTAGAGCTCAAACCACTTCCTTCTACCTTAAAGTACACATTCCTAGGGAGTAACGAGACACTTCCGATTATTATTGCATCGGACTTGCAACCTGAAGAAGAGAAGGAATTGATCAACGTCTTGAGGTATTATAGAGAGGCAATTGGGTGGTCATTGGATGACTTGAAAGGAATTAGCCCCACCATTTGTATGCATAAGATCTTTCTTGATGATGGTTCCAAGCCAACTATAGATGGTCAAAGGAGACTTAATCCAATCATGAAAAAGGTAGTCAAGAAGGAAGTCCTCAAGTTGTTAGAAAATGTGATCATTTACCTCATTTTGGATAGCAAGTAGATTAGCCCTATTCATGTAGTACCCAAGAAGTCTGGGTTAATTGTGGTATAGAATGAAGACAACGTGTTGGTACCACAGAGGGTTCAGACAGGTTGGTGAGTATGCATAGATTACAAGAAACTCAACACGGCTATCAAAATGGATCATTTTCCATTTTTGGACGGGCACTCCGTGTACAATTAGACTGCTATACCTCTAGAAGATCAAGAAAAGGCCACATTCACATGTCTTTTTGGCACATTTGCCTACAGACGGATGCCATTTGGGCTATGTAATGCACTGGGAACATTTCAGAGATGCATGGTATCTATATTTTTGGATATGGTGGATGAGATCTTCTTGGACAATTTCTCAGTGATGGGAAATTCATTTGGCGATTGTCTTAGAAACCTGACTTTAGTATTGGAAAGATGCAAGCAAGCTTATTTGGTGTTAAACTGGGAGAAGAGCCACTTCTTGGTGAATGAAAGGATAGTGCTATGACACATCATCTCAGGTAGAGGCATTGAGGTGGATAAGGCGAAAATCGATGTGATGAGGAGTTTGCAATCCCTAAGATCAATTAGAGAAATCAAAGCATTCTTATGTCATGCAGGGTTTTATAAGAGATTTATCAAGGACGTCTCGAAGATTTTGAGACCTTTGTGTCGATTGCTTCAGAAGGAGATTGAATTCGACTTCAATGAGAAGTGCATGGCAGCATTAGATACACTTAAGGAGATGTTGACCATTACGCCCATCATGAGGCTGCATGATTGGAGTTTGCCCTTTGAGCTAATGTGTGATGCTTTTGACTATGTGGTTCGGGCAGTTTTAGGACAGAGGGTAGACAAAATTCCACATTCCATCTACTATGCTTCGAGCACTCTGATGGCGCACTGTTGAACTACTTAACAATAAAGAAGAAGATGCTAGTAATGATCTTTTCATTGGAAAAGTTCCGATTATATCTGATTAGAGCTAAGGTCATAGTGTTCACTGATCACTCAGCACTCCGATATCTCATCCATAAGAAGGACATCGATGGATCCTTTTGTTACAGGAATTCAACTTAGAGATCCGAGATAAGAAAAGGAGTGAGAACATGGTAGCAGACCACTTGAGTAGGATGATGCTAGAGACATATGCGGAGGAGGACACATTTCCATTGAGAGATAGTTTTCCAAATGAGCAGTTGTTGAGACTGAGCGACACAAAGCCATGGTATGCTGACATAATCAACTACCTCGTAAACCGGATTTTCCAGCAGACATAACTAGTCAAGGGAAAAAGAGGTTTGTTTTTAATGAAAGGTAGTATTTTTGGAATGACCCGTACTTGTTCAAACACGGGGCGAACCAGATCATTAGGAGATGCATTCCTGAGAGTGAACATTTAGATATCCTGAACATTTAGATATCGAATTTCAGTGTGGAAGCCACTACAAATCTAGAAAGATGGCAATGAAGGTTCTCCATTCTGGCTTTTATTGGACATCGTTGTTCAAAGATGCCTATCATTTTTGCTTACAGTGTGACAGGTGTCAGAGAACTGGGAACATAGGAAAGAGGAATGAGATGCCACAATCCGGTCAAATGGTAGTGGAGATTTTTGATGTTTGGGGAATCGACTTCATGAGACCTTTCCCACCTTCAGACGGAAACAACTACATTCTAGTAGCCGTGGACTATGTTTCCAAATGGATTGAAGCAATAGCCATGAAGACCAATGACAGTAAGGTAGTTGTGAAGTTTGTGAGGAGTGCGATTTTCTTTAGATTCAGGATCTCACGTGCCATCATCAGTAACGGGGGAAGCCATTTCTGCAACAAGTTGTTCGCCACACTTTTAAAGAAGTAAATTCTGAATCACAAGGTTGCAACCCCCTACCATCCTCAGACATCCGGTCAAGTAGAAGTCAGTAAAAGGCACATCAAGTAGATACTAGAAAAGACAGTGAACACAAGTAGGAAAGATTGGTCGTTCAAGTTAAACGACGCCTTGTGGGCTTATAGGACTGCATTCAAAACTTCGATTAGGATGACACCATATCATTTGATTTTTGGGAAGGCTTGCCACCTGCCGATAGGGTTAGAGCACAATGCTTACTGGGCACTTTAGAAGCTAAATTGTGATATGTGAAGCAAGAAAGGAGCGGAAACTTCAACTGAACGATCTTCAGGAACTTAGAGAAGAGGCATATGAGAATGCCAAGATTTATAGAGAAAGAACCAAAAGGATGCATTACAAGAATATAGTCCTGAAGAACTTACATCCGGGCATGCTGGTTCTCCTATTCAACTTCAGGTTGAGGTTGTTTCTAGGTAAGCTAAAATCAAGATGGTACGAACCTTATAGAATACTCCAAATGTTCCCATATGGAGCTGTCAAGTTATAGAATGAGAAGAACGGAGATACGTTCAAAGTGAACGGGCATAGAATGAAGACATATTTACATGGAAGAGATGACACAAGGATACTGGAGCAGATAGTGCTTACAGAGCCGTAGAGTTCTCATGCTTCTTGCCTAGACGATAACTCTAGCGCTTGGTGGGAGGCACCCCACCTAGGTACATCTTCTTTGTATTTATTAGTTTAGTATCTTAGTGGTAGGTAAATATTTAGTGTATATATGTGTTATATATCAAGAAATTGCATGTGAATTTGGTTTTAGTGATAATGCTATGCTGGAGTTGTCGTGGATTCATTATCGTGGGACAAGTCTCACGGTGCAGAAAGAACCAAGCCGTAAGAGGGCTCAGCTACTTCATACCACTGGAACAAACCAACTGCCCAGAAAGGATGATCTTGCATAGAGAGACAAGGAGAGTCAACGGGGTTCAACCCGTTGGATTATTCCCTCCGACCATGCAGAACAAAACTCGCCCAGAATTGTTTGACTCCGTGCAAAGAGCAATGACCCACTGGAACAAAATCGTGGCGAGCCTCAACAGGTATCCCATTCTATCCTACCTAAGATGCATGTTTGTTTGTTTTTCGTTTAATTATATCTATGAGTGTGAGTATATTGTGCTTAGATCTTCAGATGTGTTTAAATCTAGTTTTCTATCTTGTTAAATTTTTGTTGTCACTATATCTAAACTCTAGCTAGCCTTGTCTGTAGAGACATTGAGGACAATGTTTGGCTTAGGTTTGGGGGTGTAGGACAACTTGTGTATAATATATTGTAGGGAAAAATAATAAATAAAAGTGGTAAACGCAGCGAAAGCGATACTAAAAACGATTTAGTGACTTTTAAAATTTTTCCTTTATGAACCTTAAACCCTTTTAATCAATAAACATGCATATATGTTAACAAAAGTAAATTACCTTTTGTCGCGTGATCTGATTGACTTACGTCGATGGTAATCCGCAAGACCTTCAATCCGAGCACGAACGTGGATCACCTAGGAGCGTGGTCTCCCTTTTCTTTGAATTGCAAAACTGTGAATGGACCAAACAAAAAACTTTCTTTTCTTTGTTAGTCACAAACAATCAAAAGAATGTCAAAAATTATTCCGGTCACTTTTGAGTTCTCAATCTAATGATCGAAACTCGCGTGAACCTAGATCGATATCGTATACACAAGCTTATTGATGATTAAGCAATAGTATACTATCAAAGAATAATTTCACACTCTCTTTAGTCTTTTTTTTTTTTTTTTAGAATAAAAACTCTCTATTGGAATTAAGAAGAAGAAGAAAGAAATAAAAAACTCAAGCACAATGGATTGTGGTGGCCGAACCCTATAAGAACACATATATAGGTTGGCCGAATTTTTTCTTCTTTTTCCTTTAGGGTTGCCGAATTCTATGTAGTCTAAGATTAGGGTTGGCCGAATTCTATAATGTCACTTATATAGGGTGACTTAAATTCAACCCTAATTCTTTTCAACTTAATAGACTTCAAACCATAATCGAACTCCTTGATTTTTATTCTTTTATTTTGACTAAATAAAAAGACTCCTTATTTGATTAAATAAATAAAACTAATTTATTTATTTCCGTGTCAAACAAGTCTTTTACTTTTAGGAAAGATTTGTTTCTTTAATTAAACAATTAATCAATAAATTAATTAATTCTTATTTAATTAAAACAAATGAAACAAAATAATATTTTAGGTTAAAATTTTAACCTTGCCGCCCCACTTGATTAAGATTGGGCCTAATATTATTTTCTTATTTCATTTAATCCATTGGACTTTAAATAAAAAGCCCACATGTGAACCAGACCCATTCTTACTAAAAGAAACAAGCCCACATGTCTTTCATTAATATATTAATATAATTGAGCAGCCCATTACTTAAATAATGTGCAAATTATATTCTTAATATATTAAATGCAATTCTAGATGGACCCTTAAATTGGTCCGGTAGAATATATCAAGTGATCCATGCAAGTCCGTGTGGATTAGGGATCTTGGCGGGCCATCTAAATTTAAGCTTCAATAGACATAACCTAATCACAATCAACAAATGATTCACTTAGGTCCGATCCATTAATTTTAACTCATTCCACTAAAGAGCTAAAACTGAACTCTTAAATAAAGATAGAAAAGGAAGATGCTCCTCATTCATACCCTAGACAATCATATTGGAGATAGTGTATCCTCGTGATTAATATCAGTAATCGCCAAGAGTTCATAGACCGCCTATAACTCTCCAAGTTACCATATTTACTCATATGACCACGTTTTGAACTTGGATATTTTGACTTGTCCAGAAGCCATGTTTTCAATAGACACTATCGAAAACTCAACGTTGAGATTTAATATCCAATTACCTCAAAACATCCATATGATGATATTATACTCTCATTTAATTAAATGGAGCCACGATGTCCATATCTATAAATGAAGTCCTCTATCGATTAACAAATGAATATCACCAAACTATCGAGGATAGACTATGCGATATAATCGTACTCATTGATAACTCAAATGATATCACTTGCATCCATAAGTCCATCATTTATCTCAGGATTAAGATAGACCCTCCGATTGTCCTGATAATGAAAAGACTATTATCTATTGACGGTTTTAGATAAAGCTTTTCATTGTGATCCAATTCAATGCACCCAGTGCACTAGATCCTTTTGCTCGAAGACACTCCGATAATTTTAGACTCATCATATCTCATTTGATCCCACTCAAATGCTAGCAAAAGAATTCTACAACTTTAACAAGATAAAGGTGCCCAACCTTTAACTTAAGTTGTGAACATTATTCAAGACTAACTAAAGAATTGTGTCTACCACATACATATCCAGATGTACGAACAATTCTTCTTTTCCAATAGTCTTTAGACCTTATGATTATTTACTTTGACAATTATAATATAAACTATAAATGCTATACGATTTGTTAAACCAGAAATCTCTTTATTAATATGAAAAAGATTGTTAATTACAACATTACACTCTTGCTATTGAGCATAATCCTAACATATATGGTATATATGTGTTTAGTAGGAAAAAATTTCAAGTCTCTATCAAATTTTAAAAAATTTGGTTTTTGTGAGTTGTTTACTTTTGTGTGCCAATAGGAACATGTCATATTATGCTTTGAAGTCTAAGTTTTAACTAGTATATATGCCATCAAAGTTGTTGCATCACTATAAGTATGTTTGTACAGTGCCAATTTTCGGATGTTGAGGTAGATGAACCTTATACTTGTTGGTCCTAGGAGAATTGTAGAGACTACCTGTGTGAGACATTGAGCCTTTACGATTAATGAGAGGGTATAATTCATTTTATTCTTAAAAAGCACTTTTCAAATCTAGGATTGCATTGAGATCTCATTCACATGCAGTTAGTATTGAACATGAAAATATTTTGGACTGCTTGTGCGACTTGTATTCCCTTGTTAGAAAGTCTGACAGATATGA
Organism: Acer negundo; assembly: GCA_035582765.1. Taxonomy (NCBI): domain Eukaryota; kingdom Viridiplantae; phylum Streptophyta; class Magnoliopsida; order Sapindales; family Sapindaceae; genus Acer; species Acer negundo. Next base: position 6,339,246 of record CM069238.1, read on the forward strand.
TACTAGGCATGTGTGCATTTAACTCCATTATCTAAACACTATCCTTGTGAATGTGTGCTCCAATTGACAAATTTGAGGCCAAACACACCATTCCTTTCATCACCACATATATCCACACACATTAATCACATGAATTCTATAGTTGTTAATCATAGGCTGCATAAGTTATAAATGCAAGTAGTTAGCTCAAATCTGTAAATAGCGTGTACTCAGGCGATGATAGAGAAATGTGCAATAGAGAGGCTGAATTGTAAAAGTGCAAAATGAAACACTTAAGACCATTGTTCCTAATTCACTAAACATTCAAAATTGAGTACCATTTAGAACAATCATCAAAATGTTAATCTTAGCCTAGACGCTTGTAGATATATGAGTAATGAGCTAAGAGAATGTTAATGTTAAAGTGATCAACATCTTAAGGATTCCATCAAATTCATTCCATTCATCACGAATCACCATGGCCCCATTACAACCAAGGAAGGCCCTAGCTGATCTTTTAGATGCCTAGCTTGGGAATACGAGTCAAAACATGTTCTCTCCACATTCATGGTTCATCAATTCATTCATGAGATCATTTACTACAAAGTGCATTTTTAAAATATTCACATGCGTCGATATTCGAATTTTATTTACATAAACTCAAATTTGCATGTGGTTGAAGAGAGATAGCCTAAGACTCTGAGAAAAGAAAGAGATGAATCTGTGAGATATAGAAGTCAAGGCGAATTATCCCCTAGTCAATGTGTATTGATTCGTAGACCAAAAACATCCTTAGTATTGGCATATTGGCATTACATGTTGTTTCGATGGAAATGGAATTTTACTAGTCTAATTTAGAATGCTTAGCCTGCATGAAGTTTTTGTTTCTATATATATTGTAGCTTATCAATGTTGAATTGCAGAGTTGCGTTTGTAGGTATCGTATCTGGTAAACCTTCAGAAGACTACACTTTTCCTACTAGGGGCACCTAGAGGTTTAAAAGGCTTGTGGCACATGCTAAGTGCCATTGTGTTTCCTATTAAAGTGGATTCGTTTAGTTAGTTTAGATTACTTAGTATTTTCATTGTTTTTCCTTTCTTTGTTTTGTTCAAGGACGGGCAAAAGATAGGTTTTGGGGTTTGATCACACTTCAAATGTTCACATTTAGAGCTCCATTTTCCTACCTTTTTGGTTCGTTTCCGAGCATTCTTGTGTATATAACTTGTGTTTTGGTTAAGTTCAGATGATATGCCAAATTTGAAGGTGTTAGCATGAAAGTTGGAGAAAAAAGGTCAAAAGAGGAGAAAAGGCCTTGGAAGGAGGAACTAGCGGGAAAGAAACCGTGACACAAAGTCACAGGAATCAATAGAGAGACATGTCCCGCCAGCCAGAAGACCTGAACTCGTAAGGAGTTGTTCCATGGGTTCAGTTCGAGGGAAATAAGCTATTGGACGGAATAAGGTGAAACCCTAGAAGTCTTCTGAAGAATCTTACGGGTTCATACCAGCCAGAAATAACCCGTGCCTAGTGAACACAAAGCCTGGAGGCTCTGAAAGAAGACCATACGAATTTTTTCTGTGGGATGTAACCCGCGGGATGAAGTCGTGGATGACACGTCATGGGCATTCTAGCTTTTCCATTCCCTAACTTCAAACCAAATGCTACAATTAAGTAGTTTCCTGATGTAATAGATACAAGAGAGAGTTTTTAGAGAGATAGTTAGACTCTCCCTTTAGCTTAGAGCATCTTAGATTACTTTAGCACAAAGAAACTGATCTTAGTGAAGCAATTAGTTAAACCAACTCTTGAGAGTTGCTTGTGATCATTTTGGGTAGTGTTTGCTATGGAGAAGGGGTGCTATTCAGCCTTGGAATCGATCCAAACTTCAAGGGTTGTATTTCTTCTTTTTCTTCATACTTATGCTATTCTTAGTTATCATGTGTAACTAACCCACTTATGTTGGGGGATTTATGAAAGTGGTCATGTTATCCACCTTGTTATCACTCTTATTGTATTAATCACTTGCTTTGATGAATGTTTTAATTGATGAAATCATAACATGTTTCTCATAGACCTTAGACAAACATGTATTAGTGATTGTACTAAGAGTTGATGAAATATCTTATTCATAACCTTTGAATTATGTCTTGACATCCAATAACTCTTATGTGGAGTGTGTTGATTAAAGGTGATATCTTTATAACCCCACACTCTCAATCATAGTTCCAACCAAAACCTCACTCAATGTCATCTCAGACTTTAGAGGATAATTGAATGAGTTGTTGATTGCCCTTAATTGTAAATGGAACTAACCATAGTGATTTTGATCTAAAAAGCATAAGAGTGATTACTTGGTGGTGCATCATTGCTAATTTCATATGTCCCCTAGCATCTTTAGCTCATTAATCTTTAATCGTTTAAGTATTTCATTAGTTTAGATTCATAACAATTCACTAGTTCTTTTATTAACTAATCGTCCTAGTTCTTTGTGGGAACGATAACCCCTTACTCTTGCACCTTATATGAGTTTAACGAATCATGCACTTACGAAGGGTGAAACACTCATGTGTCCCTTTAGTATAACCGAGGTAGAGTAACGTAGAATAATGTAGCTTTTGTAGAACCAGTTCGGGCACGATAGATGCAGATTGGTCGCTTTCCTTTTTCTTATCTAGGAGTTCCTCTGTTTTGGGGCAAGCCCATAAAGTCTATTTTGATGCCCATAGAGGATAAGATTTTGTCTGAATTTGCCAGGTGGAAAGTTAAGTCTCTTTCCTTGGCTGGTCGAGCTACTTTGATTCGCTCGGTGATTACTGGTTCCTTTATCCACTCATTTATGGTTTATAAGTGGCCAGCTTCCTTAATTCAAATGGTTACTAAGAAGATCAGAAATTTCTTATGGACCGGTTCTTGTGAGAAGTAAAAGTTGGTTCGTGTTGACTGGAACCGTTGTTGTAGACCTTATGCTCTTTGTGGTCTTGGTTTGAAGAATTTGGCTTTGTTGAATGATTCTTTACTTCAGAAGCTTACTTGGAAATTTATAACTTCGAACAGTTTTGCTTTCACTTTTTTTACATGAGAGGTATATTAAGCAGTTGCAGAAACCTCAGAGAGGCTACATCACCTCTTCCATATGGATTTCTTTTAGGTCTAATTATGTTGAGCTTATTAAGGATTGTATCTGGCTCATTAGAAAAGATTCCCAAATAAAGTTTTGGCATGATAATTGGCTTGGGGTGCCATTGTGGATCTCCTTAGGATTCTTGATTTTGTGGTCGTGCATCTTCATGATAAGGTTTCTGATTTCATTTGTGATGGTAGATGGGTTTTGGAAGATCATTTTGGTGCTAGGTTTCCAGATCTCTGTTTTCGGATTGAGAAGATTACCATTTCTCTAGCGACAGATTATTTAGTGTGGCCTCATTCCAGGGACGGTAGGGTTTCTTGTAAGGCGGCTTACTCTCGGATGTTTCATGACATTCTTCAGGTTCCATGGTGGAGGGAAGTTTGGTCCAGCATTATTCCTCCCTCTCATTGATCATAACTTGGCGTCTTTTGCTTAACAAGCTTCCCACCGAAGATCGTTTGTGCAGGTCGGGTTTTCAATTGGTTTCCAGGTGTAGTGTTTGTGGCGCTAGTTCTGAGTCAGTGGATCATCTTTTTCTGAAGTGCCCTATTGTTGCTGCTCTTTGGGAGGCAGTTATCTCCACTTTTTAGAGGTGTGTCTCCGTTGACACTTGGGGATCTTTTTTCTGTCAGGCCATGTCTATTTCTTTCAGTGATCAAATTTGGATTTTGTGGAATGATGTTATTCATGCGGTGGTTTGGAGTGTGTGGTATTCCCATAACCAGTGGATTTTTTATGGGAAATCTATTGATTTCAGGGCTGCTTTATCTCTTATTATTCTTCTTATTTCCAACTACATAAAATGGACCATATATTATTCTTCCTATTTTATTAAATCCATTAGACTTTAATAAAAAGCTTATATGTGAACTAGACCCATTCTTACTAAAAGAAACAAGCCCACATGCCTTTCATTAATACATTAATATAAATTAACAACCCATTAAATAAATAATGTGCAAATTATATTCCTAATGTATTAAATACAATTCTAGATGAACCCATAAATTAGTCCGGTAGAATATATCAAGTGATCCATGCAAGTCCATGTGAATTGGGGATCTTGGCGAGCTATCTAAATTTAAGCTTCAATAGACATAATCCAATCACAATCAACAAATGATTCACTTAGGTCCGATCTATTAATTTTAGTTCATACCACTAAAGAGCTAAAACTATACTCTTATATAAAGATAGAACAAGTAAATGTTTACTCATATGACCACATTTTGAACTTGGATAATTTGACTTGTCTAGAAGCCATGTTTTAATAGATGCTATCAAAAACTCAACGTTAAGATTTAATATCCAATACCTCCAAATATCCATATGATAATATTATACTCTTATTTTAATAAATGGAGCCACGATGTCCATATCTATAAATGAAGTCCTCCATCGATTAATAAATGAATACCACCAAACTATCGAGGATAGACTGTGCTATATAATCGTACTCATTGATAGCTCAAATGATAACAATTGTAAACCTAAGTCCATCACTTATCTCAGGATTAAGATAGACTCTCCGATTGCCCTCATAATGAAAACTTTTATCCACTGACGGTTCTAGATAAAGTATTTCATTATGATCCTATTAAATGCACCTAGTGCACTAGATTCTTTTACTTAAAGAAACTTTGATGATTTTAGACTCATCATATCACATTTGATCCCACTCAAATGCTAGCAAAAGAATCTGCAACTTTAACAAGGTAAATGTGTCCAACCTTTATCTTAAGTTGTGAACATTATTCAAGACTAACTAAAGAATTGTGTCTTCCTCATATATATCCAGATGTGCGAACAATTCTTTATTTCTCATAGTCTGTTGACCTTATGATTATTTACTTTTGACAATTATAATATTTAAACTATAAATGCTATAAGATTTATTAAAGTGAAAATCACTTTATTAATATGAAAAGATTGTCAATATTATTATTACACTTTTGCTATTGAGCATAATCCTAACATGGTCACCCCTGACCCTAGGGTGAATCAAGGTTAACACGGATGCTGCTGCTTTGGGTTCGCCAGGTGTAGGGGGTTGTGGGGTGTTTTTCAGACTTGCAGATCTTTTGTTATGGCATGTTTTGCTGTTCCTCTTGGTTAGGTTTTTGCTTTTGAGGCTGAACTCCTCACGGCTTCTTTAACCATCAATTATGTGTGAAAGTTGGGATGGCATAGGACTTGGCTCGAGAGTGACTCTTCTTATGTGGTTTAACTGCTTTCTGCTAGGTCTGATCAGGTTACCTGGCATGTTCGTCAAGCTTGGCAACGTTGCCTTTATCAGATCTCACATATGGAGTTCCATGTTTCTCATATTTTCAGGGAAGGTAATCAGGTGGCAGATGCTCTCTCTAAGCACGCTTTGGGTATTCCTTTTGACTCCTGGTTGTCCTCCACTCCTTCGTTCTGCCCTTCATTTGTTGGTAATGACTATATGGGTCGAGAATCTTTTAGGTTTTCCTAGTTTTATTTTTCTTGTTTGGCCTGCATGCCTTTGGGTTTTTTAGGGCTTTGTCCTTTGTCTTTTACTATTTTGTGTTTACGTTTGTTACCTTTTCCTTTATATATATATATATATATATATTTATGGTTACTACCTTTGAGTTTTTTAGCATATGATCGCTTGTGATGCTTCTTCCCCTTAGGTCAGTCCATTACATCAAAAAAAAAAAAAAAAAAAGATTAAAAATAGAAAGAAAAAAATATATATATTGAAAAAATATGTGTACATTTCCTTTTTTTAAAAATCTAGGTATTGGATACCTGAAAACTGGGTAGATACAATTTTTTTTCAAAGATGTAATACATTGTTAGATTTAGAACCAAAGACTACAACCATAATATTTATCTGTAGTAGTAGTCTGTCTATCGAATCCATCATTCATAAGTATAGAGTATCTCACAAATCTCAACCAGTCCATTGATTTTCTACATTGGTGGTGATAAGCGAGATGCTAGCCATACCGAAGGGTTGCATAGCGAACAACATCTAATTAAAAATCCAGTCCGCCGAAGTTAAAATTCATTGTTTCAAGTTTTGTTAACCAAAACAAACGTGATAAAGATACCAAAATATATCACAACAATAATCAATCCAGAATTACCTTTTAAACTACTAAAATGTTTCCTAAAAAAAAAAAAAACAATAAACAAAAATTTAAGAAAATGATACATGAGAATGATAAAAGGCTTTTTACAAAGTATTAAAAAAAATTATAGAAATTACTCTCACCTCCAAATTCCATCCAATACCTCCATCTTTCAGGTGTTTTTGAGTTTATCTGTGAGGAAGAGTCATTGGAATGAGATGGGAAAAATGTGAGATTTTGGGTGATTTTTATAGAGAAAATTGAGGAAGATGAGAGAGCTTTTGGTTATTATAATTATGAGGTTTAATTGAATAAACTTAAAGTTTGATTTAAAAACCATTAAAAGAATATATTTTTAAAAAGTTTAAATAACTGAATTAATGTTTTTATTAATTGTTATCACATTTAAATCCAAAGCTCTCTCATAGTGACATGTGGCGCTATGAAAGTCTATTATTATTATTATTATTATTATTATTATTATTATTATTATTATTATATATGATTTTGTTAACTAAAAAAATAACATAGTGATTTTTTTTATTAGTAGTTTCATTCTTTTAACTTTTGTATCTTATAGAAAATTTATTCCTTTCAAGCTATAGGGTTTTATTTTTGTGATGTAAATTATAGTTTTTATGCGGGCTGACTAGTAGACCGATAGCGGTCGATCCTCAAAAGGGCTTGGGCCTTGGGTCACGCACGGCCAAAAAATTTGTATACGGGTCGGGCTACTCGGCCCTAACACCTCTAGACTCTAGCTAATACTTATACAACTATTTCTCCCTATTGAGATGAGCTTAATTTTTAACCAAATATGGGAAGTTTATAAGCCCCATTTTAGAAGGAATCTGAAACTTATTCCTAATGGTCACAAAATTTTATTATGTAAGAACATACTCAATTTCATTAGCTTTAAAAGGACTTCCCAAATCAACAACATTCCAAAAAAATTGGAAGTGACAAGTAATCATCAACACTAACAATATTTTCAAAACTAACAAATGAAAAGTTACCAAAATAAAAATTTTATAATTGCATTAAAGAATATATCATTTAAACCTTACTAGTCTTACATTTTTAGCAACAAAAGAACTAATTACACTTACATTAAAAAAAAGAGGTTTTTCGAAAATTAAAAAAAAAATTTACATTGATTTAATTACCTTCGAAACAACGACTTCTGAATTTTTGTATTAAGAGAGTTTTGAGGTTTTTTTTTTTTTTTTTTTTTAGAGATAAAAAAGAGGATTATTTGTAACAAACACGAGTGTTGATAAGATTCAACCTCCGTCACCCTTGATCCAATGTTGTTATTGTAGAATGATAAATGGGTTTCCATTGGTGGGCTTTTAATAAAAAAATAAATAAAATTGAGTGACGATATTTGCACCCCTGAAAAACTGTATGTACACCCCAAATCAATATATTTTAAGAATTCCAATATTAACTTAAGTAAAATTATTAAATTGATTAAAATAAATATATATCTTATACAACATATTAATATAATATTAAAATGATTAAAATAAATATTTCTCTTTTTTAAAAAAATTAAATATATATTTTTTAATCACAAAGGTAACTAAAATTTATTTATTTATTTATTTATTTTTAAAGTGTCTACTCAAACCCAACACCTCTAGGCTCTAGCTACTACTTATACAACTATTTCTCCCTATTGAGATGAGCTTAATTTTTAACCAAATAGGGAAGTTTATAAGCCCCACTTTAGAAGGAATCTGAAACTTATTCCTAATGGTCACAAAATTTTATTATGTAAGAACATACTCAATTTCATAAGCTTTAAAAGGACTTCCCAAATCAACAACATTCCAAAAAAAATTTACAGATGGAAGTGACAAGTAATCATCAACACTAACAATATTTTCAAAACTAACAAATGAAAAGTTACCAAAATAAAATTTTTATAATTGCATTAAAAAATATATCATTTAAACCTTACTCGTTTTACATTTTTTGCAACAGAAGAACTAATTACACTTACATTAAAAAAAAGGAGGTTTTTCAAAAATGAAAAAAAAAATGTATTGATTTAATTACCTTCGAAACAACGACTTCTGAATTTTTGTATTAAGAGAGTCTTGAGTTTTTTTTTTTTTTTTTTAGAGATAAAAAATAGGATTATTTGTAACAAACACGGGTGTTGCTAAGATTCAACCACTGTCACCCTTAATCCAATGTTGTTGTTGTAGAATGATAAATGTGTTTCCATTGGTGGGCATTTAAAAAGAAAATAAAAATTGAGTGACGATATTTACACCCCTGAAAAACTGTATATGCACCCCAAATCAATATATTTTAAGAATTCCAGTATTAACTTAAGTAAAATTATTATATTGATTAAAATAAATGTATATCTCATACAACATATTAATATAATATTAAAATGATTAAAATAAATATTTCTCTTTAAAAAAAATTAAATATATATTTTTTAATCACAGAGGTAACTAAATTTTTTTTTTATTTTTTTTATTTTTTTAAAGTGTCTACTCGGACCCAACACCTCTAGGCTCTAGCTACTACTTATACAACTATTTCTCCCTATTGAGATGAGCTTAATTTTTAACCAAATATGGGAAGTTTATAAGCCCCACTTTAGAAGGAATCTGAAACTTATTCCTAATTTTCACAAAATTTTATTATGTAAGAACATACTCAATTTAATAAGCTTTAAAAGGACTTCCCAAATCAACAACATTCCAAAAAAAATTTACAGTTGGAAGTGAAAAGTAATCATCAACACTAACAATATTTTCAACACTAACGAATGAAAAGTTACCAAAATAAAAATTTTATAATTGCATTAAAGAATATATCATTTAAACCTTACTCGTCTTACATTTTTAGCAACAAAAGAACTAATTACGCTTACACTAAAAAAAAAAAAGAGGTTTTTCGAAAATGAAAAAAAAAAAAATTGTATTGATTTAATTACCGTCGAAACAACGACTTCTGAATTTTCGTATTAAGAGAGTTTTGAGGTTTTTTTTTTTTTTGTTTTTTTTATTTTTTTTTTATATTTTTTTTTAAAGATAAAAAAGAGGAGTATTTGTAACAAACACGGGTGTTGTAAAGATTCTACCACCGTCACCCCTGATTCAATGTTGTTGTTGTAGAATGATAAATGGGTTTTCATTGGTGGGCATTTAAAAAAAAAAATAAAAAAAATTGAGTGATGATATTTGCACCCCTGAAAAACTGTATGTGCACTCCAAATCAATATATTTTAAGAATTCCAATATTAACTTAAGTAAAATTATTAAATTGATTAAAATAAATGTATATCTCATATAACATATTAATATAATATTAAAATGATTAAAATAAATATTTCCCTTTTAAAAAATATACAATATATATGTTTTAATCATAGAGGTAACTAAAATTTATTTTTTATTTTTTATTTTTTTCGAGTGTTTGCTAGTCCTAAGCGATGCTCAGGTAGGCTGGACTTCAATCTTCAAGAAACTATAAGATCTTAGGTTTACTACATAACATGTACTACTATTTTCAATAAAAATTTCAAATGAAAAAGAATTCATAAAAAATAAGAAAAAATTATTATATTAAATAGTCCATCCTAATTTTGGGAGGAGGCGGCGGCTCTCCGTATATATATATATATATATATATATATATATTTCGTTTTTATTTTTATTTTTTAAATACTGTTAACCGCCAAAAGTGGCTCAAGAAATCAAATGAGTACTTTCCCTGGTGCACCGAAGGAGAACTGGAACTAAAGCAAAACACCTTGGCTCGTCGAAGAAGGATATATGAGCAATCGGGACCGGACCTATCACGCATCCTCCTCCACTTCCATAATCCTTGAAGAATCCCCTGTCCCCGATTCAGCCGAGACTAGAACCATAGCAAATTAGGTGGGGAACCCGGTCCTCTTGAGTAAACCAGGACAAAAACAGCCTGCCCCTCTTTACCTTCCCTCCACGAGGAAGCTGCCCAGAACCATCATTAAAGTACAAGTTAACCCGTGAAGGGGGTGATGCAAGCCCTTGTAGAAGAACCAGCCTAAATAGGGAAAAGTCCCAGCATGGTTCTCCAAGGGTTCTTTCTCTTTTCTTTCTCTTATTTTCCTAGTTGTAATGAATAGCTAAATCCCCTCTAAGAGGTTGATAGAGTAGTTAGTTGAATATTGGGCTTGTACATAAACTTGATTCTATATATATTCATGTCTATCTTTCATTGTTCTATTCTTGTTGTGAATGGTTTTCATTGATTACTTGTTTGGATACATCCTCTTAGCAAGTTCTCCTTGGATTATGTATGAGTATTGCATCTAGATATACATCATATTTAGTTGTTTATTCCTTAAATAAATGGACGGAACGTCATGAATTTCGACTCTTAAACCGCGGTCTTAATCTAACCTCGAACGGGTTTCCGGCACTATACATCCTAGGTCGGCACTTGTGAGAGGATTAGAAGTCAACGCTATACATCCTAGGTTGGCTACGTTTGTAATCGATTGGGTCTTTGATAGGTAGACGAGCTACATTTCCAAGAATCCCGAACGAACAACCAACACTATACATCCTAGGTTGGTGGTTTATGACAGATTAATCCCTAGTAGGTGGTCCTCGCTATACATCCTAGGTTGACTGCTTACTAGGGATAAATAACTGACTTTGAAACTAATAATGTAAGGTGTGTATAAAACTAATCTAGAGGGGGTGAATAGATTTTACCTGACATTACCCAATTTTCATGGTTAATCAATATTATGAAAATGCCCCAACTAGTCAATACAATACAACAAGTGTAATATGTGCGGAATTTAAATAACACTTGATATTTACGTGGAAACCCTCAATAGGGAAAAACCATAGGCTGGTAAGTGTGCCACAGTCGAACCTCGAATCCACTAATTGTGATAACGTTTACAACCTTATCGTGGTATGTAACCCGTTACCACTACTCGTAGGCCTATAAAAGTAGACCTAGTCCAATTGCTCAATCTTTGCAATCACTACTTGTAATGATGTTCACATCCTAGGTTGACCTCAACCATGCTTAGACTGTAACCCACCACTGCTACCCGTAGGCTTGTAATAGCAATCCTAGATCAAAACTTAATTCTCCGAAGAGATCATACACCCTAAGTGAATATGCAAAGATATCCAAATATGCAAATAGAGCTAGGGTACACTATATGCTTATCTAGGATGATAATATGGCAATTTACACAATATTAGATATCAAAAGCTAAATGACATGTCATAAAGCTTAGCTATGTAGAGGATAACCAATCCTAGATACAATAGCTATAAAAAACAATCTCAAACATTTCAATGAGATTAATTATCTAGATGTATATATCAATCATGAAATCCTAGCTATCAAAAAAGAAATCTCAATCATGCAATGAGATTAATTAGCTAAATGACATATAAACTATAAAACCTACCTATCACAAAATAACCCAATCAACACATAATCTCAATCTTGTATGTAGAAATTACTCTAAGAACATACAAATAATAAATGAGATAAATTGATAAGTAAAAACACTAATTATGTAAGATAATAGTGTTCAACATATCATACCATGTGTGTTGAAGAAGACACATGCATTAGCACATGCTAGATAAACCTAGATGATGCTTAGATGATGATTTATGCATATGGAAATGAGTTTTGAGAGTTAAAGAAGAAATCTTGGTGCTTTCTCTCACTAGGGAACTCTTAATCTCTCTCTAGGGTTTTGTATATTTTGTTCCTTGAATACAAATGAGAGAAAGAGATGTATTTATAGTGCTTAGATGATAGCCTTATAAATTTCGTACATTGCCCTTCAAAAATGAGCCAAATCAGACTCCAAATGAGTGAGATATGATCAAATTACGAAACAGGGGCTGATCAGTGCGCTGGTATACTACCCGCGCAGTCACCCGCGCACTGGCAAATCAGCACATCAGCTCAAGATTCGAGTGCCCCAAAACATGACAAAACGACATCGAAACCTTTCGTATGATATACAGTTTGAAAGGTATGGAAGTCTACTTTCTACTCCAATTTATGGAATGACATTTTGATGTCTGTAAAAAACGTTATGGTCAATTGAGTGACCAATGGTCAGATTCGGATAACAGTTGTGATGCCCTGTTTTAGTGGTCACTTTGGAGATTTCAAAACCAATCCAAACGGTCATGCAATATTACGAATAATATACCGTTGGAAAGGTATGGGTGTCTAGTTTGTCCAGAATTTACAAAACTCAATTTAAATCTTTTTATAAAAAGTTATGGTCACAAGACCATACAAAGGTCAGTTTTAAAAACATTTAAAACATTAAAATTCAATCTTTAGAAACTAGACACTTCACTCCAAACAACCAAACCAAATCTAACACTTATCCAAGAGAAGAATGAGACCTTCTCAAGGTGGACAACCATCGCGCTAAGGCATGCACACCATCATGCAAGCGCGGACGTTTCCGATCATCTTTAGGAAATGAATTACACCTCGCTTAAAACTAACAAACATGAAGTGCAAGTGTGGGAAGTGAATGCATCCTAATGCCTAACATGTCATGGCATTGCCATTGAACAAGATGCATTCAATTCAAAACATGCATGAATAGAATTCATGGCTTTGCATCCTAATGCCTAAACATGTCATGGCATTTCAATGAACAAGATGCAATCATTTAAATTGTCATGAAGAGACTTCATGGCTTTGCATCCTAATGCCTAAACATGTTATGGTATTTCAATGAACAAGATGCAATCATTTAAACATGCATGAAGAGATGTTCCAGAACATGTATGCACTCATATAAAACACACAATATACACAAATAAGATATATGTATTAGTTATGTATGTGTGCAACTAGATCTCTTCAAAGCAAGAAAACAC